>OZ038384.1:28384976-28721790 GCA_964036045.1 Eutreptiella sp. 'Long Island Sound 2002'
CACACGTCCTTGCTTCAGTGGCCATGAGCTGCGGGTAGGCTTTGCGTAGCATAGCTTTTTCGCCACCAACTTCCTCTTGGAGTCCACATACTCCCTTAGCCTGGATCGAGGGTCCAGCTCTTCGTCCACGGGGTCTTCCACCCTCATGGAGAGTAGGGGTTTCAGTGGGGCGACGTACTCGGCGTTCTCCACTTCCTCCACACAGGTCTGCACAAAGAAGGCGTCGTGCTCAGTTTCGTCATCTGAGTGGATAGAGCTAGGTAGCTCGGATAGTCCACACTCAGAGACTCCATCAGGAACAGGTACATGACAGAAAGAGTTGGGGGCGTTGGTGTCAGTCACGACGTACTCATCTCCTCCGGGTATAGTCTCAATAGCATCTTGAGGTCGTAGTCGATCCTTCAAGTCACCCAAGGCGAGTCCATCGCTTTATCGCTGTATAGCCTGGACCAGAGTCGGGTCCAGATCCTCCCAGGGGATGGAGGTAAGACCTTCGTCCGCCACGCTGAGCATACTCCCCCATCCGGGTTTCCCAATAGGCGTCTTACGCCCCAGAGGCACGTAGATGGCCACATCAGCTAACCGAGCGGAGCTGGTAGTCAGCCTGTCCAGGAGGTTTCGCCAGTACTCGTTGCCCCCATGGGCTCCCCAATCGGGGGAACACAGGACCATACGGGAACGTTCCAAGGCCACCTTGGTTAGGACCTTCCCCAGTTCACTGAACCTGGGGTTCTCGTAGGCCATCCCGAAAGAGGGCCAGTAAAATTTGTAGCTGTAGTTCTTCCCCTTGCTGCAGTAAAGGTCCAGTACATACTGCTTGTCGCTGGCGAACAATTCCACACTCAGGTCTTCTCCAGAGCAACCCAACTCCTTCAGACCCTGGTCTAGGACTTCCCCCAAAAGTTGATAGTCCTCAGTTTTGGAGGCCGCCATCATGTTCGAGGGCTCCTCCTTCGATAGCCTCAGGTAACTCGAGGTATGTTCCGACTGCTCCAGTGGCACAGACTCTCTGCCACTGCCGTGGTCCACGTAGACGAGGTAGGGCGCTTGCAGTGTCAGGGATTGTATCTGGGAGTGCTGCACGAAGAAGTCAGTCCCCAATACAAAGTGGAAGCCCTCGGTGTCCATCACATAGAACCAATGGGCGATAGTCCTGGAGCCCATAGGTACCTCCACTTCACAGTCCCCGCAGCTGTGCACCACATGTCCATCCCCCATTCGTATAGCCGCAGTGGTCATGGTGTTCTTCAGGCTCCCACAAGGTAAAATTTTCTTGGCCACTATAGATATGGTGGCGCCAGTATCCAATATCCCCAGGTATTCACGTCCCCCTGGTTGGATACGTACCCAAAACACCAGGTCTTGGGTGCCACCGGAGCGTCCCCGTCAGAACTCCGCGAGACAGGTCACCTCGAACTCCTTGTTCCGCAGCTTGCGGGCCATCCTCATGAAGCGGCTTCTCTTCTTAGCGTTGCCGTCATCACCACCTTCATGCTCCCGCTTGGCTCTTGTGCTTGCTGGGCCTGCGTTTGTGAGCGTGTGGTCGGACCAGACTGCCCTCCAGAGGGCTCGGAGTTCTTCGCTGGATTAGGGTTGGGGTTGCCTCCGTTCTTGTCCTGGTTCTTGTCGTCCTTGTCTGGCTGGCGGTTAGCGCCTCCTCCTCGTCCACCTTGACTCTTGTCTTGCCCTTGTCCACGTTCTTTCGACTTACCGTCGCCGGAGTCGTTGCCTTTGCCTTTGCCTCCGACTTTGCCTGAGCCTTTGCCAGGATCTTCACCCTTAAGCTTCGCCGATAGGCGTTGCTTATGGTAGCACTCATCCTCGTAGTGCTTCCTCTTCCCACAGAAGGCACACGTGATGGTGCACCTGTAATGATCCGGCAGCTTCGCTCTTGCGCCGGTGTTCTTCTCCTGCTGCTTCCCCTGGACTACGAAGCAGTCTTGCTGCTCGCAGTCAGGGGCGTGCTGCAGGTGGCCCTGCTCTTCTCTGGCATCACATCAGAAGAGCTCCTTGACGTTTTCGATGATACGGGCGTGGGCGTGTTTGGGGGTAGTCCCGTGCCCAGGTCTGGATCCTTGGTACCCTTTGCAATGGCCTCCAGAGCCTCCACCTCCAGGACGGTAGTTGTTCAGGTGCTGGTCGCTTTCTTTCTCCAGCGCCAGCTCCAGGAGTAGCACGCATAGATCCTCGTAGCGGAGGGATCTAGCTTTGCGCTCTGCCATCGAACGGCACTTGTCCCACAGTTCTCGAGGGAGCTTAGCCACCAACCAGACCAGCAGGTCGTCAACCGGGCGTCAATCGTTGAGCCCAGTGATCCAGGTGAGCCAACAGCTCGGAGACCCTGCCAGGTTTGGGGTTGTTGGGCAGCACGGGCAGGTTCTGGATCTCAGCCCTGATGGAGAGGTTGGTCTCATAGGTCGGGTTCTGCCTCTCCAAGGCAACCAACACATCGGTAAAGGTGGCGGAGTTAGTCACGATCTGTCTGACCTGCTTCTCCAGGTACTTGGTCTTGCAGCACTGCAGGAGCAGATCGCACTTGACCCGTCCCCTAGCGTGCGTTTGGCCGGTCAATCGGAGAAACCGGCCAAAATTCTCAGCGAACTCGCTGAGGTCCTTGCCTGTGAACTCAGGCAGGGTCACCACGATCTTGGAGGTGGCAATAGCCTTAGCCTTCTGAGACCTGCGTCCCTCAGGGCGTCGGGTCTTCCTCTTCTTCTTCTTCTTCTTCCCACTTGGGTTCTCGGGGTCCTCCGGGTCGTCGTCCTCCGAGGGCGAAGCAGGAGTCATCGACGGCGGCTCATCATCGGAGGGGTCTCCGCCTAGATCACTGGAGCCATAGGGCTCCACGTCAACCATTGCCCTCAAGGCTGTCAGCCCCAGCCGGTCCAGCTCGGCTCTCGTAGAGTTCATCACGTGGCTGTAGGGCGGCTGGGCCGTTCTCGGTACTAAAGGGCTTCTCGGTATCGCTGCAGGGCTCGGCATCGGTCGGCTCCTCAGACTCCCCATGGTGTTTGTCAGCCCTGCCACCAGGTGGTTGACCTGTACTCGATGGGGTGACACTCCCAACGTGGTAGGTGACGCTTGGGGCGGTATCATCAGGGGCTCCAGTTTCTCTCGAATCTCTTGAGTGAGGTCGCCAACAATTTTAGAGGTGGCTCCTCGAAGCACCTCGTTGATCTCCAACCGCGTCAGGGACCTGTTGGAGGATCTCCCCGATCCTCTACTCTTGCCTCCAAGAGACTCAGGTCCTCTCCTCAACCCACTCAAGGTTGCATACCCAGGAACATCCACATAGGTTCCCGTAGCGGGTAGAGGATAGTGATAGTCAGCCGCATACCATCGCGGCGCAGAACTGGAGGTCACCGGCTCACTGGCAGTAGTTGCCTCAGGAAACGCAGTGGTAGGTGGGCCCAAACCATAGGCAGGGTAGGTAGGCATACCAGTAAAGCCTGTGCCCTCTGCCATAGGTTGGTTGGTTATGGGTGTGGATGTTCCAGCGGCTGGGTCTGGAATTGGGAGTGTGGTGGTTATAGGAGAGGGTGATGCGTGGAGGCCAGAAGCGCTTGGTGCGCCTTTCAAGGTAGGATCATTTGTCAGGTCTTGCCCTTGGTCTTCTCCTTCCTCTGCTATGCTTCCTCCAGCATCCTTCTCGCTCTCTCTCTTCTTCTTAACGGGATGAGTGACCACCTCCTCGACCGAGAGGGCCAGGAAGGCCGACTGGAGTCCTTCCAACGAATCATTCGCCACGTCCATTGGCCCATGTAAGGGCCCCGAAGGTACAGCGCTAGGTCCAGGTCCATGTTCAGCAGGTGCTGGCATTGCTGGTGCCTCAGGCGCTGTCTTCACGTTGGTGTCCTCTTTCTTTGTGTCCATCTTCATTCGCCCTTCTGCTTATATATGACTGATCTCGGCGCACTGGTTGTACGGCACGGGGTTGCTGCCGGTACGCAGAGACAGTCTGCCTCTTGCTACCAGAATGTTTTATAGTGATTTCAACACTGTGTTTGTGCCTCTCCTGCTGCTTGCTCCTGGTGTAGGGTTTCCTGCTGCTTGTTTTTGAAGAGGAAAATGTTTTAGTTGCTGAAATACAATCAATCCAGGATAGCCCAAGCCAGAGATAAGCAAGTAGAAGAGAATCAGAATCAAAGCATGAAGGGCTGCAGTGTAAACAGTGAAAGATGTTAGAATATTCACAGAAGCTGCAACTCAGGTAAAATCGGATTGCATATTCACAAAGATAGCTGAAATGGTTTGGAAAAAGAGTTGGAAAACTGCCCCATGGTCACTCAATCTCCATAGTGCCATCTCAGGAGATGTGCACTCTTTGTTTTGGGTCCCATATGTGCTGAGGTGGCAGGGCATGTGGCGATGAGGTCACTGCCATGTCACATGGGATCTTCCTACCTAGCTAGGCTGACCGGGAATTGAACCCAGGACCTCTCAAAAAGAGGTGCCCAGCCCCCTAGGGTGCATACCACTAGGACAGCTAAGAATACAAGAGAAAACATAGATAAATTCATAGGCTCTGCCCTGGATATGTCAGTTCTCAGTCGACTCAGGAAAAGATGAGTTACCTCACATTGATAGGGGATTAAGGGGTCCACCCCATATCCTGATTTAGTGTTTGGTTCCATAGGTCAAAATGTGTTATCACCACTTTTGGTTGGGCCAATACTAAAGTACAACTGCCTGTGTGCTCAGTGCATCTCTAATACAACTAGAGTATGCCTCAAAGCATTGGAAAAGCACTTTCTCTTACTGGCCACTGCTTCCCCGGACGCTCCAGTCCCGGGCCTCCGCCCCCCGGATGTTCCAGTCCGGGTCTTTTGCTTCCCCGGATGTTCCAGTCCGCGTTCCACGTGTTTGCTTCTCCTTCTCCTCCCTCTCCCCTTCTCTTGCTCTTCTCGTCCTGTCTCCCCACCGACCCTGGCTCTCGTGCCCACGTACTGGAACACGAGAGGAGGACGATCAAGAGACCACGCGGGGCTGCCCCACACCGCCAGAGGACAAACCACGGGCGACAACCCACCCCACCAGACCTGGACACGGTGCCCCCCCCCCCCAACGGGAAGGCCACCACACAGCACAACACCACCATACCGCACCGCACCCCCCTCCCCCACCTGGGGGCACGGGACACCACAGCCCACCAACACAGGAACGAAGCCGCGCCCCGCGGACTCCGCACCCCACCCCACCGGCACCACCCCTGGAATCCCCGCACACCTCGCGCCAGCTCAACACCCACTACCGGCCACAACCCGAACCGCACACAGGGGCAACACCGCCGGCCAGGACAGCCACCAGCGTGCAGCCACACACCACAACCACGCCAAACGGCGCGCCTCCCCCGGCGCACGACCCCGCACCGGCCGCCGCACGTGCCCCGAACACCAACATCACACGCCCGCCGTGCCATGAAGCAGCACCCCAACACGTGAACACGCACGATGACCCCATGGCCCTGGACATGCCCAGCCTGCTAGAACTAGAACTCCAACACACGGAGGACACGGAGCATCATATGGACCTCACCCCGCCGGAGCTCGAGCCCGCAGCAAGCGGCCCCGCGGACCCCAGCCCGCATAATGCCCCCCCGCGCCCCCCCCCCGCGAGCGGGCGCCCTGGACGCACCTGTCAAACGCCCTGCGGCGCCACCACCCCACCCACGAAGCCAGCAACGGGCCCGCCGAGTACCGGGCGTCCCTCGAGCACGACCTGCCCGACGTCACAGGGGCCGGGACTCCACGGATACACCACCGCCCCCCCCCCCTCCAGGCACCCCCACACAAGAATGGGAGGACAAGTACGCCGTCGACGTCACCGACATGACGGCATACGTGGAAAGCGTGGAGGACCCGGAGCAAGACACCGTCCTCAGCCTCCTCGCCTACCACAGCTGGAGATGGGGCCACCAGGTCACCCTCCACCGACCGCAGGACGGGCCCCACCAGTGGTCCCCAGAGCAAACGGCGAAGTGGGACATCGTCCTCCAACTCACCCCCGAGGGCTTCTACATCCTCACGCACAGCGGATTACCCGACGCCGCACCCAATGCACAGGCGCTGCCGCTGGCCGGGCCCCAGGAGGACGACGCAGACGCACCCCCCCCAGAGGAATGTAATTGGGACCCCCCCACAGCCACCACCGAACGCATGCCGCACCGGCTCACCAAACGTCACCTCCCCCACGACTACCATGCCACCAACGACTCGCGGGGACGCCGCACACTGCCCCTGCAGTGGGCATCACCTGAAGGCACCTTCACGTGGGGGGAAATCCTCCTCGGCACCGTGGCGCTCACGTACCTGTGGCTCCGGGACGCGGAGACGCACGCGCAGCCCCCCGGCACACACCTCCTCCTCACCCTGGAGGGAGAGGCCGCCGTCGAAAACGTCCACACAGCGGAGGGAGAGGACTACGTGACGGCGAACGCAGACACCGCAGTGTGGCTACACGCTCAGGAGCACACCACACCCCCCACCGTAGTACCGGGGTCACACCCCTGGCACGTGGTCATTGTGCGACTGCCCACAGGAGCAGACGCAGGAAGCGCCCAACAGGGATGGGCGGACAGGTGGGCACACGTGTGCGCCTCCCTGCACGAAGGGCTGCACAGACCCTCCCTCACCAGTCACACCCTCGAGCCGGCCCCCACCACGGCCGAATCCCACACCGGGGCGGCCCCCCCCACCGGAGTCTGGGCCTACATGCGCACCCTCCACCGCGAGGCAGCGGAAGCCCTCAAGACCGCCATCTCCAACCACCAGGGCCTCGTGCACACCCCCCACGATAACACACAAAAGGGCTACACCCTATGGTGGCACCACCCCGCACCAGAAGGGGGCCTGCAGCCACCGGCAGACCAGCCTGGCATCGGCCCAGACCTCACGGCGATCGCCCGCGCCGTCGCCGCCATGGCCCAGCAAGTTGGGGCGCCACCCCAGTGGGCACCGTCCATCATCAAGGAAACGGCGGCACGCCACAACCCAGCTTTCACACACTTCCGGGGACGCCCCATTCATCCCACCCTACCGGACCTCGACCTCCCCGCCCACGATGCGTGGGCAGTCCACATCCTCGTGCTCCACGACATCGCGCCCAAAACAGGGGACGCGACGGCACGCATCACCAAACAACTCCCCAATAACGCACTCCACTACGACATACCAACGCAAAACGTCATCGTCACCCACAACACGGGTCGCGACCACTACTACCTCCAGGCCACGCATGAGTGCTCCCCCGTCACCGTATACACCTTCACCACCTACCCTGGCCTCCAGCCACCGCAACACCACCCGCGCACGGCATGGAAGCATCCCCTGCACGTCGCCCCGACCCCGCGCAAAAGGCCCACCCACCACGCGCCCCCTCCCGCCGACAGCATCGCCCTCCACACCGCCCGCAGACAGGCTGCGGCACACCACCAAAGCCACCTGCTCCCAGGCATTAACGCTGGACCCGGCACCGTCACCGAGGCCACCCACAAAAGCACCTTGAACCTACTGGCTCGCAAGCTACGCGCCAAAATGGCACTGGAGGACACGCTCTGGATATACTATGGCGAAAGCCGCACAGCACGGGTGGCGGACCTCCGCAACATCATCCCCCGCCACATCCAGCGAGCGGTAGGGCCCTTCATCGTGTACGCGGTACCGCACCCCATAACAGCCCCATGCACCCACTGCAACCCTCGGTGCGCGCTACCATGCGCAGGCGCTGTGCAGCAACCCCTGCCCACCCCTACCTACAGGGGGGACATATTCCTCGGCACGATACCCGGGGACCCACACCCCTACCTCCTGCCCGCAGCGGACCGCCACCACGCCATACCGCTACACCTTGTCGAGCACCTGACAGTGGGGCCATCCCCCTTCCAGAAGCGCCCCCCCCACACCCCATCCAACAGACGCCCGCCGGATGAGCCGACGCACGCCACACCTGGACCCAAACGCGCCATCGCACTCCTCACCCTAAAGGCGGAAGCCACCATCCCCCGAGACCTGGAGGGGGAAAACCACCTCATGGTGGAAGGGCTGACGGAACACGTCCTGATCGCAGCAATGTACGCCACGGCGTCCGCATCCCGCCTCTGGGAGGACCGCCCCTCCCCACCTCTAGCCCAAGCAGCGCTGGACGCCCCCGACACGGGCCCCACCGCCGAGGACATCCACCAAATCCTCAACATGCGAGCACCCCCGAAGACCCACCCTGCGGTCCGCCCCATCCAGCTCGTCAGCTGGGACGCCATGGACGCCCCCCCGGCCACCACGGAGGTCCACATCCTCAAACACCGGGACACCTGGTGGAAGGTGGAATGGGACGACGGCGGCAAGGTCAGACGGGCAACGGCACACGCCCCTGACGACGAAGTCCCGCCCCCACCACGCGGAGGAGACCGCTTGCGACTCGCCGCACGCATCCCCCACGCCCCAGAGGCAGCCTGGGAAGCGCTGCACTACGCCCTCTACTGAACGCAGGGGGCGCCAGAAGGCCCCCTCCCCCCGGAACGCACCCAAGCGTGGACACGCCACGCCAACCGCTACACGGCCCACATGCGCCGCCACGGGGCAGGCACCGGGCACCGGCTCCTCACCTGGCCCACAGACCGCCTGACGCCCTGCAGGGGGTCCGAGGAAGTGCTTGGCCTCATGACCAAGCAAGTGTTCCAGCTGAAGGACCCCGTCCCCACGTCCAAGCCCGACGTCCCAGCCGCCCGCGAACACCCCGTGTTTGCACCGGGCCACGCAGCCCCAGGGCGCACCTCCCCAACGGGGACAACCCGCTGCCCGGCGCCGCCAAGGTGCGCAAAAGCGCAAGGCCGCCACACAGGCCAAACCCGCGCCAAAGCCAAGGGCCAAGCCGAAGAGCTGGACCAAAGAGGAAGCCGCTGCCCTGTATCCCGAATACGCCATCGGCACCCGGGTGCAGCTGCCCTTCAAGTACCCCACGGCCGCGGGCCCCTCCAAGTGGATATGGGCCGCAGGGGAGGTCAAGCACCGGTACCTCGTCACCGGGGACCACCAGGAGTTCAAAATTCACGTCAAGTGGGACCCGGCAACCCCCAACGACAAGAAGCTGGGGCGCACCATCGAACTCTGGCGAGACCGAACCGGTCGTGAGATGGTCCCCATGCAGCTGTGCACCCCTGACACGGAGCACCTCACCGGCACCGAGTACACGGGCGAAGTCCACAATGCATGGGCCCTACCCCACCCCCAGAAGCGGAACCGCAGGGCACCCGCAGCTCAGGGCGTCATCGACCTCCTCGACGCCTGACGGGGCCAGGGCCGGACACGGCCCGCCCCCCCTAACTACCGGTCCCCAGAAACCGGCGCCTGCGGAAGCCCACGACCGCATCAACATCCTCAACGAGCCCGCGGTCACCTACGACCCCACCAAGGCCGCCACACTGCAAGCCATGCCCGGGCCGCACCCCCAAGGCGCAGACCTCCTGGGGTTCCTGGAGCAAGCCCTTCGCAGAGGGGACCAACCCGAACCAGCACCGATCCTGGACCCGGAGGGGAACAAATATCACGCCCACTGGGAACGGGGGGTACCCCTCTACCACAAGACGTCGGTCACGATACATGCCCACCCCGACCTCGGAGTGGATGGTCGGCTCGGGGCGTACGAGTGCGTCGGGCCCGGATGGCAGCTAAACGTGCTACTCACGCACGTCCCATTCGGGGAGGAGACCAAGGACTTCCTGGACACCCTGAGCCTGGCGTACCGCCGACTCTCCCTCCTGGCACCCACCATCATCATAGGCGACCTAAACGCCGCCCCCGACGACGACGACCGCACCGGCCCACCCACAGCCACCGACACAGCTGTCTGGGACGCCATGCACCAACTGGGCCTCACCGACCTCACGGCAGGACTCACCGGCACACCCTCCCATTACCCCCACCAAGCCGGCACCCACCCATCCCGCATCGACACGTGCTACGGGGACCCAACCACGGTGCGCGTCCACGAAGCAGCCTACGGGGACCTCCCGCCCACAGGCACGGGCCACCAGCCCCTCTACATCGACCTCATCATCCCCAACCTACCCCCACCCGCGGCCACCCTGCCAGACGACACCCTCCCACCCACACTGCAGTTCCCGGCCGAGGACGACCACGGCGCCTGGCACAGGTATAACAGGGCCCTACACGCCATCCTGTGCCGCCCGGATGCACCGACACTCACCACCGCCATGCGCCGGGCGGCACAAGCATGCGGCATGGAGCGTGACACCAACCACACGGGAGCACCACCAGACCTCACCCTCCAGCAACTCGTCCATGACATCTGGACCACGAAGGGGGAACTCGCCACCCTGCTACGCCCCAGCACACCGGAGGCACGAGACCGAGACTCCCACCTCCGTGCGCTCCTCACCACCCGCCGCCACCAACTCCAGGAATGGCACGCCCAGCGCATAGCGGCCGCAGCCCAAGAATGCGAAAGATACGGCAGGAACGACACGCCGTACAAGTCCCTACGGTACGTCAGCCGCATCCTGGAGGACACGGGGCGCCGTATCATCCATGCGGTACGCACCCCCGAAGGAGGCCTCACCAATGACCCCGACGCCGTCCTCCAGGCAGTCCTGGACAGCTTCCAGGCACAACACGGGGACGCCCTCCCCGAGCTCGACCCCCACACCAGAAACACCATCCGTGAGCATTTGCCCAGGGTCTTCAACCGGGAACAGCGGCGCGCCATCGAACACGACCCCTTCAGCATCTCAGAACTGCAACGCGCCCTAGACCGCCTGAAGGAGGGGGTCGTGCCCGGCGTCAACGGTTTGCCGGCCGAAGCGTGGCAACGTCTCACCCTGCCCATCAAACGCCGCCTGGCAGCCCACCTGTGGGACATCGTCACGGGCACCACGCCCATCCCCCATGAGTGGGCCAACCTGGTCCACCCCCTCTACAAAAAGGGGGACTGGGCGCAGCCGGGGAACTGGCGGCCCATAGTCTGCGCCACCACCGAGGTCAAGCTGGTGTGGATGCTCATCCTAGGCCGCATCGCGCCAGCGGTCTTCGCCCACGTGCCCGCCAGCATGTCACCTATGATTTTAGCAGCTGTTTTTTCCCAAAATTCAAAAAGTCAGCAAAAGGCAGATTTTCGCGGGAAATGAGCTACTTTTTTGATTTCTACGGCCCCAAAATAGGGGGAGGGGGTTTCTCCTACCCGGCCTTTGTCCAAAAATATCAAAAACCCTGAAATTTGGCCTATTTTGGGGTATTTTTGCCTGCTCTGGGCTGGTCCTGCAGAACAGTGCTGCACACCAGTGTACGTGCCTATAGAGGATTTTCGACAGAAATTGCCCTTTTGTTGGGATTCTCTTGCCCCAAAATACGGATGGGGGGGTTCTTCCCACCCGAGCTTTCTCCTAAACCATCAAAAACCCTGGAACTCGCCCTATTTTGGAGTACTTTTGTCTGTTGTGGGGTGGTGCTACAGAACAGTGCTGCACACCAGCGTACCTGTATCCTATAGTATAGGCACAAAAATACCATGAAAAGAGGTTTTGTACCCAAAAAGACCAAAGGAAACCTTTTTTCTTTTATTCTGCACGCTCAAAATAGGAGAGGGGGGTTCCTCCTACCCGATTGTTCTCCAAAAACACACTGTTTTTGGCCAAAAATTGGCAATTTTTGGCCATTTTTGGACTAAAACTGTTTTTTTCCTGTGCTGACGGCCCTGCAACACCCAATAGGTTGCTCCAATACAATTCCAAACACATTTCACTGGATTGGGCACCCTAAGAATAGGGTATGGGGCCCTAAAACTCACGACCCCGGCTAAAAAAACACTATTTTCGGCAAAAAAGTGGCAATGTTTGGCCATTTTTGGGCGAAAACTGTTTTTTTTTGTCCTGACGATCCTACAAAACGTTCGTGCATTCAAATCCAAGGAACCACCAACGGTAATGAAAACAAAGGACAATCGCAACAAGCCGCACCACTCTGAGCATCTGAGCATCTGGTTCTCTCAATCAGTTCAACATCGCACAAAGTGCATAATGAACACAGAGCTCAGGCATCTGCACTTCCAGAGATATGATCCTGCCGTATTCACAAACACGGCAATAAATTTAAATCACCAAACTCTAAACAGCACAAAGTTCTTTTTTGGGAGAGGGAAAAAAACAAAAGACATATATGCAGGCGCTGCTAATAGGGCCGGTACATTGGAAAACCAAAGGGCTGCATGCTGCTCATTGTCGAACAAAGCTGCTGCATGGGCTGCATGGGCATTTGGAGCTGGTGCGTGTTCATGGCTGGCATTGGCATGGCCATGGGCATGGCAACTGGCATGTTCATTTGCAAAGGACCCATATGCTGCTGCTGCTGCTGCTGCTGCTGCTGGGCCTGCTGGTGCATCTGCTGGTGCTGCTGCTGCTGCTGCACTTGGGTCTGCATCTGCATCTGCAGCTGCAACTGCTGCTGCTGCTGCTGCTGCTGCTGCCGCTGCTGCTGCTGCTGCTGCTGCTCCTGCTGAAACACCTGCCCAGGGGGGTTCGGAGACACCTGTTGAGACACTTGAGACACCTGCTGAGACATGTGCTCTCCTGACTCCCGTTTAACCCTTCCTTTTTTTCGGGTATTTTCACTGTTTTCACCTTGCCCGCGTTTGCGCTTCAGGGGGTTTGTTCGGTTGTTTTGTTGTTGGGTTGTTTGTTGCAGTGCAGCCAAGAGCCGCTGAACAAGGTCAGCCTCTTGTTTTACCGTCCCACTGCCCGTCTCTTCCTTCTTTGGCTGTTTGCTTGGTGGGCTGTTGTTTTTATGGCCTTTTGGTTTTGGTTTTGGTTTCGGTTTTGGTTTCGGTTTTGGTGGTGGCTTTGCGGTCGAATTCCGTTTCGGGTTCGGTTTGGGTTTCCCATTGGTAGTGACAGATTCCTTCTTCACCGCTGTGGTACTGAGGTTTGTGATCTCAGGGAGACGTGTGCTCCGCCGACTGTCCTCATATGCCAGTTCACGCTTGGCCTGGTGCGGACCGCAGGACTGATACCTCTGAGGGAACTGGAAATAAATGCACTGCCCGGAATACAAACCTTCCATCCAGGTCTTCCCTGCTTCACAGCCCTGCTTGTCAGCCAGGGCAATTTCTCTGAGGCTGGATTCTGAAAACCGTAGAAGGGATCTGAAGTCTGCCTGCCCTGCCGTACAGCAAAATGCACAGACGCCGACAACATCCCAGGAAGCCGGATTGGTAGGAATCACGGCTAATACTAAAACAGTGACGCCCCGTTCAAGCTGGACTGTCCACCTGCCTGGGAACAGGGGCTGCCCTTTTCGCGACAGACCGGGACAACGCACAGTGGGCCTCCACAACAATTGGGTGTGCAGCAGAACCGAAGCATCGCTTAGGCCGTCATACATCTGCACAGTGTCACCGTGCTGCAGGTCACTCCAGGTCACACTGGACGGCCGTAAATGTTTGCTGATCCAACAGCTATCGTCGGGCACGAATGGTGCATTTTGCGAATTCGAGAATGGTACAGCAGCAAAAAAATTAATGCCTGGACACAACTTTGGCAGCATCCAGTGCTTTTCAACTGGCAGAAACAAAGTGTCACTTGGTGACAGTGACAGAGGGGTTGCGCTGTACTGAATTGTGTCAAGAGTATGCATTACGCAAAAATGACTGGCCTCTCGGCCCAAGCACACAAGACAAATCATTAGCACGCTCTCCATGTTAGCCAGCTGACAGGGGACCGGACGATCTGTGAGCGTTATCACTTGGGCAGCACCGGGGCAAGCCATTCCGAGCACAGGGCAGATCTGCTCAAGATGCTTGATGATGTCAGCAGCAGGGACTCCAAAGGCCCTTGAGCCCCCAGTCACGTCGTACCACAGACTTCTGCCCAATTTTTGAATTGCGTCAATCAGGGGCTTCATCAACGCCAGCGGCACCCCATTGGCTCTCTTCAATGGATCCTGTGGACGACAGAAGTGGAGAGAGATACAGAGGGGTACTGAAAATATCAGCATGAATACGTTCCAAAATCTACCCCAATCCATAAACAATGAAAGATTAGCAACATTAGCAAGAAATGGCCAAAAATAGTAAATCTATCACAAGCCAAGGGATGTGGTGGCAAGAAGGTGGTATACCGCTAATTGTCAGCTGGCAATTTCGGTTCATGCGTGTATCAGAGAGTTGGAGACAGCCAGCCTTGCCTCCACAGCCCCAACCAGAGCCTAACGTGCTTCATGATCTCCAGCAGCCCCACTGGGCATTTTCCTCGTGGGCGACAGGGGCGTTTTTGCACGATCTTGGAGTGGGGCTGGTGGACATGCTCGCCCCCCTCCGATGACATGCCCACGAGGTTGCCATGTTTGCGTAGCCGGGGGGTGTAGTGCTCCAGAAAGTAATGAATTGGGACTCCAAACCGGCGCAGGGGAAACCCGAGGTCCCAAAAGAGCTGGTGTTCTTCACCGCACATGTCATCACGCCGGTCAACACCCTCCGGACTCCAGCTGTTCAGCTGGACCATCAGAATCCGCATCAGTTTCAAATATCGGTGTATTGGGTCCTGCAGAACCTCACCGTTCCGTTTGACTGTGAGACCATTTGCCGTTCGTGGGAACAGATCTTCTAGGGCTTTCCAAAAAGAATCCTCCTTCAGGATATCCTTCGTGACAATGTTTGGGGGTGACCAGTCCCTTTTGCCAATAGCTTCTTTGAAAGGTGGGTAGTATGGAAAGCGCGTAAAATGTTTCTCCAAAATTGTCTTCAATTGGACAGTGTATTCCTCAGGCAGGTTTGCTCTGGTCCAGAACCACAGGGGGTGGATCACCCTGTTTGCCAACACGTGATTGTTGCAGTGGTGTACATCATACACGCTGTTGAGGCGACATTTCATGAGGCGAAAGAAGGGAGCGCAGCGTGAAGGGTAGGCTGCCGTATCCAATGAGGGTGCTTCCAGAGTTTTTTTGAACCATAGCACTCCACACAACAGCAATCTGCTGTTGGTGGAGGCGTCCCTGTGGTTCGGTAGTAGGCGGCATAATCAGGAGAAAAAACCAGCTCCATGCTTTCACCACCCCAGCCGCTCTCCAACGCCTTCTCAAGGGCAGGAAGCAGGTCCATGCGCTCAAACTGCGACAAGGTTGTGATGTGATCATCCTGGTCCAGGTATCTCGCAAGGGGAAGTTCCAGAAGGAGTTGGTGTGGCTGACGTGCTTGCGGTAGATGTACGCTCAGCACCTGGCATTTGCGGCGCCCATACATTTCATTGGCGTCAAAAAAGACGCAGAGCTGCGGGGTTCTGACAGCGTCATGCAGGCAGCCATGTGCTCTTGCGAGCTCCAAATACAGTGGAAGGGCGGTACTCGGGTCTAGGTACGCACCTACCGGTGTGGTAGCAATCCCCATGTCGGCTGTCAAAAGCTGCATGAGTTTGGTCACGCCTGTCCTATACACCCCCTGACCATTGCCATCATTATTTCTGCGCGCGCGAATGAAATCTTCCCATGTATCATGGGTCGTAAACTTTGCAATGAGGGTATCCCTCAATTGCTCAAATGTGGCCGGTCTTGCCCTCAGTCTGTCTCGATTCAGTGATCTCTTGACTGCATGCTCCGCAATCAGGTGCCCGCAATGCAACTGCTTCGCATACGACCTCACAAGGCTGCGTCTGTTGGCCAGAGATTTTTTTGAAAGCTGCCATTCAGGCAGTTTGGGCCGTCCCGGTCTGGAAGGTTCTACCATCTTAGGAAAAAGAAAATCAAAAAACAGCCTACAGCAACGTGGAGTGGTATGCGAAATAGTTGCTACAACGCTGATTGGTGCCTGCACCCAAGTACCGCCCTACCATTGTATTTGGAACTCGCAAGAGCACATGGCTGCCTGCATGACGCTGTCAGAACCCCGCAGCTCTGCGTCTTTTTTGACGCCAATGAAACCTCGCATGGATCCTGTTCTCTGTTGCCAAGGCTTTGAAGAGTTGCTGATGTGGTGGCCGTTGGACAGGCAGATCATCCTACATTTTGCTGAGGGGTACAGTAACAGGAATGCAAAAACCTTGAGAGGCTCTGTTTGCTTTCGGCTGAATGGTGGAGGCGGTGGAAGAGCGATAATGTCGGGACCCTCGCTTTCGATCTTGCGCTCTGATGCCGTGTTGACGTTTTTGCGCTTGGCGGTTCTCGTGTCGCTTCTCTGCTTCCTCCCGTTCGGTGCGCTCCTGGGGACATGCAAAAATCTAAATCCTATCTCCGTCAATTGGAAAGAAATGAACACGATAGGTATGCACAGAATCAAGAGAGCGTTACTGCAGAACTTTGCATGGTTACCTTTTGCTGTTGCTCCTCATCCCCTTGCTTTTGACGCTTTGCCGCCTCCGCCTTCTTTCTGTCCGCCTCCTCTCGTTCGGTGCGCTCCTGGGGACATGCAAAAAACAAAATCCTATCTCCGTCAATTGGAAAGAAATGAACTCGATACGTATGCACAGAATCAAGAGAGCTTTACTGCAGAACTTTGCATGGTTACCTTTTGCTGTTGCTCCTCATCCACTTGCTTTTGACGCTTTGCCGCCTCCGCCTTCTTTCTGTCCGCCTCCTCTCGTTCGGTGCGCTCCTGGCGAATGCAAAAAACAGAATCCGATCTCCGTCGGTTGGAAAGAAATGAACACCATACGTATGCACAAAATCGAGAGAGCGGGAATGCAGAAATTTGCATGGTTACCTTTTGCTGTTGCTCCTCATCCACTTGCTTTTGACGCTTTGCCGCCTCCGCCTTCTTTCTGTCCGCCTCCTCTCGTTCGGTGCGCTCCTGGCGACATGCAAAAAACAAAATCCGATCTCCGTCAATTGGAAAGAAATGAACACGATACGTATGCACAGAATAGAGAGAGCGGTACTGCAGAAGTTTGCATGGTTACCTTTTGCTGTTGCTCCTCATCCACTTGCTTTTGACGCTTTGCCGCCTCCGCCTTCTTTCTGTCCGCCTCCTCTCGTTCGGTGCGCTCCTGGCGACATGCAAAAAACAAAATCCGATCTCCGTCAATTGGAAAGAAATGAACACGATACGCATGCACAGAATAGAGAGAGCGGTACTGCAGAAATTTGCATGGTTACCTTTTGCTGTTGCTCCTCATCCACTTGCTTTTGACGCTCTGCCGCCTCCGCCTTCTTTCTGTCTGCCTCCTCTCGTTCGGTGCGCTCCTGGGGACATGCAAAAATCAAAATCTGATCTCCGTAAATTGGAAAGAAATGAACACGATACGTATGCACAGAATCGTGAGAGCGTAACTGCAGAATTCCGTGTGCGCTCCTGGAAGGTTACCTTTTGCTCTTGCTCCTCATCCGCTTGCTTTTGACGCTTTGCCGCCTCCGCCTTTTTTATGTCCTCTTGTGCTCCGTCTCGCGTCTCCGCTTCCTCTGGTTCGGTGCGCTCCTGGGGACATGCAAAAATCAAAATCCCATCTCGGTCGGTCGGAGAGAAATTAACGCGATATGCATGCACAGAATTGAAAGACCCTAACTGCACAACTTTGGAACGTTACCTTTTGCTGTTGCTCCTCATCCGCTTGCTTCGGTCGGTGCGCTGCCTCCGCCTTTTTTCTGTCCTCTTCTGCTCTGTCTCGCCTCTCCGCCTCCTCTCGTTCGGTGCGCTCCTGGGGACATGGGTTCTCTGCCTTTCTGGGCTTCTCAACCTGAGTGGCACGAAGTCACACAAAGCACCGAACTGTTGGCCTATGAAGCGTGTCCCACCCGCCCAAATCCCAGCCAGCGATATTCACGGGTTGTGCCACCCATGCGGTGGGGTGGTGGTCTATGTGTGAGTCACAAACATTTAATGCACCGCAAGCAACAACATCAACAAGGATTGAACAGCAATAGATGCCTGTCGAATGCTGCTCATTGATATGTCCATGGGTTTGAAGCTCACTTGCGGTTTGTGCGGTGGAAACAGCTTTTGGATTGTGAAGCCTCCAGTCTTACTTCTGTCCTCAAGCGCTCGAAGAATCTCTGGTATCGTTTTGGAACTCATACCGCTAACACACAGGTTCTCGCAGAGTTTGATCAAACAATGTTTTGAGTAAGCACTTGCCTGCTTAAACAGCTCCATACGCGTCATATGCTCAGTTGCTTCGGCTATTCTTGATGCCAACGCTTCCTCAGACACATCGGGTGACCTACTCTTTTTGGTATACTTCCTCAACTTTGGGGGCTTTGGTTTAGTTTTCTTGTTCTTTTCCTTTTTGGCTTTGGGTGTGCCACTTGCGCCATCCTCCGAGTTGTCGCCATCGTCACCATCGTCCTCATCATCACTACTTTCATTTTCCGAGCTCTCATCAGAAGGTGCCTCGCCGTAGTCGGATGTTTCATCACTCGGGACGTCACACCCATCGTTGAAGAAGGCAGGCAATCCAAGAGGAAGGGTTGGGAAGACGTCAGCGCGTTTGAACCAATAGAAGTAATTATTTGGGAACCTCATGCATAGGTCGTTCTTGTTTGGTTCCGGTATTTTATTCGGTATAATCAGCATTCCGTACCAAAACAAGACCCGCTTTTCACCGGTTTGCACATTGGTGGACATGCCACATTTGATGTAATTGAAGGTCCCGACTTCAACACTTTGGTCTTCCTTAACACAATGCCCTGCAAGGAGCCTTTCTAGCTCCGGGTCCAAACTTTCGCAATTTTCCCATGCTCCGCCTTCTCCTTGTTCCGCCCCATCTTCCACGTCCCCCTTGCCTATATGACAATCGGCAGGCACCAAGGCTGGCATGTCAGGCTTTGGAATCACAACCTTTTTCTTCTTGGAAGGAGCCATTGCTTAGCCCTGTGGGTTTTACCAAAGGGAAATCACATTTTGTCGCCATGCATGCTCCCATGACCATTCGTTCACCCTTAGTTCACTATCTTTTCACCCTTTGCTCACCCTACCTAGGAAGGCATAATACACACAAAAAGCACGCAACAAGGGCATGAAGGCAGTAAGACAATCGTTGCTTACGTATGAACCATATGGAAATGGACCACAAACGGTGCAAAATAGGGCCAAAAACACCTGAAATGTTCATCGCTCATCCCATTCTTATGCACATAGTATCATATTTTATGTACAACGATGACACACGGAGAAAGAAAATTCTCAAATGGCTCAAATAGTTCCAAGCCTACCTATGAACCATATGGATATTGGATCACAAACGGTGCAAAATAGGGCCAAAAACACCTCAAATCTTCATCGTTCATCCCATTCTTATGCACATACTATCATATTATATGTAGGACCTATCATACAAATGCTTACAATAACAACCTAAGCCCCAAACATGTGTGTGTACGGTGATAGGCACGCAAAAGCCCACCTATGACCCATATGGAAATGGACCACAAACGGTGCAAAATAGGGCCAAAAACACCTCAAATGTTCATCTTTCATCCCATTCTTATGGACATAGTATCATATTTTATGTAGTTCTTATCATTCAAATGCATACAATACCAATCCAAGCCCCAAACATGTGTGTGGACGGTGATAGGTGATCAAAACCCTACCTATGAACCATATGGATATGGAGCACAAATGGTGCAAAAACGGGCCAAAAACACCTCAAAACTACATTGTTCATCCCATGCTTGTGCCCGTAGTATCATTTTTTATTTCTTACCCAGCATTCAAATGCTTACTATACCATCCTATGCCCCAAACATGTGTGTCGACGGTGATAGGTGATCAAAACCCTACCTATGAACCATATGGATATGGAGCGCAAAAGGTGCAAAAACGGGCCAAAAACACCTCAAATCTACATCGTTCATCCCATTCTTATGCACATACTATCATATTTTATGTAGTTCTTATCATTCAAATGCATACAATACCAACCCAAGCCCCAAACATGTGTGCTGACGGTGATAGGTGATCAAAACCCTACATATGAACCATATGGATATGGAGCGCAAAAGGTGCAAAAACGGGCCAAAAACACCTCAAAACTACATTGTTCATCCCATTCGTATGCACATACTATCATATTTTATGTCGTTATTATCATTCAAATGCGTACAATACCAACCGGAGCCCCAAACATGTGTGTGGACGGTGATAGGTGATCAAAACCCTACCTATGAACCATATGGATATTGGACCACAAACGGTGCAAAATAGGGCCAAAAACACCTCAAATGTTCATCGTTCATCCCATTCTTACGCACATACTATCATATTATATGTAGGACCTATCATACAAACGCTTACAATAAGAACCTAAGCCCCAAACATGTGTGTGTACGGTGATAGGCACGCAAAAGCCTACGTATGAACCATATGGAAATGGACCACAAAAGGTGCAGAATAGGGCCAAAAACACCTCAAATGTTCATCTTTCATCCCATTCTTATGCACATACTATCATATTTTATGTAGTTCTTATCATTCAAATGCATACAATACCAACCCAAGCCCCAAACATGTGTGTGGACGGTGATAGGTGATCAAAACCCTACCTATGAACCATATGGATATTGGGCCCCATGGTGCATGAGAAAGGGATGAATAGCCTAGAATAAAGGCAAAACATCGCTTGTCGTGTAGGCTTCTACCAATGGTGATGACAATTTGTTCATATATCACCTCTATACCACCTCTTACAGCCCTGTAAGGCCCTCTATATGGCCTCCATAGACCCTAAAACCATGTAAAAAAGTGGTTTTTGGGTAGAGAAGCGTAAATTTCTCCAAATCTCTGCCTGCCAATCTGGTTTTTCTTAGGTCAGCAGCAAGGTATTTATTTCGGGAACACGCTCATGCCTTTACTTTGCTTCCAACTGCGAAAAAAAGTGGACTTTTTGGCGATTTTCTATTGCGCACGGCGGTCGGGAATCTGAAACTCGCGTACGCGGCAGTTGCTGACAGTTTATCTGCGGCTCCAGCTTCAGCGACAGCATAATTTTAATAAAAATTTGAGAAAACATAAAAACAACAGTACTACTGTGTACAGTTTGATATCGCGGTTCTGAAAATGCATGATTTTGAATTTTGGGAAAAAACAGCTGCTAAAATCATAGGTGTGGGGAGCCATGGCCGGCAGGTCCCCCCACGAGGCCATCTTCCTCCAGGACACCGCACTGGACATGAACCCCTACGAGATGATCATCGCCTCCCTCGATGTCCAAGGCGGGTTCCCCCAAGCCCCACACCGGATCCTCACGGAGGTATGGGATGCCATGGGCCTCCCATTCCTATCCTTCATGACCGGGTACATCCAGACCCGACTCTACGCCGTCATCACAGCCGCAGGCCTCACCCCCTGGACCGGCACAGACAGCGGGGTCCCCCAGGGAGGCGCCGAAGGCCCCTTCCTCTACCTCCTCGTCACCCTGCCACTGGCATTCGAGCTAGCACGGGTATACCCCGGGTACGCCCCATACCCGCTACGGTCCCCCCTCATCAACTTCGCAGATGACAACCTCCTAACTACGGCCACCCGCCACCGCGACCCTGAGAATGCAGGGCTACCAACGACCACCGAACAAGCGTCCGCCATTCTCCAACTCACCACAACCTACCTGGACGCCCACCAGCTCCTAGTGCACCCCCGCAAATCGGTCGGGCTGGCCGACGCCAAGACCCCCACCCCCAACATCCGGAAAGGCGAACCCCTACACCTGGAAGACACCACAGTCCACCTGGGAGTCACACAGGCCACGCGGCACCACCACATCACACTCCCAAGCAAGCTAGAAGAGTGCCTCACCCGGCTACCCCAAATTGCCAGGGGGGACCTCCTGTCTACGCAGGGCCTGGCGTACTTCATGGAAGCAGTGCTCAACGCGGCCATCGGATACCAAGCCCTGCACCTCCCGCGCCCCCAAGACGCCTTACGCCACGCTCGACAGCAAGTGACGAAGGCATGGGCGCAACACGGAGGCTGGCCCACGTCTTTCTCCAAGGAGGCCATGATGGCCCACTGGCGCTACTACGGAGACAATACGGGCGCCATGGTCGACATGGCCTATGCCAAACACGCAGCACACCTCCTACACAGGGTACCACACAACCACCAACCAGAAGTTCGCGAGGCGGCAGCCATACGCATAAAAGAAGCGCAAATGGCCCGCAACACCTGCCCCCGGTGGATACTGGCGCAACACGGCGTCTCCACCCCCGTGGGCACCGGCATCTGGGCCCAGCTACAACTCCTCCTACCGCACCACACACACGCCATCCTGACAAACCACCACTGCGATCAACAGGGGCCACTCGTGGCCACACACACCGACATCCACCGACGCCCGGCAGGCGAGGTGGACACCCTGCGCCTCGTAGGGGCCACCATCACCATAGTGTATATCACCCCAACACAGATGAAGATCATGGCCCAATGCGACGCCCACCATGCCCCATTCCTTTCCGACCCACAATGGCCAGCACGCCACGTCTTCCAAGCGTACCTCCGCGCATGTGCTACGAAGGCAGGGCGCGACATGCCGGGGCCCAAGGACATCGACACGGCGTACACAGCCTTCCAGCGCCAGCACCCCCGGCCCCGCGCGAGCGAGCACGAGACCCCCAACGACGGCAGCATGACGCAGGTGGAGCCCACCCCGTCAGCCGAAGGCTGGACACCACCCACCATCCTGCTACTAGCACCAAACGGCCACAAATATGCTACCCGCACTGTCCAGCTACACCATGCCCCCTGGTCCATCCCCAAACACAATGCACCGGAGACCGATGTACCACCAGTCAGACACAGTGACCAGGGCATACCACGCACGTGCTGGCACTCCGGCCTGGCAGCCCTCGACACTCCATGGCCCCTGCTGCACCTCATCTCCACCCACTACCGCACCCCCACCGCCGCCGCCACCGCCGACCAGCAGGCATGGCTCTCCCCTTGGTTTCACACGGTACCCGCAGACCACCCGGCGCACGTAGCCTGGACCCGAACACCCACGGCGACATGGACGTTCACCAACGAGCGGCAGACCCGGACAGCGTAGCCATGGAGTACGACCGCTGCGACCCACACCGCGCAGGATCTCAGGAGGCACCCATGCGCCCCCTACAGCACAAATGCCCCACCCTCCGCGGCGACAAAGACGACAAGGAGCGGCGACAGACCATCACGTGCCAGAAGTTCCACCCCAATACGGGATACCTCTTCCACCTGATGTACGCGTATATCACCCAGGGACGCCCAGACAGGGGCCTCCTCCACCCCACCCCACGAGCCCAAGCCATCATCACCCAGGGGATAGGCGTCTATGCAGCGCCACTACTGCAACCAGGGGAACCCCATCTACGTCTATCACCCCACAGCAATCGCCCGCCTACCCATACCCAGCGACACCGACATCATCTACTTCACTGACGCATCCGGCACCCAGCAACGCACCCCCACGGTCGGTTTTGCCTCCGTGCGCATCACCCGGCACGCGGACGGCCTCCACGTGGAACAGCACACCGGGGCCACCATCTTTGGGGCGTTCCCCCACGGCGAACTGCGCACCATGGCAGACGCCGTCACCGGCACACCGCCACCCACGACGATCCGGCCCCGCAACATCTGGGTAGTCGTGGACGCCACGGTCGACATCCACCTCACCAGGAGCCTTGCGGACCTGCCCCTCCACAAAGCACTCGAGTCCGGCCTCACCACACAAGCGTTGGGACTATGGGTGGCCTTCAAGGGCATGCACCCCCAGGATGCCCTACACATCGTCAAGCAGGAGTCACACCGCTACGCATACGGCAATGGACGCGCAGACACGCAGGCCAAACACCAGAACACCAACCACACCCCAGGGCTCGAACGCGTGCGACTGAACACCCCACACCACAGCCACCTGCAGCACCTGCCCCTGATACCCCCGGCCACACAGCCCCCCGAATGGATGCCCGAGGACACGCCGTACACGGATCGAGACAAGCAGTACCACTACCCCACACCCATCCAGCAACTGGCCACCACACTGGGCCACCCAGCGAACACCGAACTCCTCCGACGCCTCGAAGACTCCGTCCACACCCCCCTCTACTACTCCGCCCTGCGCCCGGATAGCCTCCCAGCACACCTACAAAAGCCCCGACTCCAACTCGCCCTCGAACAACTTCCCCTCCTCACCCGATACCACCGATGGTATACGCGCCGCTCGATCCACGTCCCCGCAGGACACACCAAATGCATCTGCAGCCACGCGGAAGAAGAAACATGGGACGAATTCAAGGCGTGCCCCCTGTACAGGGGACTGGACACCCTCACAGACTGGAACCCAACCCACACCATCGCACAGCACGCCGGATGGCTGGCGCAGTCCCTGGCGACCCAGCAACTCACCACCGTCCTCAAGCAGACAGAGGTGCTCGAGGCAGTCCGCAGGGGACTCGTCCCCACTGCCGTCTACACCTTACTACGCACCCACGCGGAGGACCCCCAGGCCACGGCGGCGCACATGCAGCGGACGGCCGTTGCCAAGACGGCGGAGCAGCTCACATACCGCACCCACAAATACCTGCAGCATGCGGCAACCCTGCCCCCAACAGACCAAGCCCACCTCCTCAAACTCCTGTTCTACCAACCATGAGAACCTACCCCGTGACATACCAACACGGAACCCCCACCACGTCTACACACCGTCCACCGACCACAGCACTGGCACAGCACACACGGACACCACAGGCACCGCACACACTCCCACCAGCATGCGCGCGCCATCAGCCCCCATCCCCCCACGCCGCCATCTGTCCACAGGTACCACCAACCACCAGCCACCGCATGTCCCCTCTGCGTTCGCCAGCGGCTACCACAGACAGCCCTGCCCTGCAACCCAGACCACTGGGTCTGCCTGGGAGCCGCGCACCGCCTCACCCGCTGCCCCCACTGCGGGGACCTCAACCGCCGCCACTGCGAGCGGCCCGCGGCCCCAGCCGCACCCCCCCCCGCCAGCCACCCGAGCTTCTTCGGGTTCCTCACCGACACCCTCCGGGACCACCTGGGAGGGTACTACGTGGCTGACGCGGCGGACCACGCATGGACCATAGCCGTGGCCACGGGCAGCACACCCCTGCCCCCCCACTGCCCATCCCTACGCCACAGCGGAGGCGGCTTGAACGTGGCGGCCCGCCACATCCTCCTCGCCCTGTACCTCCACCACCGAGACCTACACCTCCCAGACCCACAACTCCCGGCCCCCCAAGCAGCAGCCCTGACGCCGGAAGCGTGGGCCGACACGGCACCAGAGGAGATAGCAGCCTACCTCCGAATCACTTGCCGACGGTTCAAACACGCCCTCGGCCGACGGAAGGGAACACCTTACCCACTCAGCGCACTCCTCTACCCGGCACACCACCCCCACCCCGCACAACAGAAGCCCCCGGAGGGCTGGGCGTCTTTTCGGGATGCCCACCTGGCCGCCTCCGACGAGGCCACCGCCACGCGGATGGGCCTCACGGACCAGGAAACCTACGTCAGAGGCCTCAAGACGAGCCTCCAAGAGGCACACCGCTGGCACGCCCGCTCCCCGTCGCCCCCAGGGGGACAGGGGGGTTCACCCGCCCCCGACACCCACCAGGCCAAGAAGACCAAGACAGGTCAGAAGGCCCGCCAACGCGCCTGCCAGCAGGGCGCAAAGCCCCGACCAAGGCCCGGGTCCAGCCACACCGCACCACCCCACGCCCAGACCCCCGGGGCACACCAACAACACCGCCACCGCCAGCGCCCACCACCACCACCGTACCGCAGCACCCAAACCCTGCAGCCTAGTCAGCCACCACCGCCCACACACGTCCACACCATGCCAGGACCACCATACGCGCAGAGCCAGGGGACATGGCACCACCAACACCACCACCACGCCCCCGTCCATCCCAACCCCTACCCCCTAATGCCCCCATGCTACAGCGACCCCCACCAGCTACATCCCCACCACGCCCCAGCACAACCAGGCCCCGCGAACCACCCACTCCACATAGCGCACATCACCGCACCACACCATCACGTATTCCACCACCACCAGCCCCTGCCACCACACGCACCAACGCCGGGGTACCACACACAACCGGCACACCCTCCACACCACCACCACGCGGTCCAGCACCTCCCGCCGCCCCCGCTACACGGGCCCACGACATACGAGCCACGGTACACCCCCATGGACCCGCGAGGAGCCGCGCAGGCACACCAGCAACACCGCGGCCTAGTAGGAGCGCCCCACCACCACCAACAGCCCCCCCACCCACCCCCCATACCAGCAAGCACTATCCACCAGCAGCCACCCATCACATACGGACCACAGCCCCACCCGGGGGCTCATGCGGCCGCCTCCCACCCGCACCACGGCACCACAACCAGTCAAGAACCGCAAGGGCCACACGGCGCACACACGCAACACCCACACGACCCACAGGGACGCCCGGACCCCCAGCCAGCACAACACCCACCCCCGCCCACCCCACCCCACCACCACCAGCAGCCGCCCCACCCACACCCCATACCAGCGAGCACCATCCACCAGCAGCCACCCATTACATACGGACCACAGCCCCACCCGGACGCTCATGCGGCCGCCTCCCACCCACACCCCGGCACCACGACCAGTCAAGAACCGCAAGGGCCGCACGGCGCACACACGCAACACCCACACGACCCACAGGGACACCCAGACCCCCAGCCAGCACAACACCCACCCCCGCCCCCCCCACCACCAACAGCGCCACCCCCACACCACCCCCCCCCCCGCCCCCCCCCCGAGACCAGGCCACGGACACAACACGTGGCAGCCAGCACCAGCCAATTGACGTCGATACCCCCGCCCACACACGCCACCGCGAGTCCCCCCTCCCGCGACCGCCACAAGAGACCCCATCACTGGACCCCACGCGCGACAACGACGACCACCCCCCCCAACCCACACCACCCCCCCCATCACACCCCGTACCACCAGCCGCCGCACCGGCCGAACCCTACGCCCTACATAACCCCGCAGCGGTAGGGCAGCACCTCCGGGGACTCGGGGAACAGGACGTCGTGCTTTACCTCCGCACCTCCGGCACCAGCACCCCCATCCGGGCGGCCACCCTGGTCCAGGCGGCCACCCTGGGGGAAGGCGTCAGAGACTTCCTCTTCGACGCCTTCCTCCACGTCGCCCGACACGAGCGCCCCCCACGCGCCACCCCAGACGGCGAGAGACCGCCCCCCACGGGGAGCCGGATCTGGGTGCCCCCCATCGACTGGGGGCGACACCTGGTCGGACACCCCGTGCCGGGGCGGGTGGACACCAAGGGCCGCACCCGCTACCACGAGCCCAACATTGCCCACCCCCCACCCAACGCCACCCCCGACAGCACCAAAGAGTGGGAGCGGGAAACATGGGTAGCCCGGATGGCCTCCCTGAGCAACTTTTGGCACCACGTCCCGGGGGACATCCCCACCCCCGACGAGCAGCAGCCAGCCCCCTCCACGTACATGACCCTCATGTACAATCTGCACTACACCCTCTCCACCACCAGCTACCACGCACCCACAGACCACTGGGTGGTACACGGCACGGACTCACTCCCCCCTGCCGACTACACCCCCCCACACACAACCCAGGCCCCGACACGTACGCCAGGGGGAGCGACCCGGACGACCCCCACATCAGGGGCACGTGGGAACCCAAATCCCTGGACGCGCTGCTCTCCATCCGCAGCGGCTACCAGGGCTTTGGTAGGGCGATGTATTGCCTCGCCAAGTGGACCCAACGGACCTGGGGGATCCCCACGGACCGATGGGTGTGGGTGGTCACGCTGCGCCCCCAGCAGAGAAAAGCCCCCCCAAACCGCAGGAGACCCACCCCCCCACGCCCCACCACCCTACAACTATGCCCGTACATGGTGGCAGCCCGCCTCATGACGCTGCTGTGGCCGGGCCCACACACCCCCACCCAAACCTACCCCGACCTCACAGAGGAGGACATGCCCGGCATCCAGCGATGCTTCTTCCAGACCCTCGACTACCTCCAGCAAACACACCCACACGTCCCGGAGCAGATATGGCCACCCCCCGGGTAACCCACGTGCCCGCGCAGCCGAGACAACGCCGCCACGGCAGCACCAGCACGCACGGATCACCAGGGAAAACGCGCGCACACGCCCGGTGCCCGAACCTGCACCCTCGTTCTCGCTGCTTACAGGACCCAGCATCATACGCCCGCCCCCGAAGCCCAGGACCCTCCGCCGTCTCCCACAGCCCTCTCCTCCGCCTCCGACTCCACAACCTCCACCACCACGACCACCTCATCCACCACCACCACCACGTCCTCATCCAGCACTCCACCCCCCAGGCCGCGGGGGACACCTCCCAAACGGGCCTCCAAACCCGCCCCCACCGCGAGCAGCCCCGCCGCCGCCAAGGCCCACGCCCCGACAAAGCCCACACCCACGACCTAGCCGAAGCCCAAGACCGCCGCCAAACGGCCACCCAAACCCGCAGCCAAGCCCAAACCCAAGTCCAAACCCGGCGCCACGACGGCAGCGCGAGCCCGACCCCCCGAGGACGTCCTCTACGACATCCGGCCCCAGCCGTCCCAGGCCCGAAGGCAGCAGCGCCCAGCGCGGCGCCCCCCCACCGTCACCGACGCCACCCCCACCACCTTCATGGCGGAGCGCGCCGCGGCCGAAGCGCGACGCACCTCGTCCCGCCACCTCGCAAAGCCCGCACCCCAGGCCCACGGACCGCTCTCGACGAAGCCAGAACGACGCCAGGGTCCACCAGCAGCGTCCCCGCCCCCCTACCAGCCCTCGATGACAGCCCACATGCAACGCATGCCCCACTAACGCCGCCGTCGCAAATCCCCGCCCAACCCCGAGGCAGAGACCGTACGCGCACACCCGCGGGTCCACATCCGCGTGCGTCCCCACTCCCCACGCACCCCCACGGAACAGGACTACGAGGAATCCCCCAGGCCCGCCACCGCCGCCGGTCCCCACGACCCCGTCACACCCACCCACGCCCACTCCTCCGCCCAAGACCGCAGGCCCGCCCAGGAACAGTGGTGGCAGCGCTGGACCCACACGCAGCTCTGGGAGCTGCGGAAGTGGGCCCGGGGAGAGCCCCCCTTCGAGGGCCTGGTCCATCGGCCCCGCAAGGGGTCGGTGGAGAACTGCCGCCTCCGGCTGGCGGGGGGGTGGATGCCGCAGGCCGCATGGGAAGCCATGCTGGCTGATGCGCTCCGCCCCCTGGGAGTCCAACCCCGCAACCTCCCCGCGCCCCAGGACCACCCGTATGCCCTCAGGCGCCTGCGGGTGACCCTCCAGGGAACGCAGCGAGATGGCATCCGCCTGTGGGACATCACCCAAAGCCCAGCCCCGCACGCACACACCCCCTCTACACCCCACAAGCGTCGGCGCACCGACACTGGCGACACCCACAGCACCCCAGGAGCCCTGCGCGCCACACAACACGACGCGCCTGACCCCCCGGCCAGCGGCGCCGCCATCTAACCCCGTTACCCAGCAAACCACCACCACGGGGCGCCACGCCAGGCCCCGCCCAGAAGTCACCAAACGAACCGGACGCCGAAGGAAGCCAACGCACACGACAACGAGCACCACTACGCCCAAAGGCGCCGAACCCAGGCCCGCTACCGTGGGCTCCTCTCCACCCTCAGCACGACACACACGTCGCTGGCGTCACTCCTCCGCCGTGCCCCCTCCCATGCAACCGCCCCACCCCCCCCCCCTCCCGCCGCACGTCCCCACGCCGCCCAGCACCCAACCCCACACACTGCGCCACAGCATCGCCCTAGTCCGGCTCCTCCACCATCGCGCCACTTGGCACCTCACAGTAGACCGCCGTCCTGTGGTCCCGCTCCCCCCGGCACCGCTCCCGGGGCCGCACCCGGCCCACGTCGTGTTCGCCCCCACGTCGCGGGCCGCGGACATCCTCCCGCTCCTCGCCGCCACCCCTCCCGGGCATCGCATACTGCTTGCCGCCAACCCCTCGGTCCTCAGTGAGGTCCTCATCGGGCACGCCGACGCCCTGCACGTGCGCCCGCTGCTGCCCAACCTGCACACTGCGTACGCCCCCGGCACGCCCGTCGACCCCTCCGTCTGGGACTCCAAGTGAGGCCACCGGCCACCGGCCGGCCCGCACGCACCACCCCGCACCCTCCTCGGGCGCACGACCCCGTGGACGCCGCTACCCACACGCCCGGCCCCGCGCAACCGCCTAACCGAGCCAGAACCCAAGCACAAATCAAACCCGAGCCACACCCCGAAACCGCTAACCCTTGACTCCTAACCAAGCCCGCCGAGGGAACAACGTAACCACAGCCCACACCCACAGCCCACACAGCCACCTAACCAGCCAGCTCCAGAAGCAAAGAGACACCTCACCAAACCCACCCTGACCCAAGCCCGTGTACATCAGGACGCGCGAGCCGCACCCCTGGGGCGCGACCGCCGTCAGAGCACCGACGACACACGCCAGAAGACACAACGCTATTGCACCGCCGCACCAGCTGCCCGTGCCTGTGCCTGCAGTGTACGCGTGCCCCTGTTTTACTCTTTTTTGTTTTCTTTTTTTTTCCAAAAAAAAAAAAAAAAGTAAAAAAAAAAAAAACAAAAAAAAAACGAAAATTAGGGGGGGGGAAAGAGGGACACAACCACCCATGGCACACGAGCACCGCACACAGCACGCACACCGGTGAACAGGAGCCCAGTGGCCCAGGACACCGCACATGCAACACAACACACCAAGCGAGCACACCGGTGAACAGGAGCCAGCTGGCCCAGGACACCGTAGACGCACCACAGCGAACCGCGCGGGCACACCGGTGAACAGGAGCCCAGCGGCCCAGGACACTGCACACACGTAGGGCGGCCGAGGGACAGGAAAGAACCAATACCCCATGGGTCGGACGCACTGCGGCGACCCAGCCGACCCACCGGGCCAGTGGCAGGAGCGGTACTCCAAGGCCACTGGTCCGAGCCCGGCCAGGCTGCATCGGGGACCATGGCAAACGTCACCCGGAGCCATGGAAGCAACCGGTGACAGGCGAGCCGGTACACAGTCCAGGAGGGGGTCACCTGCCAAGCAGAGTGAATCCGCAACTCAAGCCACAAGGGTGAGGCGGTCGTACCGTAGACAAGCGGGAGCAATACCCCTTGTGGTGAGAGATACTCCACACGGCTGGGCAGCCCCCCAGAGCTGCCGCCCAAAGGAGGGGGCATGTGGCCCTACCCATGGACACATGTGGGGACACCCTCCCACCTGGGACACATGGACCGGGTGGCCGCGACAATGCCTTCCCAAGCACATGCGGGAGCGGCTCAAGAGGCACCTGACATAGGGCAGTGAGAGGGACAGGACGTCCCCTTGGTAAGACCTTCTTCCTGCAATGTCAAAGGAGGCATCCCCAGCTCCCGAAGATACCTACCTACCTACCTCTCGTGCACGCACCCCTTACCCCTTGTCGATTCTTGCCGCCGCCGCCTCTTCTTCCTCATGGAGCTCCGGACGCTCCTTTCCATGGCCGCCTCGCCCCCGGATGTACCTGCCCTGGTGCACTGGTCCCCCGGTTGTCCTCGTCCGGGTTCCATGTGGTTGGCCGCTTTTCCTTTTGCTCATTCTCCTCCCACTTCCCTTCTCTCGTCCGTCTTGTCCTTCCCCATCTGGTCCATGCTGGTCCATGCTGTTCATGTGCTGCTCGTCGCTTCTCTCCGCCGCTATCTCCTCCTCCTTCTGAGGTCCCGGACGTTCCACTCCCGGGCCGTTGCCTCCCCGGACGTTCCAGTCCAGGGCTTCCGCCCCCCGGATGTTCCAGTCCGTGCGCCTGCCTCCCCTTCTCCTCCTCCTTCCCGTCTCTCGTTTTTCGCGTCCTCTCTCTCCACCTTTCCTGACTCCTGTTCATGCACTCCTTTTCGGTTCTTGCCGCCGCTGCTGCTCCTTCCTCACGGAGCCTCGGCCGCTCTCGCTTGACGATCTCCTGTGCCGCCCCGCTCCCGGTTGATCCTGACTGGTTGCGTTGCTTCCCCGATTGTTCCCATCCGGGCTCCATGCGTTTGGCTGCTTCACCTTCTTCTCTTTCTCCTCCCGCTTCGCGTCTTCTCTCCTTCTTGTCCTCCCCCATCTGTTCCTTGCTCTTGTTCTTGTTCTCCTCTCCGTGTCTCTCCGCCGCCGTCTCGTTCTCCTTGTTTGTTGCCCCGGACATTCCATTCCCGGGCCGCTTCGTCCCCGGATGTTCCAGTCCAGGTGCGTTGCGTCCCCGGATGTTCCAGTCCGCGGCACCAGGTGCACCCCCGGACGATCCAGTCCGGGGGTTTGGGCCTTGCTCTTGTCCGCCCGGGATGCTCCAATCCGGGGCGTCCTTTTGCAGTTTTCTCTCTGTTGCCTCGGATGATCCAGTCCGTGGCCCCGGGTTCCTTCCCGAACGATCCAGTCCGGGGGCTTGTGCCGTGCTCCAGTCCGCCCCGGAAGCTCCATTGCGGGGCGTCTTTTTGTCGTATTCTCTCCGTTTCCTCAGACGCTCCAGTCCGTGGCACCGGGTTCTTCCCCGGACAATCCAGTCCGGGGCTTCAGCCGTGCTCCACTCCGCCCCGGATGCTCCAATCCGGGGCGTCTTTGTGTCTTATTCTCTCTGTTGCCTCGGACGCTCCAGTCCGTGGCACCGGGTTAACCCCCCGACGATCCAGTCCGGGGGCTAGTGCCGTGCTTCATTCCGCCCCGGATGCTCCAATCCGGGGCGTCATTTTTTCGTATTCTCTCCGTTGCCTCTAATGCTCCAGTCCGTGGCGACGGGTTCTCCCCCGGACGATCCAGTCCGGGGGCTTGGGCCGTGCTCCACTCCGCCCCGGATGCTCCAATCCGGGGCGTCTTTATGTCGTATTCTCTTCGCTGCCTGGGACGCTCCAGTCCGTGGCACCGGGTTCAGCCCCGGACGATCCAGTCCGGGGGCTCGGGCCGAGCTCCACTCCGCCCCGGATGCTCCAATCCGGGGCGTCATGTATCTTTCTCTCTTTGCTGTCTTCGGCTCACCAACCCCACAGCGCGCGCTCTTGCAAGCTCGCTTTGCGCGCTGTGGGGGTGACACCAGGGCGCCCGGGGGGGCGCCTCTTGCCTGGGTGTGGGGCGTCCCGGGTTGGGCGCTCCCCCACCCCCGACCACTCGTCCTTTCAGGAGTGCGGCCGGGGCCCACTTCCCGCTGGCCGTGGGTGCGGTGTGCGGGCGTGGGGGCCCGGCTGTCCTTTGCACCTTGTCCCGTGCCGCGGTTCGTCGTGTTTTGTGCGCGCTTCCCGGGTTCGCGGCACCCGGTGGCCGTTGTGGCTTGGCACCTGTCCTTGTGCCGTGGTTGTGGCCGGCGGCGTGCCTCTCTGGCGTGCCTCGTGGCCCTGCGTTGGTGCGCCGCTCCCCGTCCGGTCCGGTTGCTCTCGGTGCTCCAGTCGGCTTTCCCGTCGCCGTGGTGCCTTCCCCCATCCCGGGGGCTGTCGCCCCCGGCTTTACTGCGTGGCTGCGCGGGGCACGTGGAGGCCGGCCGAGAACCGGGCTCATTGTGCCTGCCGCTGGCCCCTGTCGAGGCAAGGGCGCTGGGCGCGCTCCGCGTCGTACCCGTTCGGGGCCCTGTGATGGGGTTGTCCCTGGCGGGTCCCTCCAGCTTCGGTCTTTGGCTGCGTGCGCTGCGGTGGTTCGGCGTGTGTGGACCCAGTCACTGACGCGTCCGGTTTCCCGTACCGTCCGTCTTTCAACGGGGGACTAGGCCGGTGCACGAGGGCTGTTTTGTGTGGACGCCGACACCGCCCTTTGCGGGTCTGAGGATGCCACGCCCGGGTCCAGCGTGTGTGTGTGTGCGTGCTCTTCTTGGCTGGGTTGGGCGGGCCGGCCTCCCGGGCGCGTTTTGGTGCGCCTCAACTTTCATTTGGCCGTTCTTGGTGCACTCCTTGCTTGTTCGGCCCCCTCCGGGAAGGGGTTGCCCCGTTTGTGGTTGTTGCTGGGTTTTTCTTTTTCTTCCTTTTCTCCTTCCCCCCCATTGTTGCGCCCCCGTTGTGTCCTGCTTTGCGTGTTTTCCGGCCCTGGGTGCCTTGGGCCTTGGCGTCTTGTCGCCCCCCGCCCCCCCCTTTTTTTTTCCTTTTCTCCTTCCCCCTACTCTGTGTGCCCCGTTGTCTCCTGCTTCTCGTGTTTTCCGGCCTCGGGTGCCTTGGGCCTCGGCCTCTTGTTGCCCCCCCCCCCTCCCCCCTGCCCGTTTTTTTTTGTTTTTTGCCCCCCTCCCCCCCCCCCAAGTTGTCTCTGGCGTTTCCTGCTTTCCGGCTGCCTTGGGTGTTTGCGCCCCCCCCCGCCCCCCTTTTTTTTGTTTTTTGTTTTTTTTCCCTTCTTTTCTTTTTGCCGGTTGTGCGGTGCGGGGCGGGTTTGTGCGTCTTGGGCCGTCGGGTGTGCCCGCGTGTGTCTCGGTGGTGCTGTCCCTGTCGTTGCTCTGTGTGCGCTGGCTGGTGTTCTGTGGTGTTGGCTTTTGGGCCTGGCTGTCCTGTGCTGTCTCCCGGTGGGTCTTGGTGTCGTGCTTCGGTGGTGCTGTCCTTGTCTGGCCGCGTGGCTCGCCGCCCTGTGGTTCGGCGCGGTGTGTCTTGGTGTTCCGCTGCCCTGTGTTGTGTTGTGTTGCGCTGTGCTGTCATGTGGTGGTGTGCTGTCGTGCTCTGCCGTTTGTTTGCGTCGTTGCCTGTGCCTGTTGTTTGTTTCTGGCCGCTGTGCGTGTGCTGTGTGTGTTCTATCATATCATACATATCATATCATATCTATCATATCATATCATACACTATCAAACAAAAGAGTGAAGACCATGTATTGATGAATACACTTGTCCTACACCTTGGCATCGGCCTTGTATTGCACCCTCCGGGCCTCCGCCTCCTCATATGTCTTTTCACAATCAATTTTTTCTGACCGCCGCGAGGCTAATGTCATCTTCCCCCGGTAGTTGCGGGGGCATGATGAGCATTCGCCAACCGGGACGGTTGGCCTTTGTCCAGTACCTCCTCGGAGCATCATGTAACTCCAAGCCACGCAAAAGCATGGCATCATACCCACAACAAACAACCCACTCCTTATCACACTCTGAATCCTTTTCCATTCCCAATTGCATGGGAACCCAAAATTTATCTAGGTCTTTAAGACGAAGAGAGGCCCTTGTTGGGGAGACCCCATCTTCCTCAACCAACCTCTCTCTACTTCCTTGCTTTCCTCTTCCTCATGCGCATCATTGGTTCATTCCTCTTCCCCGTTTGGGTCATGCACATCATTGGTTGGTTCTCTTTCCTCTTCCTCTTCCTCCTTTTTCGCTTCCTCCTCAACGTTGCTTGCCATGGCTCCTTTCAAACTCACTTTGAGGCTCTAGAGAGGAAAGGCCACACCAACGGACAACAGCAAAGGAAATATCCATTCACATGCATGCAATACCACATAAGCAAGTGAAAGCAATGACTCACATTGTTCACACCAACGGGAATGCAAGGCTCCGCAATTGCGCAACATCCGCTTCCCGCATGTGTTCCGGCAATGCACACGTGTAAAACACGAGTGCTACCCTCCGACCACGCCATTGCCATGGGCAATGCAATGCATGCTGGATTATGCAATTTCATCAACCCCAACCATCGGGTAAAAGCATGATTATGGAATGCGGCATCCAACTTGTTCGTAAGCATACAGAACGAGGTGTGCAACTTTCCGGTTGTTTCATCATATGACACAATATGCAGGACATATTTATACTCCTTGCCTTTCAAGAACGTGGCATCTACCTCATGATACCGCCCTCTACTTGCGATGTCCAACATGCGAGGAGTCATGAACAATGGGTGGTCCATCATTGGGTACCTTGAGTCGTGCCCAATATACAAACTACAACCTTCCGGAAGGTCGGTGGCTTTGTCGGCAACATGCTCTGCTAAAAAGAATAAAGCATGGCTCGCCTTCTCCTCACTGGAGAGTTTGGCCCGCTCCTTTAGATAACGGATGTGTACCAAATTGTTGTACATGCTATCTTCCTGCACGGCGGTCTTGCCACTGGGTGTGGTGTTACTTATGGCTTCAGCGGGCGTCAACCACTCGTCGTCGACAAAATGCTTAAGGAAGAAACTGTCCAAGGCCTCATCGCCCTTGAACCAAGGGACCTTCCCATGCGTATGGCTTGGCCAGTCGCCCCCTCCGTCATAAAGATCGAAGGTAGCGAGCATGGCCTGTTGCTCTTCCCGAGATGGGATATCTAGGGTGCAAATGTCCGAGGCCACAAGCAAGCGCACAGGATCATTATCATCCGGCGTCTCACCATCAATTGATGGGTAGATGTGGTGAAACATCAGATTCTCACATGGTTTTTTAACCATGGCACCATGAGAGCACACAGCATTTCGCTTGTCCGTTCCCTTGTCAGCTGGTGAGGTATTTGGTGACTTTTGCGAGCAGTGGTATGCCCCACAACACACCCAACGGTCGTAATGCAAATTCTCCCGCCCGAAACCATCACCAAAGAATCCTGCATTGTGACCTATCATGGTTGCTTCAACTCGTAAACATCATGTGCCACGAGGACAACATTTGTTGGGGGGTACGCCACATGGTCACCCTCAAGAACGATGCAATGGCGACCGGCTTCCGCGTGTCGCACAAGCTGGCGCACCTTTGGAATGCCTGGGCTTTGGTTGCTCTCTGTTTGCGTCCTGACTTTACAGAGGAAGCATCAGACGTAGCACCCGAGGTAGATGGTGTGCCGTCCGTGTTTTGCAAATGCAACGCCAGTGCACAACCATGATCCCATTGACCACCGCAACAACCACCCACACTATGCAAGATCTTGTTAGAAGTGTTCATGCCTATGAATACGGAACATGTTTCGTCCCGGAACTTGCGCATGGCAGAATACACCAGACCACCGGTTACACGGGGCATTACCGACAAATCGCTGAACACATATCCCGATGCATCCATTGCTGTTTCATGCTCCTCAACCCCTGCCACCCGCAAGGACGAGGAGAACTCGGTGATATCGTCTAGCTCAAACCGATGTGGCACTGTCATATCCAAAACATTCAACGAGTCACCCTCCTGGCTTGTTGTGGGGGGCCGGACTTGGCCCTTTAACTTTGCCATGAGATGGGCACCCTGGTTAAATGGCGTGGAATCACCCGCTGTATACACAACCGATGCACAGGTTGCACTAAGTTCAAGTTCGATACTCAACACCCCAGCCTCGACACCGTGCCACAGAGCAGATGCCCAGTCAGCGCGGGTCAACTGTGGGAATTGTTGACCTGCGTCCCAAAGGACGGCACGCACATGCGCGGGATAATCAGATTTCAACTTTGCATTCTGCTTGCGCATGAGCAAGTCTAACAGACGACCCCCCCACAGCAGTTTGTTGAAATGGGTGCCCTCCATTGCACAAAAAGCCTCATGCAAGGCATGCAGCACATCTGTGATCACCTGTGGGACTATGGGGGAGGTACATAAACTACAGTGACCGCAGTCGTCAAGCATGATTTCGCTAGAGTGATCTAGTATTATAAGCCACTTGCAACCGGAGGAACGGAGAAATGCATGCATGAGGACGAAATCTGTCTTCACCTGTTTTCTCTCCGTGTCACTCTCTTTCCAGTCAAATTGCCACTTGAAGTCCTTTAAAGGATCTGACGGCACCAAGACGTGGGCAGTGCCCTGCGCAGTACCACCCCGGGCTACCCGTCCCGCAAGTTGTTGCAAGGATGTAGGGCCTGGTGGGAGCCCTAAGAACAAGATGCCCTCGATGCCAGGCAAGTGGTAACCCATTTCTAGGTTGGTGGTGCACACAATCACCTGTAGTCTCCTACCGGCAAAATTTGCCATGATTTCCATCCTTTGTGGCCCGGAGGTCCCACCGTGCAGTGCACAAGCGCTAACACCCTTGGTGGAAAATTTCTGCGCAATGAACAAAGCTTGACGTTGTGTGTTGGCATAAACAAGGAACCTTCTTGTACTGACAATTTCCATGATTCTTGGCCAAATGCCATGGCCGCTGGTCTCATTTTGCAATGGACCATCCTCAGGCTCTCAAGCCGGTTCGGACCCCCGTGGCCATCTTGGGGTCACTTCGGGTGTGTATCTATGTGCCGGCAAGCCGCCATTGGCTGATATCATACTCTCCCATCCACCTGACCTAACCCGATGTGATAGTGTGATAGGTTTGGCCATTCCGGCTATGAGCGGCCATATTCAGTACCGAGGCACCGCCAGCGGAGATCTATATATCGGAATATCAGGAATCAACAGGGTTTTTTTATCATAATGTTTCCGTAATTTTTCAGCCTTTCGTTCTGATGGTCAATGTATCGGCGACTGTCAGTTGGCTCGCGATTTTGCGGTAACCGAATGGTTAACTGTTATTTACAGATATTTTGGCGGACACCCCGATGAAGGGTCAGATTTCATCAGTAAAGGGTTCGTTGCTTCCGCAGCTTTCATATTATACACTCGCAAAATTAATCCGATTTTTTCAGACTTCCAGAATCGGATTTTCCACTTCGACATCGCCGCACGCGATATGATGAATCTCGAGTGGTCATACATTTTTCCCCGATCACGAATCAACCTTCCTTTTGTTGTGCCCTTCATTTGTCTTGGAGATATAGGCGAAACAAAGTTGATTCTTGAAACCACTTTGAAGAATCATATCTCCGGCTCACGGCGAGGAATATCAATATTGAGAATTGGGTTGGAACTGCCTTGGTCTCAACTTAATTTAGGAAGCATCAAACGCCTTTGGTGTGTACACATGCCCCGTATAGCAAGGGATAATGGTCAAGAGGGTAGAAAGTGACATATAACTCTTGGACCGTGCAACCGAATATTTTATTGCGACTTTCGACCGTACCGCATGAGTGTTGGGGTTGCATAGCAGCTTTCATTGGGTTCCTACGTACTTTTGACGTGAAGTTAGGTCCATGGAGGGACATGGCATATCATGGTGGGAGCCACTTTTGAGGGTATGTCTTATATGCATGGTATGTGCTTCGATACGCTCACGCCCATGCTATATATCTCCGTTTGTAGGAAGATATATGGAGTCATACGTGGCAAGGGCTTTGCCCATGTCCCAATCATGAACTCCATAGCGCTAGACTAAGTCTACCGCTCATATAGTGCATATGGGAGGGCTTACGGGGCAACCCACAAGCGCCAATATCAATTTTCCCATTTTCGTGGTGCGTGTTGGGAGGAGGTCCGAAGGTGTCCCTATGCGTCCATGTGGGGATCCAAGTGGGGGGATTGTTTGCAAATGGTCCCAAGCAAGTGTGTTTTGAATCATGGGTTGATACCATGGGTGAGCGAAGTTAAGTACTATGGTAATTATCTTGAACTTGGCATGATTTACATGTTTTTGACGTCATTTTATGCTCATTTTTGTATTTTATGTGCTCAACTGGTCGGCTAACAGTAAAGTGCCCAGAGATTTGTGAACTATGGTATGTTGCTTATATGTTGGCATATGCTTGGGTGTTGTACCTCACCATATGCCGGATCACATGGTCACTTTGGCGTGGCACACGAGGCCTCACAAAATTAGGTCCCAAATTCATGAGTTGACTTGTGAAGCATGTCATGTACATAGCTGGAGGGGTTTCGGGGCCAATGATGCGATATTCTTGGGCATGGACCTTTGGTCTATATCACCCTTGTATATTACTTTCCGGTTTGACACATGCATGGAGCATTTGGATATTTGCCGTATGCATTTTTGAGTATATAATTGAATATTGGGTACTATGGTGTGTTTTGCCTGATTTTGTTAGGTTGTGAGGTCATCTTCATGGGGCAGTTCTCCAAGTCCATTCGACTCTAAGTCCAACCAAGTTTCTGTCAGGGTAGCACATGGTCCTGAGTGCCACTCTAGGCCATGACACGCCACCTCCCCTTTTGGGCTAGGATTTAGAGGCTTGGGAGTGAACACATTTTTGGGGTTTATGTAGTGACTTTTGACACATGGCATGTAGCCATCCTATTTGACTCGGTTCAGGGCAACATGTTGGCGAGTCAAGGGAAGGTCTTGAGTCCAGGGAATGAGGGGTCTATGGCTGTGATTGTGTACGTTTCCATCTTTCCCCAACTTTGCTTTATTTGTGTTCATATGCCAATTTCAGGGCTTTCCTCTTTGGTGCAATTCTTGTACATGCCCGCCACCGTGGGACGACCGGTGTGCTGAACGGAAGCCCGCAGTGTGGATTGGATTGTGGATTGGGTTATTGCTGTATTTGCGGGATCTGGTTGCTGTCCAGGGTTGAAGGAGGATTACATTTTTTATATTTTTGGATTTGGACCCTGGAATTTGAGGAATGCAATCGTTGATCAGGAGTAAATCAGCAGGGGTAACAGGCGGAAGGGGCACAGCGGGGGCCGGTCCTGGTAGGGACCTTCTTTATGGTAGCAGAGGCGTACCTGCTGCCCCTACCTACCGCCGACCCGGGGACTTGGGCCCCTACATGAGCCCTGCCCAAGTACGCCCCGGGTGCGTATTGTGGACTCGGTGGAGACCACGCCGGAGATTGGAGCCAGAGAAGATCCGAGACGCTCAAGAGCATGGCGAACTCCGGAAGTTGAAGCCCGAAGAGAAGTACGACATTCGGGAAGAGGAGGACTTAACATGGAGGACCTGGTCTCCATGTGCGAGCGTCGCTGCCGCAAGGCATGCAACCTCCGCTCCGCCGCGGAGGACTCTGACGAGGCCTGCCATTCAGGCAGCAGTGGAGGACGGGCCCGGCGCTACCGGAAGCGCGGGTCACCCAAGCCCGCGGCAGGGGACGCCGGGGCTATGGATACGGACCCCAGCCCGGTCAGGCTGTGGGACTCCGAGCACTCCGAGGGCTATCGGACAGCTTATGAGCAACCCTCGGAGTCGGAGGAGACGGCCAGACCGCCCACAAGGGCAAACAGAGCCCCAGAACCCAGCCTCGAGCATGATGCCCAGGCGTTGGAGAGGCCCGCCAGAGCCAGGACGGCGCCTGTGGCCCGGCACACGGCGCCAACGCGGGATAGCATGGGCGACACACCCATGGCGGAGGACTCCGAGGCGCCGGGAACCGCGGGATGCGCCGGATCAGGTGGAAAGCACGCTGAGTGCCACTGCGAACACGTGTCGTTCCTCATGAACAAGTACCCAAAGATGGGGATGGACGCCATCGTGCATCGCCTAGACCGCCTGGACAACGCGAAGGACGGTCTAGAGGAGGACGTCGCGGGGATGCTGGATGACCTACCGGCCGCGGAGAAAGACATGGAGGAGCTGCGAGCGGAACGGGACCGGTACCGGGAGAATCTGGAGCTGGCCCTGGAGAAGCAGCAGCGAGTGGTGGACAGCCTCCTCCACCTGGTGGAGGACATATCGGGACGCCTGAAAAGGCTAGAGGAGCTACAGCCCCTCGCCTCGGGTCCGGAGCTCCCGGCAAAGCCGGCAGCGGCAGAGCTGGTGGAGCGGGTTAAGACCCTCAGGAGCGCCATGGATAAACCCATGGGCGGCCCTGCAGAGGCATCATACGCGCCTCCGCGTGTTGACCCGGGTGCGCTGCCGTTTGTTCCCATGTTCAGCGAATCCACAATGCTCGGGGAACACACGGCACCGGCTGGGTCCATGCGGGAAGGGCACGTAACCACGGACCCGAGGAGCCTGACGGTACAGATGTCCGACGCCGCCCAGGATCTACCGATCACTACGACTGCCCATGCAGTTTATGCGGAAGAGGAGATCCAGAGCCAGACCATGCAGGGGCGAACCATGGGAGCGCCGACGGACATGGTCGAGGTCATCCGGGCGGAAACCTGTGGGCGAAGGACCCCAATACGGGGATATGGACGGCCGATGGAGCAAGTCCTTCCCGCATTCCAAACCCCATGGGTTCAGGCCCAACTGGACCGCACTCCATGGAGGAGAGGGATGTACGGGGAGTGTACTCACACCCCCCGGCCACAGGTGGTATCCGTCTCGGTGGAGTAGTGGCTGGGGACGTCGGAGACGCCATCAGGATTGACGACCTTAGGGGAATCAAAATCCCCTATTACGACGGGAACCCGTCCAACCTGGATGACTTCATCCTGGACTGGGAGGACTTCGCCGAGAAGGTCGTCGGCGAGATGCGGGGAGCGCCGCGGGACAAGTGGGTATGCCGGACATTCCCACACCGGCTGGCGCAGGACCTGAAGGAGGAGCTGCGGGATCAGATCCGGGAAGAACTGATCCGTACGGAGCAGGCCTGCCTCCAGTGGTTGGAGGATGAGAGCGGGTGGACACTCCCAACCAGAAGCTGCAGGACCTGTGGTCCATCCCACTGCCGCTGGACCGCGGTGAGTTGCGGGTCCGGGAGTGGACTCGGTATCTGCGGAAGTACCGAAGATGCCTCAAGCTGGTGGATTACTGGAACAAGACCAGCAGGATCCGCCACCTGCTGAAGGACGTCCTCCCCGGCAACTGGAAGAGACGAGTGGAGGACGAGGAGAAGAAGCATGCCAAGAAGCGGGTGGCGGTGAGGATCATGGCGGCAGAGGATACCCATGCGGGTATCATGGAGTTCTTCAGGAGGAACCTGGGCGAGCCAAACCGGATGTTGGGACTGAAGAACGCCGTGTACGTGGAGGTATTTGGAGACTCCATGGGGCAAAGGTTGCTGCGCCTCAACAACGTGGAGTGGAGGCGCGGAGAGCGGCTGGGGATGCAGGTCATCTTCGCCCGCATGAGCCTGGACGAGATCGTGAAGTACATCACGGTGGAGTTGAAGCTCAATGCGAAGAACGAGGCCCACGTGCAAAATCGACATGGTCATGGACAACGAGGCGACCGAGAAGACCGCCATCGTCGGAAAAACCAGGAGGACACGGCCAACTCTGCGGAGGATGGTAGTGGAAGTGGCCAAGACCACTGGTCCCGGGAGGATCACGAGGAGGCCCATTTCTTCACGTTTGTGGCGCACAACGCGAGGGACCATGGGCAGGATTGGTCCAGATGGAGCCGGGTGGGACCCAAGAAGGGCAAAGAGCCAAGGAGGATCGGAAACCCACCGCTCTCGTTCCGAGAGTACAGGTCTCAGCACGACGGGTGCTGGGTCTGTAATGGCAAGGGAAACAACCATGCACACGACTACCGTCAGTGCAAGGTGTATGAGGAGGACAAGAAGGCCTACTTCGCTGCCCATCCCGAGAAGAAGCCCAAGGAGCAGCGGATTTCCGATTGGAAGGCGAAGGGCGGAGACGGGGGAAAAGGCCAAGGCAAAGGCCAAGGAAAAGGCGGAGGAAGAGGCTATGGTGGTGGACCTGGCCAAGACCGACGAGTGAGGTCGATCGAGGAGGTTGCTGAGGACATGTTGAGGACGTTGGAGGAACTCAAAGCCCAGCAACGTGGTGGACAAAGTCCTGGCGGATCGCAGCCGGAAGGGGCTGCGGGAAGCCAAGTCTAGAGGAGCCCCCACGGGAGTGGGACCTCGGAGGTCTCTCCTCCGAAAATCAGTGGAATCCCAGAGAAAGCGAAGGCACATCAGGTGCCGAAGAAGGCTCCAGAAGAGCCAAAACCACTGAGCTTCGCCACTCCAAACCCCTGGAGCGCCCTGCCAAGGGAAGTACATGTGGGTACGGGACATGGCGAGAAGGAAGGAGCGACCACGGAGAGCCCCGTGGACGGGCAGGACCAACCCAAGATCTACACCATCCGTGACCATACCCTTGAAGTCCTGATGCACCCGGACGTGCTAGAGTTGCATGCCGTGAGAGTCCTCCATGCACCTCATGGCGACGAGCGGCAGTTGCACTTGAAAGTGCGAGTACGGTGCGGACGAGAGGAGAAGGTGGTGGATGTGTTGGTGGATACGGGTGCCCAGGTGAGCCTGGTCCGGAGAGGGTTGTTCAAGGAGGAACTCCTGCAGCCCAGCCGGACACCGGTCCGCCTGAAGGTCGCCAACGGAGAGATTATGGGTGGTGGCACCCATGAGGCCACTATCAGTATGGAATTCTGAGAGCATGAGCGCTTGAACCGCCCTGATCAGGCGAAGAGAAGCACTCTATCCGGGAACTTCTATGTGGCCGACATTACAGATTGGGATATGATCATGGGGTATGACTTCATGGTGGCAAACGCCATTGGAGCCCTTCCCCATCGTGCAACGCTGGTCGGGGAGGATGATGAATGCCTCACATGGCTGTCCACGGACTATGCATGCGGATCATCCCAATGGAGTGCTGAGGAAGAGGATCCGATCGTCCAAGCGGTGCAAGCTGTGGGTGCCAAGTCCAGAGGAGACCGCGGAGTTCAGCTCACGGAGTATGGAATGGCACCACAGGTGTATGACAGGATGATCCGGACGCTGTGAGCCGAAGCGCCGAAGACGGACGTCTTCGCTTCCCGGGATGCCCCACTTTTGCGGAAGTGTAGGAGGCATTGGCATCGAGGAGACTCAGCCTGGCACAGGCATTGGGGTTTGAAGGTGTGGGGGCCCATGTATTGGCATGGCTCCCTGGACAATACCAGACGTACGGTGGAGAAGATCATCGCGGATAGGGCGAAGGGGATCCTGGTCATAACCGGCATAGGATCCACCCCATGTCCGCTGGAGGGTCTCAAGCCGACGCTGGACCCCATCACCATGAACGAGATGTCATTCGGGCCAGAGGAGGAGTTGTTCATCGACGCCGAGGGTGTATCAATGCCCTCCCCGGGTCAAGCGTGGGGTACCAAGGCTTTCCTGGTGGATGGGGCGCAAGCCAAGCCCACAGGTGATGAAGCATTCATCCGTAGGGTGGAGGCGGTGCCCATGAAGGTCATGTTTGAGCCCAAGGAGGGGACGGATCAGCCTATTGATGGCATTGACGTCCTGTCCCTCGCCGAGATCAACGACGTCGTCAACTACATGCGGATGGGGATGCACGACCGTGTGGCAGCCAAGAAGAGGCGGGCCATGGTCACATCTCCGCATTGGTGGGCTGACAAGATGTTGGTCACCGGCAAGTACGAGAAGGACGAGTTCGTGGCGAGGGTCATGGATCACATCGCGGACCAATACGATGGTCCGGTTGGGTCAAACCCACCAACATGGGATTTTCCAGGAATGGGTGCCGATAGCGACAGTCACCAGCCCGACGCCGCAAATTTCCGAAGATTATCGGTGGGAAGAGCTCCCCACGACGATGAAGACGGCATATCGGACGACCCAGAAGAGGCCTATACCGCAGTGCGGTCGGTTGTATCTATACCGAAGCAAGCGGCTGAAGAGGCCCAGGAGAACCCGAAGGTCGCCGAGCTGAAGGAGAGGCTGATCAATGCCTATCCGCGGCTATTCAGTGGCGTCGCCAACAAGAACCCTCCAGATCGTGGGAGGTTTGGTACAGCGAAGATCAAGCTGAAGCCGAACCCGAAGATCTATCGTCATTGGGAGTACCAACTTCAGGGCGATCGGGCCGAGGCCATGAAGAAGCTGTTGGCCCAGTTCATGGAGCGGGGATGGATCGAACCCTCCGACAGTGAGTGGGCCAGCCCAGCCTTCATCGTGCCCAAGAAGGAGAAGGGCGAGTGTAGGTTGGTGGTGGATTACAGGGGTTTGAACGAGCAAACCGAGCACGACTCGTACTCGCTTCCCCTGATCGACTCCATCCTCCAAAAACAACGAAAAAGCGGATCTTCACGGTGTTGGACCTGAAACACGGTTATCACCAGATGCCGCTACACCCGGACTCCAGGCCCTGCACAGCGATGTCGACGCCGCTCGGGCCCATGCAGTGGAAAGTGGTGCCTATGGGCGCCAAGAATGGCAACGCCGCTTTCCAGCGCATGATGGAGGACCTACCCGGTCCTGTCCAGGACTGTGCCGATCCCCTCGTGGATGACATCATCATCGGGTCCGGCACGGAGAACATGACTGAGGACGAGCTCATCGACGCTCATGAGAAGGATCTGCGCCGAGTGCTCAGCGAGTTGGACAAGCACAACATGGTGTGCAAGCCCACCAAAGCCTCACTCTTCGTGAAGGAAGTGGAGTTCGCGGGTCACGTGGTTGGTCACGGGCAACGCCGTCCCATGCCTGGGAAGCTGGCGTCCCTGCACCACTGGGAGAAGCCCCAGACCATCAGCGAACTCTGGTCCTTCATGGGGTTCTGTAATTACTTTTCGGGCTATGTCCGGATGTATGCAGAACTCTCGGGGCCGCTGCACAAGATGCTGCAAGTGGGCAAGTTCGACGGCCGGAAGGGGAGCAAGAAGAAGCTTGCCTGGACCCCTGAGGCCGAAAATGCGTTCAACCGCCTGAAGGAGCGACTCCTGGGGCAGTTGGGGCTATTCCTGGTGGACCCGGACAAGGGATTCGTGCTACGGACGGACGCCTCAGACTATGGTAGGGGCAGTCCTCGAGCAGATCCGGGAAGACGGGTTGCACGTACCCGTGGCGTTCTGGAGTCGGATCCTGGCCGAGGGCCAACGTCGAACATGGACCGCGAGGGAGAAGGAGACGTATGCCAATGTGTGTGCGCTCAGGAAGTGGTCTGGCCACATCGGATTGCAACCGGTGGTGGTTTGTACAGACCATCAGTCCTTGCAGAGCTGGCACAAGGAGCACGTCGACACCCCCTCGGGACCGGCGGCAAGGATGGCCCAATGGCATAAGACGTTCGCCAAGTTCGACCTCAGCGTCGTATACGTCCCAGGGGAGGGACAACACTGTGGCAGATTGCCTCGGTCGGTGGGCCTACCCCGCGGGCAAGGCTTGGATGGACATATCCAGCCATGGGGACGCCGAGGAAACCGAGGAGGCCAAGCGCATCATCGAGATGGAGAAGGCCACGGAGCACGAGGGGGTCAAGTGCTTTGTGGTGATGACAAACCGTACGGACCTGGCCAAGTTCCGGGGTGCCCGCGTCCAAGCTATTCGAAAGGGAACCCTCGAGCAATGGATGGTGGAATGCCGTGAGCGCCCCGTCGGACGAGGAGTGGCCTGAGGGCTTGACCGAGGATGGGGACAAACTGTTCCTCAGGGACAAGCTACTGGTCCCTGAGAACCGAGTGGAGGAGCTCATTGACCACTGGCACAACGCCCAGCTCATGCATCCTGGTCGGGACAAGATGCAGCAGGACCTGGAGTGGCGCTTCAAGTGGCCACCGGGGTACTACGCAATCCTGGACAGGTACTGCAGCGACTGCGCCGTGTGTCGGGCCACGAAGAGCCCCAACCACTCCACAGCGGGCAACCCGGTGTATACGGCTATACCGGAGGCCCCTATGCGGTCCGTGGCCATGGATGTATTCGCCATGCCTGAGGTCACCGTGGAAGGAGAGACCTACGACTGTGTCATCCTGGCGGTGGATAGGCACAGTGGGTATATCGTGGCGGTCCCTGGCAAGAAGTCCAAGAAGAAGGACAAGAAGGACAAGCATGGAGTGGGGCTGCAGGCCAAGACCGTAGCTAATGCCATGATCAGGCATTGGCTGACGATTTTTGATGTCCCGGCTGTCATCTGCAGCGATCGGGGCAGTCAGTCTGTGGGGACGTGGTTCAAGACGATGTGCAGGCACATGGGTATTCGGCACGCCAAGACCGTGGCGTACCACAGCCGGTCGAATGGCCGAGCTGAGGTGGCCGGGCGGCAGATGTTCGAGAAGTTCCGCCAGTTGCACATCGATGAACCGGGTCGGAATTGGTACAAATCGCTGTGGAGAGTACTCCAGGCGTACCATGACCTTCCGGGACCCACGGGACTGTCGCCCGATCGCATCCTGTTCCTACGGGATCCAGTGTCACGCACTCTCCCGTGGTTGAACCATGGCAAAGTGGCGAGGGATGCGAACGCTATGATGGCTGAGGCAGACGGCACGGCGGCCAAAGTGTGCAAGGCACTTCAGGACGAGCATGACAAGAGGGCCAAGTACTTCAAGCAAGGAAAGGTCCAGAAGTATGCTCTTCAAGACACCGTGTGGCTGGAGCGGAACCACAAGGATGTCCTGTCCAGGCATCGGCAGGCATCTTGGTATGTGCCGGGGGTAATCGTGCGGAAGGTCGGGCAGGATGTGTATGCGGTTCGTGTGGGGGATAACAAGATCCTGGACCGCGACCATACCCAGCTTCGTCCCCGAGCACCAGACCCCAGCGGACGTCCCGTCACCTTCGAGTTCACGGCCGGCGGTGTGGACTCAGATGACGAGGGTGAGGACGACGACTTCACCGCTGAGAAGATCCTGGCGGACAAGCCGGACCCGGGGACGCCTCGGGGTAGGCTTTATGAAGTCCGTTGGAAGGGTTTCGCCGCATCCAGAGATTCGTGGGAGCCTCCGAGCAGTTTCGTGCCGAGGTACACCACGGTCTGGATGGACTATCTGAAGAAGAAGAACATTTCTTTGGATGTCAAGGACGTGTTGGTCCATTTGGTGGCTGCTGTAGCACCGTAATGGATCCCCCTTGGCATTTTTGTTTGTTTCTGTGCTTGGGGAGACAAGTGAGGGCGTTCATCCGGGGATTTTTCGGCCTTGATTGGCCATATACCCCCTTCACTCGATCTCCACATATATATTTCATTGTGGTATACTTATTTAGGTCGACCGACGACGTTTCTCTATCTTTGATCCCCTTGGTCCATGTTGTAGATCAAGAGGAGACCTGATATGGCGTAGGGCACTGATTATCAGTGTCCTCACCCCTCCCTTGGGGCATGGGGGACACCTACGACATGTGTGGGGCCTCCATGTGTCCTTGGGACATGGGGGGGGGGGGGTTTGGAGCCCATTGGGGTCCTCCTGTCCTCTCTTGAATGACTTCCGCGCGGTAACAACGCTCTGAGAAGGGGGATGAAGCCGGTTCAGACCCCCGTGGCCATCTTGGGGTCACTTGGGGTGTGTATATATGTGCCGGCAAGCCGCCATTGGCTGATATCATACTCTCCCATCCACCTGACCTAACCTGATGTGATAGTGTGATAGGTTTGGCCATTCTGGCTATGAGCGGCCATATTCAGTACCGAGGCACCGCCAGCGGAGATCTATATATCGGAATATCAGGAATCAACCGGGTTTTTTTATCATAATGTTTCCGTAACTTTTCAGCCTTCCGTTCTGATTGTCAATGTATCGGCGACTGTCAGTTGGCTCGCGATTTTGCGGTAACCGAATGGTTAACTGTTATTTACAGATATTTTGGCGGAAACCCCGATGAAGGGTCAGATTTCATCAGTAAAGGGTTCGTTGCTTCCGCAATTTTCACATTATACACTCGCAAAATTATTTCGATTTTTTCAGACTTCCAGAATCGGATTTTCGACTTCGACATCGCCGCACGCGATATGATGAATCTCGAGTGGTCATACAATTTTCCTCGATCACGAATCAACCTTCCTTTTGTTGTGCCCTTCATTTGTCTGGGAGATATAGGCGAAACAAAGTTGATTCGTGAGACCACTTTGAAGAATCATATCTCCGGCTCACGGCGAGGAATATCAATATTGAGAATTGGGTTGGAACTGCCTTGGTCTCAACATAATTGGGGAAGCATCAAACGCCTTTGGTGTGTACACATGCCCGGTATAGCAAGGGATAATGGTCAAGAGGGTAGAAAGTGACATATAACTCTTGGACCGTGCAACCGAATATTTGATTGCGACTTTCGAGTGTACTGCATGAGTGTTGGGTTGCACAGCAACTTTCTTTGGGTTCCTACGTATTTTTAACGTGAAGTTAGGTCCATGGAGGGACATGGCATATCATGGTGGGAGCCACTTTTGAGGGTATGTGTTATATGCATGGTATGTGCTTCGATACGCTCACGCCCATGCTATATATCTCCGTTTGTAGGAAGATATATGGAGTCATACGTGGCAAGGGCTTTGCCCATGTCCCAATCATGAACTCCATAGCGCTAGACTAAGTCTACCGCTCATATAGTGCATGTGGGAGGGCTTACGGAGCAACCCACAAGCGCCAATATCAATTTTCCCATTTTCGTGGTGCGTGTTGGGAGGAGGTCCCAAGGTGTCCCTATGCGTCCATGTGGGGATCCAAGTGGGGGGATTGTTTGCAAATGGTCCCAAGCAAGTGTGTTTTGAATCATGGGTTGATACCATGGGTGAGCGAAGTTATATATCATGGTAATTATCTTGAACTTGGCATTATTTGCATGTTTTTGACCTCATTTTATGCTCATTTTTGTATTTTATGTGCTCAACTGGTCGGCTAACAGTAAAGTGCCTAGAGATCTGTGAACTATGGTATGTTGCTTATATGATGGCATATGCTTCGGTGTTGTACCTCACCATATGCCGGATCACATGGTCACTTTGGTGTGGCACACGAGGCCTCACAAAATTAGGTCTCAAATTCATGAGTTGACTTGTGAAGCATGTCATGTACATAACCGGAGGGGTTTCGGAGCCAATGATAGAATATTCTTGGGCATGGACCTTTGGTCTATATCACCCTTGTATATTACTTTCCGGTTTGACACATGCATGGAGCATTTGGATATTTGCCGTATGCATTTTTGAGTATATAATTGAATATTGGGTACTATGGTGTGTTTTGCCTGATTTTGTTAGGTTGTGAGGTCATCTTCATAGGGCAGTTCTCCGAGCCCATTCGACTCTAAGTCCAACCAAGGTTATGTCAGGGTAGGGCATGGTCCTGAGTGCCACTCTAGGCCATGACACGTCACCTCCCCCATTGGGCTAGGATTTAGAGGCTTGGGAGTGAACACATTTTTGGGGTTTATGTAGTGACTTTTGACACATGGCATGTAGCCATCCTATTTGACTGGGTTCAGGGCAACATGTTGGCGAGTCAAGGGAAGGTCTTGAGTCCAGGGAATGAGGGGTCTATGGCTGTGATTGTGTATGTTTCCATCTTTCCCCAACTTTGCTTTATTTGTGTTCATATGCCAATTTCAGGGCTTTCCTCTTTGGTGCAATTCTTGTACATGCCCGCCACCGTGGGACGGCCGGTGTGCTGAACGGAAGCCCGCAGTGTGGATTGGATTGTGGATTGGGTTATTGCTGTATTTGTGGGATCTCGTTGCTGTCCAGGGTTGAAGGAGGATTATATTTTCAATATTTTTGGATTTGGACCCTGGAATTTGAGGAATGCAATAGTTGATCAGGAGGAAATCAGCAAGGGTAACAGGCGGAAGGGGCACAGCGGGGGCCGTTCCTGGTAGGGACCTTCTTTATGGTAGCAGACAAATAGGTGTAGATTATCACGGCAAACGGATATTTTGAAATTTTTGGGACGCCGCAAACCTGAGCCCTCGATGATTCCCGCTATGTCGCCTGGCGTGGCGGTGGCGGTACAAGTATACATCGGGGTTTCAGATGAGGGTGGACGCATCTGTTTGACCTGTGTCAACACCTCGCGAAAACTGGCGCCACTACGTACAACTTGATGCGCCTCGTCACACACCCACAACACTGGCCCTTTCTGTTGCAAATATGGGAGGCAATCCCCCATCGTGAGCTTTTCAGCCGTCAAGTATACCACATGCCCACCGGGTGGCATATTCGGGGCAGATGCTCCTGCATCCCAACTGCTAGCCGAAACGCCATAAACCTTGCACTCCTCGAGTTGAGATACTATGGTGGCTTTAAGTGGCGTAAGTACCACCCATGTTGGTCAAGTCAAATAAATTTCTCCCAATGATATTTCGAAAGTTTTGAACTCAAAATCCAAAAGTTCCAACTTGCCAATGACCAAGGATGTCTATTCTTTAGCATGATACATGGATGGACACCACAAACCTCAATCAAAGTAAATGCACAATGACAAAGGCGAGCAAAGACACTTTCCACACTTTGTCTTGATGCTTGTTGAAGTTCTCTCACATAGAGTATCACATAACATTCGAACAATGAACCTTACATAATGTCATCTTATACTTATCTATGAAATAGATAAGTAAACATACAAACAAGAGCACAACAAATACACACTCAGTTTTTTACTAATACCAGAGCGACACAATGGAGTACCATACACAACGAGCAACGCTACGGCGACAAAGATTCGTGTGTGTCGGACCTCTAACATGTGTCAACGGCATAATCAGCCCCTCACACCAAACCAAGAGCACCAATCAAATGTATGGGTCTAAAACCACAGAAATCCACGATCCCGTAAATTCGGACCCACAGAAATCAGAATTGGAAAATAAAAACTCAGTAGGCTCACGCCCGATAGCGATTTATGTCGCGCGCGCACCAGGCCAGAAAAGGAGTAATTCAGCACCCCTAAGATCTACTGCATCCCACCCCAAGGGTATGTTGTGTTTGTGGGGGGCTTGGATTGGTCTGGGGACCGATGCCGTGGGGGGTACCCCAAAGGGGGAAAGCCAACCCTATTGCACTCCCCTCCCAAGACCGGACTTAGGGTGCAACCCTAAGTTTGGGCTGAAACCAGAACCATATAGGATTGGCTGACAACAAACAGTGATGTGGGGGGGTTATGTGTCCCTTTGTGGGCGTGGTTGTGGTTGTGGTGGGGCGGGTTCAAGACCGCAAGTGCCTCGGCACCACTTGGGTCCCTACAGGGCAGAAATTCAGACAAAAAGACAAACCTTCAGCCATCAGGCAAGCACAAAAGCAAGCAGTCACAGAATTTAGGACCCCAGGAGTCCAGAGTGACAGAAGTTCAGCACTCCAGGCGTCAGGAACACCAGAAAAGCCAAAAATCAGGAATCAGCAACACAACCCGCAGGTGTTTCCTCCTTACACACCCTCCCAGTGCTACCCCAAGTACGCCTTCACGGCATCAGCGATCACTGCACCTGAATATATGGGGTGTTATGGGCCCGCGGAGGCTGAAAACCACGTGGCCTTCTCCTGGCGGGATATCTGCCGCAGGTCACACATGGGGGCCCAACTCAACCCTACCTCCATCGCCCTCGTAGCCGCACTTGACTACCCGTCGGCAACCAAAATGGACGTTGCAGAAAACAGAGCTCACACAGCAGTACTACCTTCAGTTGCATACTATGGGGGGGGGGGTACCGGCCACAAGACTCACTCTCGGCTCAACGGCACACCAAGCAAGGTTCGGGTGGGGGGGTCTTGTTCACCTACACGCTGCATCTCGCCATAGGGCTCACCATGGCACATTCCGGCGAGCCCCTTGCCCCTAAAACGGTGGCTAGGCCGTCTTGGCAGGGGCCTGCTGCGGCGGTACCCAGTGAGGGAAAAAGAATATTGACCGCTCGTCATGGGGGGGGGGGGGTACAGCTCGCGGCCAAAGTGCATTGGGCTCCCTAGCTCCTACAGACAGCTCACGTGGCCTGCACCTGCCCTCCCGGGCCCTTAGGACCCAAAAGACAACAACTCACATAACTTCATATCTTTTATGGCCGTGAGGATGGGCCATGGCTCTCTCCGGGCTGGTATGGAACTACAGCCATACAGGTTGGTGTGGATGTGACCAAGCAGAAGAGCGTAGGACACATGGGGGGTTAGGGGGGAAAGATAAAAAAACCAAACCAGACAAGCTCAATGCACACCCAAGACTTGATTTGTTTGTGTGTCGGCGGCTCCACATCACATCACGGGCGAAGTGCAGCGGATCCCCTGACCCTGTTCTACAGACAGCTCACGTGTAGGAGGGGTGAATGACCACCTGTAACCGGCATATACCGCACGTCAGGTGCCCGTAGATCGGCTTCAACGGAGGGACACCAGGAATGGTCCATCTAGCACCGGTCCCCGTAGGAATGGAGGTTGTGGGTGTTCCCTGAACGCGCCGTGCAGTCACCAAGCCCCGTGCTCGGTGCTGGACATATGCAGAGAAGGCAAAGAGGAAGAGGGCCATCAAGCTTAAGTGACATCTCACAAGAAGATTAGGCGGGGCAAACACACGTGTATGTGAGTATGTTTGTGTGTGTGTGATGTGGAAAGAGTAGAGTCCATGAAAGGTCACGTCGCGCCAGTAAATTAAAGAAGACAAACTGAAATGTCGCATCCCACATCCCAAGAGGATGGGCCCTACTTGCCAAAGATAGGGGGAAAAAATAGAGACAAACAGGCGGTCTCGCGAGACTTGGAGGTAAATGGGAAAGGTTAGGTCCAAACACATACCACACTCCCACATGTACATACCAGGCTTCAACCAAGGCATCATCCTCTAATATATAGTTCTTGTTGATAAAAAAAAACCTCTCCTTGAACATGTAGTAGGTTGAGGAAAAAATCACAAAGAGTGTATGCGGTGATTAGGCTGGGCAAGGAGAAAGCATGTGAAATTAACACAAAAATCGGAATTCAAGGGTCATTTGCATCTTATCAAGCCTCACCACTATTCTCATCGCGACCGGCATTCTCAAAATGGGGGCAATGGATACCTTGATATGTTAATTTGGTCACTATGGCCCGAATATTGATCAAAAAGTGCCAACAAGTGACCGAAACAATCATTAAAAAATGGGTCAATGCACTCATATGAATTCGAACCATGTGCATAATTGTGTCAAGCACATTCGAAATAGGATGCATGAGCCCTTTTCGAATGATTTAGGGCTTGATGCACCATTCCAAAAAAGATGTGGGGGTGTAGCATATCAATACATGTTGATATTGGCCAAAAATGTCAAAAATGGCCAAAACAAAGCCTCAAAATATGTACAATGGAGTTCAAAATGAATTCGAAATCATGCATATTCGAGTGGGGCATATTCGAAATAGGGTGTATGCCCCTTCGTCGAATTTATTTGGGCTTGGTTTCCCAACCCAAAATAATTTGCGGGGAGTGACACCTGAGAAAATGCTAAAAATGGCCAAAAATGTCAAAAATAGCAAAAACAAAGCCCAAAGATATGTACAATTAAGTTCGAAATAAATTTGAAATCATGCATATTCGAGTGGGGCATATTCGAAATAGGGTGTATGCCCCTTTGTCGAACTTTGTTGGGCTTAGTTTCCCAACCCAAAATAATTTGCGGAAGTGACACGTGAAGAAGTGTCAAAAATGGCCAAAAATGTCAGAAATGACCAAAACAAAGCCCAAAAAAGTATGCAAAAAAATTCGAAAAAAATTCAAACTTAAACATATTTGAGTCGAGCGACTCTCAAATAGGGTGGGTGTACACACTTCATAATTATTCAAAGTCTACACACCTTGGTGTGTGACCTGGGGGTACACACACAATGTGCACACATGCAAAATGGCCAAAAAGGCAAGAATAGGCCAACAAAAAGCATCAAAATGTGTGGGATAGAGGTCGAAATAAATTCGAACTCATGCAAATTCGAGCCGAGCGACCTGGAAATAGGGTGTGAGTGTAAGAAAAAAAATTTTCGAACTCAACAACCTCACCTGTAGCACTTGGGGGAACATGCATAATGTGCACACATGCAAACTGGCCACAAGTGTCAAAAAAGGGCCAACAAAAAGCATAAAAATGTGTGCCATAGAGGTCGAAAAAAATTCGGACTCATGCAAATTCGAGTCGAGCGACCTCCAAATAGGGTGTGGGTTCAGGAAAATAATTTTTTCGAATTAAAAAATTCGCCCACTATGGATTGGGAGATAAAGAAGGTCCCTACCAGGACCGGCCCCCGCTGTGCCCCTTCCGCCTGTAACCCCTGCTGATTTACTCCGGATCAACGATTGCATTCCTCAAATTCCAGGGTCCAAATCCAAAAATATTAAAAAAAGAAAATACAATCCTCCTTCAACCCTGAACAGCAACCAGATCCCACAAATGCAGCAATAACCCAATCCACAATCCAATCCAAATGGCGGGCTTTCGTTCAGCACATCGATGGTCTCACGATGGCGGGCATGTACAAGAATTGCACCAAGGGAGAAAGCCCTGAAATTGGCATATGAACACAAATAAAGCAAAGTTGGGGAAAGATGGAAACTTACACAATCACAGCCATAGACCCCTCATTCCCTGGACTCAGGACCTTCCCTTGACTCACCAACATGATGCCCTGAACCCAGTCCAATAAGATGGTTAAATGCCATGTATCAAAAGTCACTACATAAACCCCAAAAATGTGTTCACTCCCAAGCCTCTAAATCCTAGCCCAAAAGGGGGAGGTGGCGTGTCATGGCCTGGAGTGGCACTCAGGACCATGCCCTACCCTGACATAACCTTGGTTGGACTTGGGGTCAAATGGGCTTGGAGATATGCCCCATGAGTTTGAACTCATAACATGCCAAAAAACTGCCAATTCACACCATATTGGCCATATATCTAATATATGCTCAAGATTGAAGTTACCACTTATCCAAAGGCTCAAAGCATGCATGGAATGGAAGTCTATCATTCATGGAGGATGGAGACCAAAGGCCAATGCCCATGTACATCCCCACTTTACCCTCAAAACCCCTCCAGATATGGGCGCCGCGCACTGCCCAAGTCAGCCCATGATCTTGAGACCAATTCTTGTAATCCTTTGTGCGCCAAGCCAAATGGAGTACGCGATCCGACATATGGTGGGGTTCAACTCCAAAGCATATGCCAACATATGAACAACATACCATGGTTCGACTCCCCATGGGCTTCTTGCTGTTTGCCGCCCAGGTAGGTACACAAAATGCAAAAATGAGCAAAAATTGAGGTCAAAAACATGAAAATATGACCAAACACAAAGTTGTCATGATAGTATATCTCTATGCTCACCCATGATATCCGCGCATGGTTCAATATACAAATGATTGGAACCATTTGCGAACAATTCCCCCACTTGGATCCCCAATCGGGCGCATGGAGATACCTTCGCCACTCATATCTACATGCCCCATGAAAATGGGAGTGCACTCATGGATCTCTTTGCCAAACATACCATGAGCAATACATAAGCGGTAGACACAATTGGGACATGGGCAAAGCCCTTGTCACGTGTAGCTCCCCATCTCTTCGGCCACACGAAGATATATAACATGGGCGTGAGCATATCGAAGCACATACCATGCATATATCACATACCCTCAAATAGTGGCTCCCACCATGGTATGCCATGCCCCTCCATGGACATAACTTCACGTTAAAAATACGTGGGAACCCAAGGAAAGTATCTATGCAACCCCAACGCTCATGCGGTACACTCGAAAGTCGCATTAAAATATTCGGTTGCACGGTCCAAGAGTTATATATCACTTTATACCCTCTTGACCATTATCCCTTGCTATACCGGGCATGTGTACACACCAAAGGTGTTTGATGCTTCCTAAATTAAGTTGAGACTAAGGCGCTTGCAACCCAACCTTCCTTATTCTCTTTCCTCACACTCGCGCGTCGATATGGCCCTTCAAAGTGGTCCCACGATTCACTTTTGTTTCCCTTATATCTCCAAGTCAAATGGGTGGCACGTATAAGGGAAACCTGATTCTGGCATAGGGAAAAGAGTATGACCACTCGAAGAAGACCAAATCAAGTGCGGCGATGTCGAAGTCGAAAATCTGATTTCGACATCGCGAAAAATTCAGATTAAAATTTCGAGTGCTTATTTAGAAAATTGCGGAAGCAACGAACCCTTTACTGATGAAATCTGACCCTTCATCAGGGTTTCCGCCAAAATATCTGGAAATAACAGTTAACCAATCGGTTAACGCAAAATCGCGAGCCAACTGACAGTCGCCGATACATTGACCATCAGAACGAAAGGCTGAAAAATTACGGAAACATTATGATAATAAAACCCTGTTGATTCCTGATATTCCGATATTTAAATCTCCGCTGGCGGCGCCTCGGTACTGAATATGGCCGCTCATAGCCGGAATGGCCAAACCTATCACACTATCACATCGGGTTAGATCAGGTGGATGGGAGAGTATGATACCAGCCAATGGCGGCTTGCCGGCACATAGATACACACCCCAAGTGACCCAAAGATGGCCACGGGGGTCCGAACCGGCTTCACCCCCCTTCTCAGAGCGTTGTTACCGCTCGGAAGTCATTGAAGAGAGGACAGGAGGACCCGGCAATGGGCTCCAACCCCCCCCCCCCATGTCCCAATGACACATGGAGGCCCCACACACGTCGTAGGCGTCCCCCATGCCCCAAGGGAGGGGTGAGGACACTGATAATCAGCGCCCTACGCCATATTCGGTCTCCTCTTGATCTACAACATGGACCAAGGGGATCAAAGATAGAGAAACGTCGTCGGTCGACCTAAATAAGTATACCACGATGAAATATATATGTGGAGATCCAGTGAAGGGGGTATATGGCCGATCAAGGCCGAAAAATCCCCGGATGAACGCCCTCACTTGTCTCCCCAATCACAGAAACAAACAAAATGCCAAGGGGGATCCATTATGGTGCTACAGCAGCTACCAAGTGGACCAACACGTCCTTGACATCCAAAGAAATGTTCTTCTTCTTCAGGTAGTCCATCCAGACCGTGGTGTACCTCGGCACAAAACTGCTCGGAGGCTCCCACGAATCCCTGGATGCGGCGGAACCCTTCCAACGGACTTTACAAAGCCTACCCCCAGGCGTCCCCGGGTCCGGCTTGTCCGCCAGGATATTCTCGGCGGTGAAGTCGTCGTCCTCACCCTCGTCGTCCGAGTCCACATCGCCGGCCGTGAACTCGAAGGTGACGGGACGTCCGCTGGGGTCTGGTGCTCGGGGACGAAGCTGGGTGTGGTCGCGGTCCAGGATCTTGTTATCCCCCACACGAACCGCATATACATCCTGCCCGACCTTCCGCACCATTACCCCCGGCACATACCAAGATGCCTGCCGATGCCTGGACAGGACATCCTTGTGGTGCCGCTCCACCCACACGGTGTCTTGGAGAGCATACTTCTGGTCTTTTCCCTGCTTGAAGTACTTGGCCCTCTTGTCATGCTCGTCCTGAAGTGCTTTGCACACTTTGGCCGCCGTGTTGTCCGCCTCAGCCATCATAGCGTTCGCATCCCGGGCCACTTTGCCATGGTTCAACCACGGGAGAGTGCGTGACACTCGATCCCGCAGGAACAGGATACGATGGGGCGACAGTCCAGTGGGTCCCGGAAGGTCGTGATACGCTTGGAGCACTCTCCACAGCGAGTTATACCAGTTCCAGCCCGGTTCATCAATGTGCAGCTGGCGGAACTTCTCGAACATCTGCCTCCCGGCCACCTCAGCACGGCCATTCGACCGGCTGTGGTACGCCACGGTCTTGGCGTGCCGCATCCCCATGTGCTTACACATCGTCTTGAACCACGTCCCCACGAATTGACTGCCCCGATCGCTGCAGATGACAGCTGGGACATCAAAGATCGTCAGCCAATGCCTGATCATGGCATTAGCGACGGTCTTGGCCTGCAGCCCCACTCCATGCTTGTCCTTCTTGTCATTCTTCTTGGACTTCTTGCCAGGCACCGCCACGATATACCCACTGTGCCTATCCACCGCCAGGATGACACAGTCGTAGGTCTCTCCTTCCACGGTGACCTCAGGCATGGCGAATACATCCATGGCCACGGACCGCATAGGGGCCTCCAGTATAGCCGTATACACCGGGTTGCCCGCTGTGGAGTGGTTGGGGCTCTTCGTGGCCCGACACACGGCACAGTCGCTGCAGTACCTATCCAGGATGGCGTAGTACCCCGGAGGGAACTTGAAACGCCACTCCAGGTCCTGCTGCATCTTGTCTCGGCCAGGGTGCATGAGCTGGGCGTTATGCCAATGGTCAATGAGCTCCTCCACTCGGTTCTCGGGCACCAGCAGCTTGTCCTTGAGGAACAACTTGTCCCCATCCTCGGTCAAGCCCTCAGGCCACTCGTAGTCCGACGGGGCGCTCACGGCATTCTAGTACTTGCTCCAGTGCTCGGATGCCGCGTAGTCATCCGACCAGTCCTCTGGGAGCACCTACCTGACTAGCTCTACAGGGGTCACCATCCATTGCTCGAGGGTTTCCTCTGGAATAGCTTGGACGCGGGCACCCCGGAACTTGGCCAGGTCCGTACGGTTCGCCATCACCACGAAGCACTTGACCCCCTCTTGCTCCATGGCCTTCTCCATCTCGATGATGCGCTTGGCTTCCTCGGTTTCCTCGGCGTCCCCATGGCTGGATATGTCCATCCAAGCCTTGCCCGCGGGGTAGGCCCATCGACTGAGGCAATCTGCCACAGTGTTGTCCTTCCCCGGGACGTATACGACGCTGAGGTCGAACTTGGCGAACGTCTCATGCCATCGGGCCCTCCTTGCCGCCGGTCCCGAGGGGGTGTTGACGTGCTCCTTGTGCCAGCTCTGCAAGGACTGATGGTCCGTGCAAACCACCACCGGTTGCAATCCGATGTGGCCAGACCACTTCCTGAGCGCACAAACAATGGCGTACGTCTCCTTCTCCCTCGCGGTCCAGGTGCGGCGTTGGCCCTCGGCCAGGATCCGACTCCAAAACGCCACGGGTACGTGTGACCCGTCGTCCCGGATCTGCTCGAGGACTGCCCCCACAGCATAGTCCGAGGCGTCCGTCCGTAGCACGAATCCCTTGTCCGGGTCCACCAAGAATAGCCCCAACTGCCCCAGGAGTCGCTCCTTCAGGCAGCTGAACGCATCCTCGGCCTCAGGGGTTCAGGCAAGCTTCTTCTTGCTCCCCTTCCGGCCATCGAACTTCCCCACCTGCAGCATCTTGTGCAGCGGCCCCGAGAGTTCTGCATACATCCGGACATAGCCCGAATAGTAATTGCAGAACCCCATGAAGGACCGGAGTTCGCTGATGGTCTGGGGCTTCTCCCATTCGTGCAGGGACGCCAGCTTCCCAGGCATGGGACGGCGTTGCCCGTGACCAACCACGTGACCCGCGAACTCAACTTCCTTCACGAAGAGTGAGGCTTTGGTGGGCTTGCACACCATGTTGTGCTTGTCCAACTCGCTGAGCACTCGGCGCAGATCCTTCTCATGCGCGTCGATGAGCTCGTCCTCAGTCATGTTCTCCGTGCCGGACCCGATGATGATGTCATCCACGAAGGGATCCGCACGGTCCCGGACAGGACCGAGTAGGTCCTCCATCATGCGCTGGAAAGCGGCGTTGCCATTCTTGGCGCCCATAGGCACCACTTTCCACTGCATGGGCCTCAGCGGCGTCGACATCGCTGTACATGGCCTGGAGTCCGGGTGTAGCGGCATCTGGTGATAACCGTGTTTTAGGTCCAACACCGTGAAAATCCGCTTTTTCTGTTGTTTTTGGAGGATGGAGTCGATCAGGGGGAGCGAGTACGAGTCGTGCTCGGTCTGCTTGTTCAAACCTCTGTAATCAACCACCAACCTCCACTTGCCCTTCTCCTTCTTGGGCACGATGAAGGCTGGGCTGGCCCACTCACTGTCGGAGGGTTCGATCCATCCCCGCTCAATGAATTCGGCCAGCAGCTTCTTCATGGCTTCGGCCCGATCGCCCTGAAGTTGGTACTCCCGATGACGATAGACCTTGGGATTCGGCTTCAGCTTGATCCTCGCTGTGCCAAACCTCCCACGATCTGGAGGGTTCTTGTTGGCGACGCCACTGAAAAGCCGCGGATAGGCTTTGATCAGCCTCTCCTTCAGCTCGGCAACCTTCGGGTTCTCCTGGGCCTCTTCAGCCGCTTGCTTCGGTATCGATACAACCGAACGCACTGCGGTACAGGCCTCTTCTGGGTCCGAATCCGACTTCTCCTCGTCCGATATGCCGTCTTCATCGTCATGGGGTGCACTTCCCACCGAAAATCTTCACAAATTTGCGGCGTCAGGCTGGTTACTGTCGCTATCGGCCCCCATTCTTGGAAAGTCCCATGTCGGCGTGTCCGACCCAACCGGACCATCATATTGGTCCGCGATGTGATCCATGACCCTCGCCACGAACTCATCCTTCTCGTACTTGCCGGTGACCAACATCTTGTCATCGCACCAATGCGGAGATGTGACCATGGCCCGCCTCCTCTTGGCTGCCCCACGGTCGTGCATCCCCATTCGCATGTAGTTGACGACGTCGTCGATCTCGGAGTGAGACAGGATGACGATGCCATCCACTGGCTGATCCGTCCCCTCCTTGGGCTCAAACATGACCTTCATGGGCACCGCCTCCACCCTACGGATGAATGCTTCATCGCCCGTGGGCTGGGCTTGCGCCCCATCCACCAGGAAAGCCTTGGTGGCCCCACGCTTGACCCGGGGAGGGCATTGATACACCCTTGGCGTCGATGAACAACTCCTCCTCTGGCCCGAATGACATCTCGTTCAGGGTGATGGAGTCCAGCGTCGACTTGAGACCCTCCAGCGGACATGGGTTGGATCCTATGCCGGTTATGACCAGGATTCCCTTCGCTCTATCCGCGATGATCTTCTCCACCGTACGTCTGGTATTGTTCAGGGAGCCATGCCAATACATGGGTCCCCACTCCTTCCTACCCCAATGCCTGTGCCAGGCTGAGTCTCCTCGATGCCAATGCCTCTTACACTTCCGCAGAAGTGCGGCATCCCGGGAAGCGAAGACGTCCGTCTCGGGCGCTTCTGCTCCCAGCGTCTGAATCATCCTGGCATACACCTGCGGCGCCATTCCATACTCTGTGAGCTGAACTCCGCGATCTCCTCTGGACTTGGCACCCACAGCTTGCACCGCTTGGACGATCCGATCCTCTTCCTCAGCATTCCATTGGGATGATCCGCATGCATAGTCCGTGGACAGCCATGTTAGGCATTCATCATCCTCCCGGACCAGCGTTGCACGATGGGGAAGGGCTCCAATGGCATTTGCCACCATGAAGTCATACCCCATGATCATATCCCAATCGGTAATGTCGGCCACATAGAAGTTCCCGGATAGAGTGCTTCTCTTCGCCTGATCAGGGCGGTTCAAGCGCTCATGCTCTCAGAATTCCATACTGATGGTGGCCTCATGGGTACCGCCACCCATAATCTCTCCGTTGGCGACCTTCAGGCGGACCGGTCTCCGGCTGGGCTGCAGGAGTTCCTCCTTGAACAACCCTCTCCAGACCAGGCTCACCTGGGCACCCGTATCCACTAACACATCCACCACCTTCTCCTCTCGTCCGCACCGTACTCGCACTTTCAAGTGCAACTGCCGCTCGTCGCCATGAGGTGTATGGACGACTCCCACGGCATGCAACTCTAGCACGTCCGGGTGCATCAGGACTTCAAGGGTATGGTCACGGATGGTGTAGATCTTGGGTTGGTCCTGCCCGTCCACGGGGCTCTCCGTGGTCGCTCCTTCCTTCTTGCCATGTCCCGTACCCACATGTACTTCCCTTGGCAGGGCGCTCCAGGGGTTGGGAGCTGCGAAGCTCACCGGTTTTGGCTCTTCTGGAGTTTTCTCCGGCACCCGATGTGCCTTCGCTTTCTCTGGGATGCCACTGATTTTCGGAGGAGAGACCTCCGAGGTCCCACCCCCGTGGGGGCTCCTCTAGACTTGGCTACCCGCAGCCCCTTCCGGCTGCGATCCGCCAGGACTTTGTCCACCACGTTTCTGGGCTTTGAGTTCCTCCAACGTCCTCAACATGTCCTCAGCAACCTCCTCGATCGACCTCACTCGTCGGTCTTGGCCAGGTCCACCACCATAGCCTCTTCCTCCGCCTTTTCCTTGGCCTTTGCCTTGGCCTTTTCCCCCGTCTCCGCCCTTCGCCTTCCAATCGGAAATACGCTGCTCCTTGGGCTTCTTCTCGGGGTGGGCGGCGAAGTAGACCTTCTTGTCCGCCTCATACACCTTGCACTGACGGTGGTCGTGTGCATGGTTGTTTCCCTTGCCATAACAGACCCAGCACCCGTCGTGCTGAGACCTGTACTCTCGGAACGAGAGCGGTGGGTTCCCGATCCTCCTTGGCCCTTTGCCCTTCTTGGGTCCCACCTGGCTCCATCTGGACCGATCCTGCCCATTGTTCCTGACGTTGTGCGCCACAAACGCGAAGAAATGGGCCTCCTCGTGATCCTCCCGGGACCAGTGGTCTTGGCCACTTCCACTACCATCCTCAGCGGAGTTGGCCGTGTCCTCCTGGTTTTCCCGATGATGGCGGTCTTCTCGGTCGCCTCGTTGTCCATGACCATGTCGATCCTGCACGTGGGCCTCGTTCTTCGCATTGAGCTTCAACTCCACCGTGATGTACTTCACGATCTCGTCCAGGCTCATGCGGGCGAAGATGACCTGCATCCTCAGCGGCTCCCCGCGCCTCCACTCCACGTTGTTGAGGCGCAGCAACCTTTGCCCCATGGAGTCTCCAAACACCTCCACATACACGGTGTTCTTCAGTCCCAACATCCGGTTGGGCTCGCCCAGGTTCCTCCTGAAGAACTCCATGATACCCGCATGTGTATCCTCCGCCGCCATGATCCTCACCGCCACCCGCTTCTTGGCCCGCTTCTTCTCCTCGTCCTCCACTCTCCTCTTCCAGTTGCCGGGGAGGACGTCCTTCAGCAAGTGGCGGATCTCACTGGCCTCGTTCCAGTGTTCCACCAGCTTGAGGCATCCGCGGTACTTCCGCAGATACCGGTTCCACTCCCGGACCCGCAACTCACCGCGGTCCAGCGGCAGCGGGATGGACCACAAGTCCTCCAGCTTCTGGTTCGGAGCGTCCACCCGCTCCTCATTCTCCAACCACTGGAGGCAGGCCTGCTCCGTTCGGATCAATCCTTCCCGGATCTGATCCCGCAGCTCCTCCTTCAGGTCCTGCGCCAGCCGGTGTGGAAATGTCTGGCATACCCACTTGTCCTGCGGCGCTCCCCGCATCTCGCCGATGACCTCCTCGGCGAAGTTCTCCCAGTCCAGGATGAAGTCATCCAGGTTGGACGGGTTCCCGTCGTAATAGGGGATTTTGATTCCCCTAAGGTCGTCAATCCTGATGGCGTCTCCGACGTCCCCAGCCACCACTCCACCGAGACGGATACCACCTGTGGCCGGGGGGTGTGAGTACACTCCCCGTACATCCCTCTCCTCCATGGAGTGCGGTCCAGTTGGGCCTGAACCCATGGGGTTTGGAATACGGGAAGGACTTGCTCCATCGGCCGTCCATATCCCCGTGCTGGGATCCTTCGCCCACAGGTTTCCGCTCGGATGACCTCGACCATGTCCGTTGGCGCTTCCCATGGTTCGCCCCTGCATGGTCTGGCTCTGGATCTCATCTTCAGCATAAACTACCATATTCGTCGTGATCGGTAGATCCTGGGCGGCATGGGACATCTGTACCGTCGAGCTCCTCGGGTCCGTGGTTACGTGCCCTTCCCGCATGGACCCAGCCGGTGCCGTGTGTTCCCCGAGCATTGTGGATTCGCTGAACATGGGAACAAACGGCAGCGCACCCGGGTCAACACGCGGAGGCGCGTATGGTGCCTCTGCAGGGCCGCCCATGGGTTTATCCATGGCGCTCCTGAGGGTCTTGACCCGCTCCACCAGCTCTGCCGCGGCCGGCTTTGCCGGGAACTCCGGACCCGAGGCGAGGGGCTGTAGCTCCTCTAGCCTTTTCAGGCGTCCCGACATATCCTCCACCAGGTGGAGGAGGCTGTCAACCACTCGCTGCTGCTTCTCCAAGGCCAGCTCCAGATTCTCCCGGTACCGGTCCCGTTCCGCTCGCAGCTCCTCCATGTCTTTCTCCGCGGCCGACTGGTCGTCCAGGATCCCCGCGACGTCCTCCTCTAGACCGTCCTTGGCGTTGTCCAGGCGGTCAAGGCGATGCACGATGGCGTCCATCCCCATCTTCGGGTACTTGCCCATGAGGAAGGACACGTGCTCGCAGTGGCACGCAGCGTGCTTTCCGCCGGATTCAGCGCATCCCGCGGTTCCCGGTACCTCAGACACATCACCCAAAGGCGTATCGCCTATGGCGTCTGTCTCTGGTCCCGTGTGCCGGGGCACAGGTGCCGTCCGGGCCCTGGCTGGCCTCTCCAAGCCCTCGGCGTCGTGCTTCAGGGCGGGCTCGGGGGCCGTATGCGCCCTGGCTATCGGCGCAGACATCTCCGGCTCCGAAGGTGGCTCGTAGGCTGTCCGATAGCCCTCGGAGTGCCCCTCGGATTCCCACAGCCTGACCGGGCTGGGGTCCGTGTCCATAGCCCCGGCGTCCCTTGCCGCGGACTTGGGTGACCCGCGCTTCCGGTAGCGCCGGGCCCGTCCTCCACTGCTGCCTGAATGGCAAGCCTCATCAGAGTCCTCCGCGGCGGACCAGAGGTTGCATGCCTTTCGGCAGCGACGCTCACACATGTAGACCAGGTCCTCCATGTCACGTCCTCCTCTTCCCGAATGTCGTACTTCTCTTCGGGCTTCAACTTCCGGAGTTCGCCATGCTCTTGAACGTCTCGGTTCTTCTATGGCTCCAATCTCCGGCGTGGTCTCCACCGAGTCCACAATACGCACCCGGGGCGTACTTGGTCAGGGCTCATATGGGCCCAAGTCCCCGGGTCGGCGGTTGGTAGGGGCAGCAGGTAAGCCTCTGCTACCATAAAGAAGGTCCCTACCAGGACCGGCCCCCGCTGTGCCCCTTCCGCCTGTAACCCCTGCTGATTTACTCCGGATCAACGATTGCATTCCTCAAATTCCAGGGTCCAAATCCAAAAATATAGAAAATAGAAAATACAATCCTCCTTCAACCCCGAACAGCAACCAGATCCCACAAATGCAGCAATAACCCAATCCACAATCCAATCCAAATGGCGGGCTTTCGTTCAGCACATCGATGGTCTCACGATGGCGGGCATGTACAAGAATTGCACCAAGGAAGAAAGCCCTGAAATTGGCATATGAACACAAATAAAGCAAAGTTGGGGAAAGATGGAAACTTACACAATCACAGCCATAGACCCCTCATTCCCTGGACTCAAGACCTTCCCTTGACTCACCAACATGATGCCCTGAACCCAGTCCAATAAGATGGTTAAATGCCATGTATCAAAAGTCACTACATAAACCCCAAAAATGTGTTCACTCCCAAGCCTCTAAATCCTAGCCCAAAGGGGGAGGTGGCGTGTCATGGCCTGGAGTGGCACTCAGGACCATGCCCTACCCTGACATAACCTTGGTTGGACTTGGGATTGAATGGGCTTGGAGATATGCCCCATGAGTTTGAACTCATAACATGCGCAAAAACTGCCAATTCACACCATATTGGCCATATATCAAATATATGCTCAAAATTGAAGTTACCACTTATCCGAAGCCTCAAAGCATTCATGGATTGGAAGTCTATCATTCATGGAGGATAGAGACCAAAGGCCAATGCCCATGTACATCCCCACTTTACCCTCGAAACCCCTTCGGATATGGGCGCCGCGCACTGCCCAAGTCAGCCCATGATCTTGAGACCAATTTTTGTAATCCTTCGTGCGCCAAGCCAAATGGAGTACGTGATCCGACATATGGTGGGGTTCAACTCCAAAGCATATGCCAACATATGAACAACATACCCTGGTTCGACTCCCCATAGGCTTCTTGCTGTTTGCCGCCCAGGTAGGTACACAAAATGCAAAAATGAGCAAAAATTGAGGTCAAAAACATGAAAATATGACCAAACACAAAGTTGTCATGATAGTATATCTCTATGCTCACCCATGATATCCGCGCATGGTTCAATATACAAATGATTGGAACCATTTGCGAAACATCCCCTCACTTGGATCCCCAATGGGGCGCATGGAGATACCTTCACCACTCATATCTACATGCCCCATGAAAATGGGAGTGCACTCATGGATCTCTTTGCCAAACATACCATGAGCAATACATAAGCGGTAGACTTAGTCTAGCGCTTTGAATTCCACAATTGGGACATGGGCAAAGCCCTTGTCACGTGTGGCTCCCCATCTTATCGGCCACACGAAGATATATAACATGGGCGTGAGCATATCAAAGCACATACCATGCATATATCACATACCCTCAAATAGTGGCTCCCACCATGGTATGCCATGCCCCTCCATGGACATAACTTCACGTTAAAAATACGTGGGAACCGAAGGAAAGTATCTATGCAACCCCAACACTCATGCGGTACACTCGAAAGTCGCATTAAAATATTTGGTTGCACGGTCCAAGAGTTATATATCACTTTATACCCTCTTGACCATTATCCCTTGCTATACCGGGCATGTGTACACACTAAAGGCGTTTGATGCTTCCTAAATTAAGTTGAGACTAAGGCGCTTGCAACCCGACCTTCCTTATTCTCTTTCCTCACACTCGCGCGTCGATATGGCCTTTCCAAGTGGTCCCGCGATTCACTTTCGTTTCCCTTATATCTCCAAGTCAAATGGGTGGCACGTATAAGGGAAACCTGATTCGGGCATAGGGAAAAGAGTATGACCACTCGAAGAAGACCAAATCAAGTGCGGCGATGTCGAAGTCGAAAATCCGATTTCGACATCGCGAAAAATTCAGATTAAAATTTCGAGTGCTTATTTAGAAAATTGCGGAAGCAACGAACCCTTTACTGATGAAATCTGACCCTTCATCAGGGTTTCCGCCAAAATATCTGGAAATAACAGTTAACCAATCGGTTAACGCAAAATCGCGAGCCAACTGACAGTCGCCGATACATTGACCATCAGAACGAAAGGCTGAAAAATTACGGAAACATTATGATAATAAAACCCTGTTGATTCCTGATATTCCGATATATAAATCTCCGCTGGCGGCGCCTCGGTACTGAATATGGCCGCTCATAGCCGGAATGGCCGGACCTATCACACTATCACATCGGGTTAGATCAGGTGGATGGGAGAGTATGATACCAGCCAATGGCGGCTTGCCGGCACAAAGATACACACCCCAAGTGACCCAAAGATGGCCACGGGGGTCCGAACCGGCTTCAGAGAAGTGCAAGAAATGAACAAGTGGAGTGATAACCTTCACCACACCCATGTAGCCTTGGTAAAGAGCAAGAAGTCGTCGTCATAGAGGTCGAAATAAATTCGAACTCATGTAAATTCGAGTCGAGCGACCTTCAAACAGGGTGTGGATGACCTTCAAGTATTTTTTTGAATTAAATATTTCGCCAAGAATGGATTGGAGGAAGTGCAAGAAGGAGTGATAACCTTCACCAAACCAATGTTGTCTTGGCAAAGAGCAAGAAGTCAATTCCATCCATCTCCACCATAAGATAAGTATAAGATTGTAAGCATCTCCCATGTTGGTCAAGTCAAATAAATTTCTCCCAATGATATTTCGAAAGTTTTGAACTCAAAATCCAAAAGTTCCAACTTGCCAATGACCAAGGATGTCGATTCTTTAGCATGATACATGGATGGACACCGCAAACCTCAATCAAAGTAAATGCACAATGACAAAGGCGAGCAAAGACACTTTCCACACGTGGTCTTTATCCTTGTTGAAGTTCTCTCAGATAGAGTATCACATAACATTCGAACAATGAACCTTACATAATGTCATCTTATACTTATCTATGAAATAGATAAGTAAACGTACAAACAAGAGCACAACAAATACACACTCAGTTTTTCACTAATACCAAAGCGACACAATGGAGTACCATACACAACGAGCAACGCTACGGCGACAAAGATTCGTGTGTGCCGGACCTCTAACATGTGTGAACGGCAAAATCAGCCCCTCACACCAAACCAAGAGCACCAATCAAATTGTATGGGTCTCAAACCACAGAAATACACGATCCCGTAAATTCAGACCCACAGAAATCAGAATTGGAAAATAAAAACTCAGTAGGCTCACGCCCGATCGCGATTTATGTCGCGCACGCACCAGGCCAGAAAAGGAGTAATTCAGCACCCCTAGGATCTACTGCATCCCACCCCAAGGGTATGTTGTGTGTGTGGGGGGCTTGTATTGGTCTTGGGACCGATGCCGTGGGGGGTAAGCCAAGGAAGAAACCCAACCCTATTGCATACTGTAATAAAACCTTGCTTCTTGTCTTCTTTCTTATTATAAAAGTTTGACCAAAGCTGGTGTTATTTTGATTCTTGAAATATGCTGCAAAGTGCCGAACACACAAAACTTCTTAGTTGATCTCACCGCAAAACCCTGCTCTCTTGACCAAGCTGCAAAACTTTGCTCTTCACCGCAAAATGAAATAGTCGCACTGTACTCACAGCAAACCTCACAGAACCATGGCGGCACACGAAGACGAACTGCTTAGTTGAATATTGATCGAGTTGCTGACGAGTTCATTAAATGTGCTGAAAGTGCCTGTAATAAATGAGAAGGCACTGCAGCATCACAGACAATAATAAAAACAATAACAGACGCAATATAAAACGGTATTTATCAGTTCTGTTCATTGTCTGTATCATGAATTCACGCGCAATCCATGCTTGCGCGCGATCTGTCCTTCTGGTGCCAAAAGGCGGCCGAATATAGCCTCAGCGCTGCAATGCAGTGCTCTGCTGTCAAATACAACAGCTTTTGGCCTTATGGGCACACTCCCGTTACACTCCCCTCCTAAGCTTCTGCACACGACCCCTAGAGGAGTGTGCAGACAAGCTGATAGCCCATAAACATGGGTGGGTGACCATACATAAAGGCGCAAAAACAATGCTGCCTCAGGCACCAGGCCAACACCCGTACAGATGAACGTCAAACCGTGGTTGGTATAAGCATATGCTATAGTGCTGTGCGGATGGAGTGGTGTTGAGTGCTTGGTGTATGGTGCTCTGCTGTATGGTGCACAGTGTGCCGTGCAGTGCAAATGCTTTATGCATACACGGAAACCTGTGTTATGTGGGACTCACACAGCAGTGTATACCCACTAAAAACTGCACATATATCGTGGCGCGTACAGTGTAGCGCCCAGGAGGGAATTTATAATGATTGTACAAGGCCAATGGTGCGAAACAGACAGCCTAAGGCATTACAATCAAAATAAAGGCAAAGACGACTATCCATGGCCATATACAAGCACGTAGAAAACAAAATGAAGCGTGCTGCGGCCTTGCTTCACCAAGCCGTTTTGAGATGCCAGTAAATCTACATCAGATCTCCTGACATGTGTGCCAAAGGCACATGGCCGCCACCGAGCAGAAAAAAATAAGGCATCTTGCGCCTTGGGACACCAGGACTGCCCACAGAAGTGACATCTCCAGTGCCACGGACGCGTACAGGCCTCTGGCGCCTTGAGGCAGCGCCACTGCTCACTATGAGAGCAGCAGCCCTGTCGTGGACGCCCTGCTCTCGCCACTGACCCTGGCACTGAACAAAGTGCCCAGCGCCTAACAGGCCAGCGTGGCTTGGCGCATGCAGCGCCTGAGGTAGCAACATGGCGCTTACAGCGCCTTAACCCTTTGACCGTCGAGCGCCTTTGGCTGGCGCCGCGATGCCGTCCGATATCTCCAGCAAGGACTGTGCTGCCTGACATCGGCGCACTGCTTGCCCAGCACGTCGTCCTCGTTTGCCCTTGAAACTGGACTGCGGCGTAGCATCAGCGCTTCCCAACAATGAATTTGGCGAAGAGCTGCTCCCAGGGGCGCTTGGCGCCACAGCAACGCAAACAGGAGACTGAGGTTCTTCATTTCCGTGAGACTGGACCGCAGGCATGCGCAGCGCCTCCACTTCGTGCCGCAACTGCTCCACAGCATCGTGCACCGCGTTGGAGTCGCTCTGCAGCGCTGACACGTCGCGCTGCACGCTGCGCAACGAATCCTGGACCTGCCAGAAAGCTGCCGTCGCACACTGTCGCAAAAAGGGCTGCAGCAAGATGACCAAACGCTCCAGCAGCACAATCCGCTCGCTGAACTCTTGCTCTGCAATCTTTTCACCTGCCTCGTGCGGCGTACGTCCTCCGTGCAGCCAACTCCAGCTATCATGCACCCAGGCCGGCACCTCACGGCTCAACTCCTCTTGTTTGCCCTCTTTCGCCAACTGCCGTATGGTCTCAACATACCCTGAATTCGTCCCAAACTCGAGCGCAGACTCGTCTTCGTCCATCAGGCAATTTAATGAATTGTAATATAACCTTGCTTCTTGTCTAGTTTTTAATTAGAAAGGTTTGACCAAAGCTGGTTTTATTTTGATTCTTGCAATATGCTGCAAAGTGCCGAACACACAAAACTTCTTAGTTGATCTCACCGCAAAACCCTGCTCTCTTGACCAAGCTGCAAAACTTTGCTCTTCACCGCAAAATGAAATAGTCGCACTGTACTCACAGCAAACCTCACAGAACCATGGCGGCACACGAAGACGAACTGCTTAGTTGAATATTGATCGAGTTGCTGACGAGTTCACTAAATATGCTGAAAGTGCCTGTAATAAATGAGAAGGCACTGCAGCATCACAGAGAATAAGAAAAACAATAACAGACGCAATATAAAACGGTATTTATCAGTTCTGTTCATTGTCTGTATCATGAACTCACACGCAGTCCATGCGTGCGCGAGATCGGTCCTTCTGGCGCCAAAAGGCGGCCGAATATAGCCTCAGCGCTGCAAAGCAGTGCTCTCCTGTCAAATACAACAGCTTTTGGCCTTATGGGCACACTCCCATTACACACCAGCCCTTGTAGTATATGGGCCACAAGCTGGAACACCAGGCTTTTGCCCGTGCCAGTTGCCCACATCGATAGCACATCCACACCGCGCAACAGATTAGCCACAGCTTCAAGCTGCACCCTGGATAACACGATGTTGTGTTTCCGTTGGAACTCCTGAATCACTTCTAACTCGTCACGCCCCAAACGCTGAGTTGTGCTGGGTTCCGACTCTGCCTGCGACATCTCGGATTTCATTGCAGCCATTGGCATTTGTTGGGATTCACTGTCCTGGGATGGGGTGGGTTGTCCGGACGCACAGCTTGAGAGGCTTGAAGCTGAGGCCGGGGCATGTGTCTCGGTGCTAGCACTATTGCTGAGCACACGCAGCGACGGGTCGGGCTGGGCAAAGGGGTCCTCGGATGCCATGGGTGGTATACACGCAGACCTTGGGAAGTCTGCGGCAGCCTAGATTCCTTGACCCTGCGATAGCACTGAGGGTGCAGGCTCTGGCTGCAGGCTTGGAATGGGGGCCTCGGCAGGTGCCTCGGTGCCAGCATTGTTGCCGAGCACGCTCGTCGAATGGCCGGGCAACTTCGGGACATGCTCGGTTAATGGGCTTGCTTGCCCCCCAACCGTCACTATGTACCCACTTGGGGAGGGCGGGCTTTGAGATTGGTTGTTGAGAGGGGGAGCCTACGCTTGGGACAGCTAATAGGTCCAATGGACTTGCAACGGTGGCAGGGCGGAGTTGTTGCTGAACCCCATGGCTATGGGTTTAGCCTTTTTGGAAGTAATGACGTATGTCCCCCGCCAACCTAGAACCAATTGAACGGATGGGTAACCTAGAATGTCCGGCTTCTAGAACGAATGCACGGCGTCAAATAATGTTAGCAACCGAAATTTTGAATCTTTTACCATACCTTACGCGCACCGGTGTGGGTATTTCAACCATTCGCGGAGGAGATCCTTCAGATCGGTTTCACTACATTTTTCAAGATCATCTGAACCGCTTCCGCATCGAAGCAAGAAGTCCCGTATGTGCTCGTACCACTGTCCCAGAATTTGTCGCCACAACCCCACATTGTGGTGGGGCTTCTTGAGCGGGGAGCTTTTACTATACTTCTTTATTTTTGTGGGTGCCACCGAGTCCGGTGAACCAGCAGTAGGGCCTGTGTCACTACTACTGGCGGATACCAGGTCACGCATTGATTCGTAACCGGATTACGTATGTTCACGGGATTGTTGCATTGCCATGTGTGTGTCCAAATTCTTGACACAAAGCATGGTTTTCAGAATGCTACAATCTCACACTCGTCCGCTGATGGGGGCCATTTTGGAGTGCATGTCCTGCATAACCCCTCTAACCACCATGGTGCTAATCTGCCTAAGCCCACAACGCATCATACGCAGCCCCTCTGTTGTACTTGTTGGTCATAATTATAACAGTAATAATAGTCATAATCATCCTTAGGAGTCACACCGGTGTTGCCTTGCTGCTTCCCCTACGATACCATCAAACATCCATCCGGTGATGGGGGGCATTCTAGAATGCATTTCCTGCATAACCGGCTCTCAACACTAAGCTGCCTGAGCCCACATTGTATCATACAAAACCCCTGTGTTGTACTAATTAGTCAGTGTCATTCATAATTATCCCCGGGAGTCACACCCCTAGCCAGCATTGTGGTTTATGCCCTGCATGGTACTTCCCAGACGATACCATGTCAATGGAACACATAACGAACACGTTGATGCTCTTTTTTCCACTACTCCACGCGGTAGTGAAGCATCAGAAAGTTTGTTTACCTCGTAACAGCCTATTCGCGTACAGCACAACGGTGGATCAGCCCATTCTAGATGCAAGGGAACCGCGATTATTATTATCATTCTTATGCGTTTTTATTGTTATCATTATTATTAACAACCCAAGCCGCACCTAACTCGGGTGAGACACGTGCCGTGGTGAGTGTGTGACGTGCTAGATGTGCATGCAAGGGTGGGACGGGTGGGGTGTGGTATTGTGTTGTTAAATCCTTGGATGATCAAGACCGCTCATGCATTGTTGTTGAGCGGGGAAAAAAGACACAACTGCATTTATTCAAGAGAGCGATTCACCCGAGTGACCTGCTCCATGGGTGCACGCTCACACCGGACTCTAAGAGTAGCCTCCTCCTGGTCCCGACGCAGTCACGGTGATTGACTTCCCTCCAGTGCAAACATGGGGTTGACGAGATAAATCAACAAAGGACACAAATCATGTCATATTTGGGCAAAACATGTCCAAAGTCACATGCATGCGTGGAATGAATGAATTTGACAATGCAAGAAAATGTTTCTGATGAGGGCACAGCAAAAGTCAACAAAGGCAAAGAGTTCTTGCACTTCCTATGCATATGACATTTACACGCATCAAGTGCATAACATAATTGTCTCCAAAAATAAGCACAAACGACATGTGGGTCAAGGATAAGTGCAAACAAACATACACACGGCGCAACGAGCAACTTACTTTCCTCCCTTCCGGTGCGCCTATCTCAAGCCACCTCCACTTCCATTCCTCTTCCCTTAAGGTTCCATCCGGCTTCAAGGGCCTCGTGAGCCCCCATGCACTTGCGGCGGCAAAGTGCACCCGTCCGATCGCCACCCCGGCATACTAAGGCACATGGGAACACCGCCGGCCGGCCGGGTGCACGTGGCAACCTAGGGTTTACCATTAGGATCTATCATCTCTGCCGGATTTCCCCTTAGTCTCCGATTCGTGTCAGTGGCTGCAACCGGATGGATCTAACACTGATAGCACCCGTTGGGAGGAGTTTTCAGTCGCTCGGCCCGCATTAAGACAAGACGGAGCAACAGAGAGCGGGCGCAAGCAACAGCCCCGGCCGCAGGGCGCGCGCACACACAAAGGCGACAAAATTTACAGCAAAATTTACCGAAGGCACGTAAACATCGGTCCAGGTGACGATAAAATTCATCACTGCGATATTAGTCAAAACCGACCGCTGGCGCTGCAAACTGCATACAATGATCGACACAAAAAGGGTTCGGTGAAACAAGTGGGGGGTCGGGGGCGGAATATCTAGACTATATGGTAGAAATATTCCGGGGCGGGGGGGGGGATATTTCGGCTCCAGGGCATAAATATTCCGGGGGGGGGGGCGGAATATTTAGTCTATAGGGCCAAAATATTCCGGGGGGGGGCGGAATATTTTTTTACCCCCGGAATAAAATGGGGGTGGTAGACTTATTCTTCCGGGGTTTAGTAAATAGTATTCCGCCCCCCCCCGGAATATTGAGTCAGACCCCGGAATATTTCTAATCTCTATGGCTAAATATTCCGCCCCCCCCCCCAGAATATTTAGTCAGCCCCCGGAATATTTCTAGTCTATAAGGCTTTTATATTCCGGTACCCGGAATACTTCTAGTCTATCTAGATAAATATTCCACAAAAAAATATTCCGTGTACATATACCTCTCGCTCCCTCAAGGGCCATTTCGGTCAACACCTTAGAGAGTTCAGAGAACGGGGTCCTAGCACAGCAGAGCCCCAACGATCTCCAGTAGAAGCGATAGGCGTTATTGAGCTATTGCGCACAATAGAGCTGCATCATATGCTGCTCCTTACTCGCGAACAGTTCCACCTAAACTTCATTCAGGTCTACTTGCAGGGCCGCCAGTCCATTGTACACGACGGGTGGCACCAACTGATAGTTTTCAGTTTGCTAAGACCGGTTTACGTAGCGTAGACCGGATACTTTTCTTCCGGACAACTCCAAAGAGACAGAGAAAAGGCCACTGCCGAATTTGCAGTGTAGGGCATACGGACATTGCAAAGACAACAGTTTCACCTGGGGGTTATGGTGCAAGAAATCTGTGCCCATGACAATGTCAAAGGCATCGGTGTCAAGCACTTTGCAGTGCTGAGTCACATGTTCATCGCCCAGAGGGTCACACCGACCCCCCCCCCCCAAGGGAATGGATGGCTCTCCCATCCCCTACGATTATCGATACATTTTTGTTTTTCGGAGCTTGGCTTGAGTTAGAAATCTGCGCGCTACAATGGAAAGCGTGGCCTCCGTATCCAAGACCGCTTTGTATACCTCATCACCTATTTTGACGGTGATCCACAAAATTAACTCCTCATCCCCGGCCCCGCGCCCCCTGCTCCTCTTTAGGGACTTTCACGTCTACCGAGCAGTTTGCATGCACTTAAAGTGCCAGTTGAGCTTGCGCTTCTTGGCATTCTCGTTCTTCTCGGCGCCACTAGCGCTCGGGGTAGTGGGGACCGTCTGCTTTTCAGGCGGGTGCTCACCCTTAGGTGTAGGTTTGGTTGCTCCTCTTCCACCAGTCGTGGGGGCTGAGGACGTTTGTCCTCCACAAGGGTTACCCTTACCGGGGGATCTCCCAGAATTGTGCCCTCTTTCCTCGGGTTTACCCTTATCGGCGTTCCTACGCCGCTCCTCTTCCGCTTTCCGAAGTTTCCCGAATTTGCGGAGTTTTATGTGGCATTTATCCAAATAGTGCCGACGCTTGCCGCAGTATCCGCACGTTATCGTGCAGCGGAATTGGTCATGGTGCTTCACCTCCTGGCCATCTTTAGCCTCATGCTTGCACTGCACTTGGAGCATGCAAGCACTCCGCCCATCACGGTCAGGCGCGTGGCAGGGTCCACCCTTCTTGTCCGTAGGACGAGTGTAGAAAAGATTAAGCGGACCTTTACCATTGCAGGGGGGGGTCTCTTTCATGTGTTTCAAGTGCCCAATGCAGCCCTTTCCAAGGTTAGAGTGGGGTTGAGGCGACCTCCGTCCGGGACTCTTTTTTGCAAAGGGTTTCCCTTCGCAGATGTTTGCGCAGGTACTTTTCCCTAGGTTTCCCTACAGTTCTCCCAAGTCCTGGGAGGGATCTTCCCTGCGAGCAAAACGTGAGCCTCTGTAGGCCGATACAACGTGGGGTTCATACGCCCCATGAGCTATTCCAGCTGCGCCACAAACTTTGAGATACGGGCAGCTGCACGGAATTCTGGGAGTCAAGGCGACTCTTCAATTTTGGTTCCGACACTCAGGTCCTTGTCATAGACTGGGTACATTTGTTCCTGTCTCTGCTGGAAGTCGCCCCACTTGGAGCTCTTCTTGATAGCGGTCTTCACTTGCCCCTGCAGAAATTTCTTTTTGCACGACTTCTTGATGAGTGTGCACTTAGTCCTGACGTCAGCATGTTGCTGAACCGTGAGGAGTACAAATTCGGAAAACTCCTCGGTCCACTCGGGCAGGGAGTTTGATTTGAAGGTTCGCTGTGGCGATGGCCTTCGTTCCCCTACCTGGTACACCCGCGTCACCTGGCGTGCGGTGGCGAGCGGCGCCACTGCAGCTAGGCCATAGCTTTTCATCTGAGCCTCGGTCGTGGCACCTACACTACAGACACCTACAGTCCTCACACGGGGGTGGAAAGGGCTAGCAGAGGTGTCCATAGGAGTGCTGCGGATGCCTCCGCAGCTCTTCACATCCATTGTCAACAGTTCCATACCAGTTGGGCTTTGAGTGCCGTTGACAAGGCACTCAGGTCCGGGTCTCGAGCACCGGTACCGGGACGCGGGAAAACAGCTCCATGGTGTCATCGAGAACCAGCTTAGGGGCTGCCATGCGTGGGGGCAAACCCGCATTCCACGCATGAAGGTTCTCGAGCCACCTCCCCTCGGGGAGGGTTCCCAGTCTAGGCAATGAGGCTCCTTCCAGTCCTTCCAAGGCGTAGGCTCTTTGGACACTCAGTCGGGTTCCTACTCTAACGAATGGGCCGACGCCGACGCATCACATTCGCCATAAGGTATCTCGAACGTGTGTGTTCTCACGACGTGGTCCCGAACATCGGTGGCAAAGCTGCATCCTTTCCTTTTCCTTTCCTGGCTGCTCTTCTCTAGTGTTGGACCTTGGCATTGGCCACTTTGGCCATCTCCTCAAACCCAGGAATAGGCGTGGTCTTGGACGGGGGAAGGGATGACAGGACGGAAGCTAAGGCAGCCGCCACGGGGTCCTTGTCTTCAAGGCCTTTGAAGGTTGCCTGCGTTAAGACGGGAATTTGGGCGTCTGAACGGGCTCCTTCCATATTAATTTCAATATTCCCCTCCGCCCCTTTGGGTTCTGCATGTACTCTTAGAGGACCAGTATCACGGGTTGTCCCACTTGCAGATGATGGTCCACTCCTCACATTACAAGTCGTTGATGCGGTCCTTGTCATCCTCACAGTTTTGGCACTGAACGTGACAGCAATTTCTACACTTCAGAAGACAAGTGTTCCTCGTGTTCTGCTTTAGCCTTCTAGAGCTCTTCCTGCACTACTAGAAAAGGTGTCTAGGTTACCCAAACTCGTGCTTGTTCCTTGTTCTTGTTAGGGAAAACCTTGATGCTTTTCTACAATGCAAAATGAAATCCACAAAGTGACGGAGTAGGGCAAGTCCAGGCACCGGATCAAAATGTAATCAAGATACATCCTCCCAAATCAAAACATGAGTAGCAAAGAGGGGCTGCACAATGACAATGCAGGCTTAAATACAATGTTTCAATCACAGATGGACAAAAGTAATGATTTTATAGAGATAAAAAATCTGGCTTCAGAGATAGTCCCAAGCACCTGATGTGCACCTTTTGACATGCAATGGAGTGAATAAGGTTGGGACAGTGATCAGATATGGCTTGGCCAGCATGGCCAAGCAACTGAGTTCTGAATCAGTTAAAAAGTAGGCCCACATTAAGTAGATGAAACAATTGGGTATAGGGGTCCTGAGGTGGGAGACCACTAGGCTTAACCTACAAGGCCCAAGGCATGAAATGCCTATTTTATTTCCGTATAACCCTCGTGAAGCAAGATACCTCCGCTCGCTTGAGTGGTAGGGGTGAACTTCATGGGGGGCTAGGGTTACAACCCTAGTTACTTTGAAACATGTACTCAAAGCTTCAAAAAGAGTGATGAAAATGATTAAGTGTTAGTGTCCATTACTTCCCAAGGATTAGGGGGGGCTTGGCCTGGATCAAGTACACCAAGAAAGCCATGGTAGTCACTTTTCTTACTTGTCGTAGTTGAAATGGCTTGCATTTCGCATTTTCAGTTAGCCAATGGCTTGTGATTGGCTTTAAGGTAATGCAGATTGGTTGCCAATTTCTTTTTCGGTGTTGCACATCCTTCTGAATAATAGCAGGCCTTCGCTCTTCGACCATACCACCCGGGGCGTGCCCGCTCGTAGTGCCGACAGGGCTTTCAAGATTCTGAAACGCGCCGAAATCGGTCGCAAGTTATCAATTTCATTAGCTTCTATCACTACAAAGGGCCCAACATGGGCCAAGGCATCGAGATATATCAGAGAATTTTCGCATTTGAACCAAGTATGTAATATGGCTACTTTTGATGCTTGCAAAAGGCAGGGCTGCTTTGCTAGTAGTATAAAAGATTGCAAATGACTTGGGAATACTACAAATTGGGAGCTAATGCATTTGTTGCCTTGTAAACGGCTTACCAATGGCCCTGTGTCGGTACGGGGCCTGTAAATACTCTCTAGTGCTGCAAAGTAAAACAATGGACCGATAAGATGAATGCACTGCACCATTTTTCCTACCTGGGTAGGATATTTTAGTTGCTTGAAATTGAAAACTATGGTCGCATGGATCAAATTAAAAACTACCCAACTTCTAATCATTGACCAATTCTCTTGGACACTTCACGAGTACATTGTAATTATTTTTCATCAAATTTGCACGATTTCTACTTTCATGTTTGAGGTAGGAAGAAATCGTAGTGGCCTGCAAGATATTGCTAGTCGCGCGTGGTTGAATAAGCCAAGCAATAATGTAGATGCGCGGTGTATTAGTTTTGGTCAAATATTGGCATTATGTTCAACAAACAACTGCGAAACAATGGTATTTGTATCAAATCTCAACCTTGAAGGCTGTTTTCTACCTCCAATTATCACAACATTTGGTGCAATGCACTGTACAATGATTCTTGCCCTTGGGAAGTTGAGGCATTTTGCTAAGTATTTGGAAATTTGCAAAATTATGCTTCAAGTTTTGGATGTTTCTTCACAGCCAATACCCTACATTTACGTTCCGAGTTTTCTACCTATGTTGGCATTACAATCCATAAATGTTTGTATTTGGCAAAGGGGCCAAAGTGTCAAACACTGCCATTTGGGCGGGGCTCTGGCCGCGAAGGTGTTAGTCTATTTTGTCTATGGCTTTCGATTACCTTTTCCGCGGGCAAGCCTTAAGCCGCACAACGACCGCTGCATGCAATCGATTTGGAACAATAAACCTCATCAAAAACTATTCAAAAAGAAATTTATTTTCCAATTTGCAAAGCAACACGGAAATGAAAAGCTCTTATCGAAACACAAAAAGCTTCTGGCATATCCTAACTGTTTCGCAAAGTGCTTACAAGCAGCTCATCTCAAACAAAGATCGTGCCAATGTTTGCACCGATAGCTTGTATACCATCCACCGTAACCGTAGAATGGTGAGCGAAGTGTGGGCACATCGTCAATACAGCACAAATTGAAACATTCATAACTGGGGCGTACTATGTCTCATTTTGATGACCAACAGCTAATTTTGATCAGTTCTTCATGCGCTTTGACTTTTTGATGTCAAACAGGCGGTGTCCCCTGTTCAGCATCAGAAAGTAAAAGATCGGTTTTCAAAGATGCCCACAATGGAAACAAAGCAAAAAAGCACTTCTGCAGCATTATTTGCCCTCAAAAATCGGGTCTCGGATTTGGATTTCATGGCTTCTAGGTAATTTTGGGTTTGGACAGGCCTTTTACAGAGCACGCCGCAATAGGGGCAGATTGGTGTCCCCTGTGCTGTCAAATGATTAATTTATTATCTCAGTTTCTCTGCATTTGAGGACTCTAACTTTGACGTAGTGTCTTTCAATACCGAAAACTTTGTTAGTGCATCTTCATATCTCATCACTCAACTATGCACAATTAATGGATGCTGAATGTCAAATACGCAAACCTGTGATATTTCTAAAAGCAGAATAACTGATAAAAACAAAATGTATTCCATTAATTAAAACATTGAAGCGGTCATTTTGAGCGGCTGTCTTGGTGGTTTGTAAAACATAGTTTGTTTGCTCGCGCTACGTATACAACGGTATATGAAAGAATTTTTAAAAGAAATGCGGGTCCCCATCCCCCAACACCCACAAACAAAAGCCACCCCTGGGGGGGGGGGGGGGCGGGGGGCTTGAACAATTGAAACTTTCTTTTCAGATTTTGGCAATATTGCAATCTTATTGTTCAACGGATAATCTTGTAAACTATTTCTGCCCGGCCGGAGAAACAACAGTTGGAAAATAATATGCACAGAAAATGGTGATGCCTGTGGTGAAATTTGAAACAGCACCTGGACCCAATGTAAAAAGGAGCATCTCTTGAAGTTTTCCATGAACTCCAGAATTCATCCCATTCTACTCTAGAGGCGTGATTAAAGCTGCACTGAACAGTCACTGGTACCTTTTACTCGCCCAATGATCATGTGCTTTGCTGCAGACCCAACGTCTGCCAAACCAGAGAGGCAAATGCTTGCACTGCACACCAGGTGCTCCCTGCACAGCCTCTGGATTGGTGAGCCATGGAATGAACTGCGTGGTTTCTGCTCCTGGGGTCGCAGACTTGCACACTGAGCAGTGATGAATGCACCCAGAGTATGCGAAGCATGCTTTCAAGAAACGTGCAATGTCACACATCGTGTGCTCCTGTGGCATCGCTTTTCTTGCTTTCCATGTGTGGCAGTCCGATGACCAATTGCCTGAAAATTGGGCTGCAGTCACGGATCCATTGTTCAACACCCAGCAGCTGGAATGTCGTCTCATGTCTGGTTAATGAATGCATAGCACTGCCTTGCAGTGCCTGCAAGAAATCAACTGGTTCTGAGGGCTAGGGGGTTTCACTGAAGGAAATGTCGTAATAAACTATGGCAGGACATGTTGTGCATCATTTGGATGATTTGACGTGTGCTGATCTCACCAGTGGCGCCAATGCGTTCCAGAATCATATCATACACTTGTCAACCACAAATAAATTAAGCCTTTGTCTGGGGATTGCTGGCGAAATATTCGACTGCATCAGCGACCGATACAATATTCTTGTGTTGGGAATCTGGAACATGGGCGACAAACTCCCCTTCAAGGGCACAGATGACCTGTGGCAGAAGAACAGCATTTGGAACAATAACAAGAACAGTGTCACGTGACTGCTCAACTGAGGAAAACTCATGGAAGTATAATGATTTATGCCAACCCTGCATATAGGGCTGTATGCTTGCGAGCTCGGACAGGCCCTGTCCACCTCTTGTTCGTTCGTCATTGGACAACGGGAAGACATGGGAGAGCACCACCATCGCTCGTCTCACCGACGACAATACTACCATGGAACTTTCGCATCACCCCGACAATGCCACTCCGGCGAAGGCCATCATCTAGGTCGCATGGCACCCTGCAACCACCGTGCTTGCATTGTGCCACAGAGTCCAAACATCCGGGTAAACAACATCAAGCGACACCTCTTTGTGATGCAATTGCGGCAGCTTCAAATCAATGTAGAAGTGAGAGTTGGGTTGCACGACTTGGCGCGTTGGGGAAAGAACGTCGACGAAGCTGTTGAGAAAAGAACACGCATGCTTGTGCACACTCGCACTCATGCATTCTCCAAGAGGCATGCAAAAGCGGCACGAATGCATGCTCGCCTCTCTTAAATCTGCGGGCAATGACGACGCCACGAGTAAAGCCACAAAATTGTTTCGGTCATTGTGACCCTAGTACAGTTGAAACCTCGCTCGCGTGTGTTGGCCGAGACAAAGATTAAGCCTAGTTCCACGAATATGACCTGAACACCCTCATATGCAACACTTATCGACTTGCACTAGCATTCGAAACATTGTTCCACGGCCATATGGCAACCACGCGAAAAAGTGGTTGCCGGTGCTAGGGTTAGGTCACAGGGATACCGTTTTGCATGTGCAACTTGTGGTTCGTGTGGGCCGCACAAGAAGCAACTTTATCCAAAAGCATCATTCTAGCTTTTGTCACCTTCACGTGCAAAATTGAAAACCGTTTTGCCCAACAACCGCAACACGTGGGTGCCTTTCCTCACTCAAAAATGGAAAACAACCCTGAACCAAACTAAACGTTCACGTTTTGCACTGCATCGTTGCAAGATCCACGTAATAGTCATCACTCATCATTCATCAACACGGTTCGCTTTGGCCTGCATTCACAACACGTACATTCTTCCATTTGCGCAAAAAAAAACTTCTAGGCCAACAAGTTGTGGTGGTGTCGAGTAGAAGTAGGTAATTCCCGCAAAAGGCCTTGTGTTGACACTGCACGCAAAGATCGCGAAGATTGACAGTTGTGACCGAGACCGAAGGCCGAGGGCTGGCGGGGTGTGCCGCAAGATGAGCGTAGCGGCGTCGTCTTCGAGGAAATGCTACACTTGATTGCAATAGCATCGGGCGAGTCCGAGCAAACCGAGCAACCGAGCAAAGAATCGGTTGGGTTGACAAAATCCTTAACCACAAAATTCTCGCTCTTTACACAAGGTGTCTCGGCGTGATCGATCCAGACCCTTATTATCCAGAGAACCCACATGCAATTGAGACTAACAACTACCATCTTATGCACTCAACAACTTCCTCGACAACCAATCCGGCGATTGGCGAGAGGAAACTTACTCCGCGCCAGCATTGTAAGGCAAGCACATTGCCGTTACTTGATGCGCGACACATACGGTTGGATAGTTTGGATTACTCGGGCCTCAACGGCACCTTTGGCGACTGCGTAGCAATGAATTTGAAATGGTGGTTTGATTTGCTTTGCTGCAGCTCGATACATCGTTATCCGCTGCAACATGAATGATGGAAGCCACCAACCTTGCACAAACCTTGCGGGGATTTCCGACCCGTTGCCCGCCAAAACACATCGCGGGTGCTCGGTGTTATATATATGGCATACATTGGCCGCTTTCCTATCGTGTCAAAGATTTGTTTGGAAATCCATTCCATCATTCCATCGGGGTTCGGCAAAAGGACACCCTCGTTCAAAACTTGAGTGCCGTTGACCGCAAGTCAAGGGAGACAAGTTGAGTTTGCAAAACAGAAACAGAAACACATTCGATTTAATAGACGAATCACCACAAACCACCTACTTCCCGCCCTACTTGAGGCCTGCCTCGGCACTAGCTCAAGAAAATCGGGCCTCTCCGTATCGGTCTCTATGCGCTCACTATGCGCCCTCTATGCGCCCTCTATGCTCCCTCTATGCGCTCACTATGCGCCCTCTATCCTTATGAGTGGCGGGTTGCAAAAATCTATTTTGTGGCCTTTGGTATTCGTTGCAGTTGCCGCCGTGTTTTCGCTCACTGTTGTTTGGTTTTTGAATCCAAGGCCGAGGTAGAAGATTTATCCTATTTTTACTCGGTAAAATCCTCGTGGATGCATTCGGCCAAGTGCTCGTTTGAACATGAGGAACTGAGAAACACGAGTACATAGCCTCGCTAGACATGCAAAAAGAGCAACGAACAAAAGATGGGATCATCAGCATTCAATGGATGGACCCATTGATGTACCCATTGAAGGAAGAAGCATCATGGACTACCGACACAACGGAAATTGAATATGCAATTGAGGTTCATAATCGTCTTGCCCCCTCATATCGTGCTTTTGAATAAATGCGTCCAAGACGCATAAAGAAACTGAACAACCCTTTCGACAATTTTTTTAACTTTGAGTGGCACACAATCCTCACAAACCGGAAAAAAAACCGACCATGGTTAGGGCAAAGCATTTTCCCAACCGCCAACTCTGTGACATTCCGTCGTGGCGGCTCGTATCACATGGTACACGTGATCATTTGTGTGTGAAGCGACCAGGCATGTCACTCAAGCCTAACCCTGCATATCCTCGTGGATGTTTCACTACTTTTGGAGCGCCACTTTAATTCACAAAACAATGCAAAAATCAGACCGAAGGAAATCACGGAAAATACCTTCCTTCATTTCATTCACATTTCGTGGACCATGCTCGTAATTTAGCTAGGTGCGGGGATAAGCGCTTATCCGTAGAATTCTGGTACGGCGCTGGATTTCTGGCCGAAACACGGAAGGCAGCACAAAGGTTGTAACTCAGCTGTTCCCTATGCGACAGACGTCTTCGCGGTAGCGCAAAATTTGTCGTTCAGCAGAAATTGATAAATTTTCTCATATATTTCAAAATCGGAAGCAACCAATCTGATTATCGAGCCATTAATTGTCGATTTCATGTTAACTGCTGTTGCGTCGCTTGATTTCACTCATCTACTGTAGAAATCAATCGAAATAGAGAATAATAACTCCGTTGAGAAGCCTTTCCTCTTTTCCTTTCCCTTATTTTTTAATAATGTAGCCCGGACTGATTGGATGTTTTCCTTATCTTTTAATGCTGGACATCATCGGAGGATGTATTTTTAATACCCTTCCAAAATTTGCTTTGCCGCCTTAGGCGGCGGGTGGAGTTCAAAGACGCAAGAGCAAAGCAAACGAAAGCAGCAGATACAAAGCCGGGCGTATGAACCAAATGGTGGAAAAACGTGTACGAGTCCGACAGGGACCGGTCGGTTTCCCAGGCAGCAGCCGTGCCGCCGGCAGCAGCGCCGAACAGCTTTTCTGTAAATCGGATTTCTGTACTTTTTAATTGGCAGAATTTCAATTCCTGCAAATTTTTTTCTGTATTTTTAATGAAAACCGCCGCTGCCAAATTCTGGATCTGTATTTCGATTGATTTCTACAGTATGCATGTTGATTTGTCGAGTTGATTGCCAGCTGTGTGACGAAGCCTTTGGGACCTAGGCGACAGGTTGTTTGGTGTTTTTGGCGCGCAGCCGGAGTTCGATTTTGCATTGAGGTGAGGGGAGCGACATAGGAGGTTGTTGTGACCTTTCGCAATCACCTACTTGAAGATCTCGTTGCTCTTTTTGCATGGCGTGGTCTTGAAAGTATGACAAGTAACATTCGTTGCTTGCGGTGCAGTGCACGCCTAGATTCGTTTGGCAGTCAATTGCCGTGCATCTCTTCTGCCGAATATGTGTTCCCATCGGACCCACTACTCATGCATGTAGAGTTTGGATTGCATTTTTTAACAAATTGGGCAATCCGCATGCTTCGTGTTGTTGAGGGCTATTGTGTAGCTATTAGTGGGTGGGCGGAAGTATTTTATGCTGCCTTTGACAGAAAGTTCCTAGAGAAGGGCCTCGGAGTATTGGGACAGCATGTTGATAAGTTGCGCGACATTCTTCCTCTTATTGCCTCTCATGTGGATTTTCCTATTTAAGAGCGTAATATTGTCGAATGCTATTGCGCACTTGTGCCTCTTTTGAGACAGTTCAAGCTCTCGGATGATCATATTGATGAGGCCATCGATTTGGCCAAGAAATTGGCTACATCGTTCCGAGGGATTTGGTGTTCTCCGAATGATTTGTTTCCTTACTTTCATATGTGCGAATCGGAATTGGAGCGCGAGCTCCGGTATGTACACACCACTCACCATGTTGGTGTTGGTGCATTCGTGTGCCAAGGAGTTGAAGCTGTGGGACACCGGATCAAGGTAGCTTGTCCCTCCACAGGTAGGTGTCCCAAGACGTTCCTTGCTAAGCTATTTGGCATCATTGAGTTGCGCCATGCCTACCATGAAGATGTTCTTGGTATTCTATTGGATAAAGCATGAGATGTGCACGACACCTCAATTTTGTCTCTGGAGGACCATTGTTCTATGTTCGGGCGGCCCGGGAAGAGGCGAAAACTGGCCTAGTACATGTGCTTGACCCTTTGTTCTGCAACATTGAAATCAATGCATTTCTTTGATGTGGTTTTGGTGCTTTCATTTGTGTGTTGTTGTTGCCTTTGTACAGCTTGAGGTACAGCTTGAGCAGCAGTTTGCACTGTTTTTCGTCGGTGCCCACCCAAGTGCCATAGCGCAAAACTGAGGCCGTTTTGGGCCCAAGTGTGGGCGGAGGCTCTAATTCTCCCGGAGACGAGCTACGTTTTGCACGAAAACCCCACCTTTCACGAGACGGTGGCGGGGCCCTACAAACCTTGCGGTACACTTAGGTTCAAACCTGCTCCCCTGCAACCGTTGTGCAGCGAACCGAGAATGGAACCGTTTGTTGTACCATCGGCCGTGATAGTGCTTACGCGCGGCGTTTTTTGGGCCGGTTCGTTCAAATTTTGGGAATATCTTCAACAGGAAACCACGAAAAGGGATTTTTTTTTACAGATCTATAGGTTGAGAGCTGTTTTATAGCTGAAAGCATCAGAATTTTTGTCACAATGCACTGTACCAGAATTCTTGCCCTGGTGGGTTCGGGCATTTTGGCCCATATCTGGAAAACTTCCAAGAACCTGGTTGCGACACAGGAGTTGCATCGTACCTGCTCCTGGATGGCTTCGGCTTTTGACCAGCCGCTTGCTGGCGATGCGTTGGTGACGGCGTCATCATTTCCACTGATTTTATCGGCGCGGGGTTTGAGCTGCATTCATGAGCGTCCTCTGGTTGCGAGTCAAGAGCTTCGTCGTAGATGTTTCTGGAGTGCTTCGGCTTGTGATCAGCAACTTGTTGGCGATGCGTTGGCGTCGGTGCTACTATCTCCGCTGTTTCTATTGGCGCCGGGTTTGGGCTGTATTCACGACTGTAATCATATTTGTCCTCTGGTTGCGAGACAAAAGCGTTGTAGATGGCTTCCGCTTTTGACCAGCAGCTTGTTGGCGATGCGCTGGCAAAGGCAATACGAGTTCGGCTGCTGTTGTTGGCGCTGGGTCTGAACGGGAATCATCGGCGTTGTTTTTGTTGAGGTCATTAACAGGCACTATAAAGGTAGTAGCAGAGGAACAACACGGTTGAGCGGTGGCTGTTGTATTATTGCAGCTGTTCAGCAGCGTGGTATTTGACGTTGAAGGTGGGCGTGGGAAAAGAGACTGTTGTGGCAGGAGGCGTTGTAGTTGTATTTCTTGTTGCAAAAGTTCGAACAGAACCCAGTTTGACCACAGACTGGTAACCACGACGTTCTGAAGACTTTGAGGTACAGAAGCGGCAGGCGGCGGTACTTTCAGCTGCTACTGCTCTGCTGGCGTTTTGATCATGGCATCGTTGAGCATTGATCGCAGGCTGAGCCTGACCTTGATTTTGCAAAAACACTGCAGCCAGGTCTACAGGTTGATCAGGCATTATAAAATGCTGTCATCGAAAAAAAATAGACACTCAGAAAGTGTCCAGAATTCTTGCCCTGGTGGGTTGGGGCAATTTGGCCCATATGTAGAAAACATATAAAATTGCCGTTCAAACTTTGGACATTTCTAGAAAGATGTCCTTGATGAGTGCCCTAATGATTTTGATGAAATCCTGCAGGTTTTTGATGTTGAAAACCCAAACCAAAGCAGTAAGTAGAGCAAGAACAGGATATGGATCGAATTAATGAATAGTTTTGAAATCCAGTGTATCACAGAAGGGCTGCAGATAGACAAAGTAGGCTTAAATATAAAGAATCAATCACAAATGGATAAAACAAATGATTTTAAGTGAAAACTGGCCTGACTCTAGCCTCCAAGTTAGCATCAAGCACTTCATGTGCACTCTTTTGGATGAAATGGAGCTGGTTAGGAATATGGGGCAAAGGAGTTAGACCAAACACAGAATATGACTTGGCCAGGCAACTGCATTCAGAAACAGTTAAAAAGTAGAACCACAATAAGGGGTCGAAACAGTTGAGTATAGGGGTCTTGGGGAGGGGGACCACTAGGCTTAACCTCCAAGGCCTTAGGCATGAAGTGCCTATTTTATTTCGGTATGACCTCCATGAAGGAAGATACCTCCGCTCAGTTGAGTGGCAGGGGTGTACTTCATGCGGGGCTAGGGTTATAACCCTAGTTACTTTGAGAAAGTGTACTTTAAGCTTCAAAAGAGAGATAAAAATACCAAAGTAAGTCTTAGCATCAACAAAAAGGGTTTTAAGGGGGGCTTGGCCTGGATCAAGCCCTCCAAAAAGACATGGCAGTTACTTTTTCTTACTCCCCCCTTGGAGTACTACTTGATCAAGCTAGTAGGACCAAGGAAAAAGGCTCAAATATCCCAAAATTACTTCAGAAAATGCATTAAACCAAACAAAAAAATTCCCACCAGTTCATAGAAGCCTATCACATTGCAGGTACCCTTGAAAAACATTGTAATGTACCGTGAATGATGTCCTTTGGATGGGGCATTTCTCAAAAGTGGCCAGCGTGCGACGAAAACTTTTGGTAAAATTTTGGGGCCAGTGGGGTTCGAACCCAGGACTCCCAGTAAGAAAAAGTCACTGCCATGTCTTTCTTGGAGGGCTTGATCCAGGCCAAGCCCCCCTTAAAACCCTTTTGTTGATGCTAAGACAAACCTAAGTGTTTTTATCTCTTTTTGGATGCCTAAAGTACACTTTCTCAAAGTAACTAGGGTTGTGACCCTAGCCCCCCATGAAGTTCACCCCTACCACTCAACTGAGCGGAGGTACCTTCCTTCATGGAGGATATACCGAAATAAAATAGGCACTTCATGCTTTAGGCCTTGGAGGTTAAGCCTAGTGGTCTCCCACCCCAAGACCCCTATACTCAATTGTTTCTACCACTTATTGTGGTCCTACTTTGTAACCGTTTCTGAATTCAGTTGCTTGGCCAAGTCATTTTCTGTTTGGTCGTGACATCTATGCCCCACATTCCTAACCAGCACCATTACACCCAAAAGAGTGCACATGAAGTGCCTAATGCTATCTCTGAGGCAAGAGTCAGACCAATTTTCATATAAAATCTTTTGTATTATCCATTTGTGATTGAATCTTTGTGTATAAACCTGCTTTGTCTATCTGCAGCCCTTCTGTGTTACACTGGATTCCAAAACCAATCATTGATTCTATCCACATCCTGTTCTTGCTCTAGTTGCTGCTTTGGTTTGGGTTTTCAACTACAAAACCTGCAGGATTTCATCAAAATATCTAGGGCATAAATCAAGGACATCTTTCCGGTAGCAGAGACAGTCCCTTGTGACCTTTTGAACCGACCCTGAGAAAAAGTGCAGCACACAAAGCTCAACAACAAGTTCACCATGTCCACGCCAAGCGTCAGGACCTGGCCCATCAGAACTGTCCAAGTGCAAATGGGCAGCATGGCCCATCCTATGAGTGAACCACCTTACCGAGCTCCACAACATCTCCGTGGCGCATCTTGGTCCCAAGGAGATCCAGAACGCAGAAGGGCGGAAGAAAATAAAGGCCTTACCACCGAGGCCTTAGCGGCCCACGGTGGAGACAGCTTCAGTCATCTTCACAGACGTGTAGCAGCCTCAGTATCCAGATCCAACTGTCCGGCTTCATCCTCAACAGCGATTGAAGGCCCTGAGGAGTATGAGGAACTGAGGAAGAAAATGGATGAATACATCCTCCATGAGGAGTACTACAAATCCATTCGTGGAGAAGATGGAGAGGAGCCATTGGCAGTACATGGATCCAGACCACGTACAGACCTAGGGTCCTACACGCACTCTGGCCCGCCGTCCGACAGAGCCGAGGCTGCATCCCTGCCAAGACGACCAAGACCTGAGTATCCAAGAGCATGTTGTCCAACCCCAAGGGCTCCCGAAGTGGGCCCGACTCGAGTTGAGGAACAACATCATCCAAGGCCAACCTACGGTGCCCTGGATCATACGGCCGAACTGTTGGCCAAACTCCTGTCTGGATCAGAAGATCCAGATGTGACGGCCCTATCGGAGGCCATTAAGGCTAAACTGGGTATTGCAGAACCCTTACCCAAGCCAGAGTTACCCTCTCTCTCTCCAGGATTGAGTACCCTGGCCGAAGATCTTAAGAGATCAAGGGTCTCAAGGCTGTTGCCTAAGGTCACCTGCCCCAGCCCCTTTCACCCCCGTGCCAGGACTGTGCCCATGGCTGAACTACAGGACGTGCCTGTCACAGAGATTGAGAAAAGAGGGCTGTCAGCCCTGGCACCTCTTGCCGGCGTGTCGCCTTCAGGCCTAACTCCGGGGGGTGGAAAGACGGGCAGACCTATTGCCCAGGCGAACATCCAGCTGGAACTGCCGGAGTTCGACCCCAAAAAATCTGCCCGAACGGGCAGAAGAATTTGCAGAGTTCCTTTTGTTGACTGGCCAATCCCATGTGGATGTGGCCACCAAATGCTCACTGCTGAAACGCTCATGCAAAAAGAAATTTTTGCAAAAACAGGTGAAACAGATTGTGAAAACCTGTTCTACCTGGGCAGAGGTACTCCTGAGGTTGGAGAAAACATTCCCAGTCTATGAGACTGACCTCAGCGTACGCACACAGATCGAGGAGCTACCTATGCTCCCTGAGTTTCCATCCGCTGCGCAAATTTCTGAATATGTGTGCGACTTGGAGTACTTGTTTTCGAGGATGAACGTGGGCTCCTACGGAACCACTGAGCCCCACCTGTGGCTAATGAGTAAGATCCCCCAACGTACGTGGGATGATTGCCGCTCCACCTCTGAGAGGAAGAGCAGGACCCACTCGTACGATGAACTGGTGGACCTCTTGATTGAGCTACCTCTTGAGAGAGAGAATGACTCCCACATGGAGAAATTCCTCACGAAGCATTTGGGTCGAGGTGGTACCCCTACCCCCGAACACGGCGAAGGGAAAGGGCCTAAGAATCCCACTAACACCAACCAGGGAGGTGGTAAAGGGAGGGGTAACCTACGTGCCATGAATGAGGTTAAACCTGATGCAGGTACACCCCCCCTGTTCTACTGCAAACCTGTCAATGACAAGGGGGGACCTTGTCATGCCTCTGACTGCGATCTCCGCAGTGGCTGTATGCTGCAGATGGAACGTCAGCAGCATACCAAAGATGGGAAACCTGTGACCCATCAGGACCATTTCAGGTGTACCATCACCTGTGGTTACTGTGGCAAACGTCGTCACTACGAGGACGAATGCCACATCAAGAAACGCGAGAGTGACAAACTCAAGCGTCAGGAGGCGGAACGCCAGAAGACCCAAACGCCCGCCAGAAATCCCCCGAATGGGGATAAAGGTGGTAAAGGAGGTGGCAAGGGGGGTGGCAAAAATGGATTCCCTAACCCCCAGAGGCGCTCATCAGCGCCCGTTGCTACACCCACTCCTGCTGCTACACCCGCTCCTGCCGCAGGTGACCCCAAGAAGCGCCCCCAAGGGGATAACGCTACCCCTGAGGGGAATAATTCCAAGAAGAGGCGCTTGGCCTGGATGGCCAAGTCCCTCATTGCTGCAGGGGTGGATGTCAAGTTCCCTGATGAGGAGTAGGGGGGCGGCTCCAAAGAGGAGGACTTGGTTTTCTGGATCCTCGTGAAAATCGGGGATCAGGTTTTTCGAGCGGTGCTTGACACCGGTGCAACACTTTCCATAGTGGCCCGGCGCCTGCTAAAGACTTTCAAGAAAACTAAGACCGTGGCCATAAGAGTAGGGGATGGGCGTACCATCCATTCCTTTGGGGGGGGTCGATGTGACTATATGTCTGGGCGACAAAACCGTGACCCAACACTGCAGAGTGCTGGACACCGACGCCTTTGACATCGTCATTGGCACCGACTTCGTACGAAGAAACCCCAAGGTAAAAATGCTGTCCCTCCAGCGCCCCTATTCTTTGCACTGCGACTTTGGCAGTGGGCTATTCTCCATACCTTTGGAGCTGTCAGGACGAAAAGAGTCTGGGCTGCGCTACGCATCCAAGACTAACTATCGTACTGAAAACTACCAATTGGCCCGTCACGTTCTTGAAAATGGACTGGCGGCCCTTCAGGTAAACCTGGATGAGATCCAGGTGGAAATGTTTGCGAGCCAACAACAGCACATCATGCAGTTGTACTGCTCGAAACAACTGAACAATGCTTTCCGTTTCTTCTGGAAAGCAATGGGCCTAGCATATGCTAACCCTCCCTTCTCCCTGCTCGCGAAGGTTCTAACCAAAATCACTTATGAGGGAGGAAGGGTTGTTATGTGCACCCCTGACTGGGGCTGCTCTGGTGAACATGCTTACTGGCGCCGTATGCTAGATCGAATGACCGTGGGAAGAGTGCAACTCCCCGACGGCCCCATCTATGTGCCTGAGGACTCGAACACAGCTATGCAGGCCCCTGAGTGGGCCAGTTTCCTGTCCATCGTCGATGGATCTCTCAATCCTGTACCCCTGTGTGACCTAGACGGGGTGCTACTGAAAGAGGTCATGGCCGAAAATCGTGGCCTGGCCCTTTATGATCTCAAAAATCGATCTCTTGAGCACCTATCTGCCACACTTACAGGGTGTGAGTCTCCCGATGACTATCTGGAACCTGCAGCTGTAAAAGAGGATGCTGACGACCAACTGTCTGAGATCGCCAGCACTATTCCTTCTGTTGATCCCAGCTGTGTTGACCTAAAACATAGTGCCTTCCTAGCCCAGCTGTTGCTAGAGGAGGTAGAGCTAGAGTCAACCTCTGAACCTGCTTCCCCTGTTGGGAAGCCAGTGCGACACATGCAGCCTATGCACACGGGTGAACCCGTGGCCGGGAGTGCTGGTGCTCTGGCGCGGCCTGCTGCTAATAACATGCCATTGTCTGAGCATGACACTCAGGAACTCCGGCGGCTGTTGTACCTGAAGGCCGAAGGTATTGAGCGCCAAGAGCGGCTGCAATACCTCAGACAGACCTGGAAATCCTCCATTTGGTCTGAGGAGGACGATGAGTCCTATACGCTGCCTGATCCTGAGATACCTCTAGTGTATTCTCTGCACTATGGGCAGCAATGTTTTCCTGAGTGGGACGATGGTTCTGTGCCCGCCGAAACTGCTGATCGGCAGAAAAAGAAAGAACATGGAAAAAGCAACCTCCATGCTGAGGAGGATTTCCTTCAGAAACTCGAGAGTCTTAACCTTGACCCCCGCCTGAAGAAACTGCTAATAACCTATGAGGAGGTGTTCGGCGCCTTGCCGCCTCCCCTTTCTTGTAAAAAACTGGTCCAGATGGACCTGAAATTGAAACCAGAATTTGAAAAGACGCGAGTGAGGCGTCGTCCCTATCCCGCTCCACAGGAACAGGTTGAAGAAATCGAGCGCCAGATCCAGGAATGCATTGATGCTGGCCTCGTTGAAGAGTATAAGCACGGGGACTATCCCCATCACTGCAGTCCCTGTTTCCTTGTTGCCAAACCAGGGTCGACTGCCCTACGTCTGGTTGTAGACTATGGTGAGGTCAACAAGAAAACCCAGAACCACTCAGGGAGTATTCCTAACATGGAAAACACCCTGGAGCGTATTGCCAAATGCAGGTACAAGACCAAAATGGACAAACGCTCTGGTTTCTGGCAGGTGGACCTAACCCCCGCAGCTCAGGAGCTGTTGGCCTTTATAACCCCTAAGGGTCGTGTCTTCAAGTGGAAGGTTATGCCTTTCGGGGTGGCTAATGCCCCAGCGCTCTTCCAGGAGCTTATGAACAAAATTTTGTACATACTGAGGCGCAGGCCTCTAGTACAAGAGTTGATCTCTCGGGGTGCAGAAATGGAGGCTCACATCGACGACGTGAGTTTGGGTACTAATACCAAAGAGGACCATGTCCTTCTCCTCCGTGAATTTTTCATTGTCTGTCAAGAAAACAATCTCCGAATCAAACTCGAAAAATGTGCATTTATGAAAGAGGAGATGGAGTATTTGGGTTTCGACGTGGGGTATGGCTGGTGGAAACCAGCCGCGTCTAAGATGCAGCCCCTACAGGACATGCAGATTCGCGATGACCCTAAGAAGGGCCTACACGATGTGAGGAGTTTTGTGGGCGCCTGTAATTTCTATCGGCGTCACATCCACAATTTTACTTACTCCTCTGCACCCCTCACTGACCTAATCAAGAAAACTACCCCCTGGAGGTGGACCTCCAGAGAGGAAGAATGTTTCCAGGAGTTGAAGAAGAAGATTGCCTCCTCCAACTGCCCGGGAGTGCCCCGCCCTGAGTGCGAGATAGTCCTGATCACTGATGCAAGTGATGTAGGGGGAGGTGGTACGATCTACCAATGGCAGGAGCTTAACCCCGCTGAACTAACCCACTGCCATTACCGTACTACTGGACTGAACCGTGATGGTTCGTTGAAACATGACTATCCTACCAGTGAGTGGCGACTGGTGCCACTGGGACACTGGAATTGGAAATGGAACCAGGCGCGTTTCAATTACAGCACCTATGACCAGGAACTCCTGGCCGGTATGTTCGTGCTATCGTCACAATCCCGACTCCTGGGATCTAACCCTATTGTCTGGCTGTGTGACCAGGAGCCTGTGAAGTCTTTTCAGAAGGGCCCACCACCATAGAAAGCAAAGCTAAAACGGTGGTGGACTTACCTGAGCCAGTTCAGGCTGACAGTGCATCATATCCCCGGGATAAAGAATGAACTGTCTGACTATATATCGCGCAACAACTTCGATGCGCTTATTGGTGAGAGCTCTGAGGCGCTCGCCAGAGAGGCTTTCCAGCGTATGGATGTCCAGCTTGACCTGTCCATGCGCACTGCTGGAATCCTGGAGGGTTGCAGTCAGAGTATGAAGAAATTCTCCAAACCCTCAGCACTGGTCTCGAACCCCGTGTCATTGACGGGCACCAGTGGTATAAAAACAATCCGTACCTCTTCTACGAGGACCGAATTGTGGTGCCTGAGGCACGACTGGACCGGTGCCTACAGTGGTCCCATCTCAGTTCTGGTCACACTGGTGCTAATCGCTCAGTGGACTTCTTCCGTGAATGTTTCTACTCTAGTCTAACCCTGACTGAACTGAGGTCGCGTATGCAGACCATTGTGGATGCTTGTGGCTGTCATGCCAGCAAGCAGAGCGACAGTGGGGATAGGGGCCTGATCTCCAGCTTACCCACACCCTATTGTGCTAACTCTCTTCTCTACGTGGATTTCATCCACGGCCTAGCACGCTTTGGCGGCTATGATAGTTGCCTCGTGGTCACCTGTGGTCTATCTCGCTTCACCCGTGTGTTCCCTTGCAGTAAGAAAATCACAGGTGAGCAGACTGTGAAAATGTTCGTCGAACAATGGTTCGAACCCTATGGAGCACCTAAGCAGGTGCACTCTGATGAGGATGTACGCATCCGCAGTGACACTGGGTGGTACAAACAAGTGCTGAATGCCCTCAACGTGGAGGTAACCACAGGTGTGCCCTATACCCACACGTCTAACCCTCTCTGTGAGAGACAGAACCGTGTGGTGGAGCAAAACTTAAGAATCCTGATGAAACAGGAGCGCACCAAGGACTGGGTACGCCTAGTGCCCTGGGCAGTGCTGACCATGAACTCACAGCAGAGCTCTTCTACGGGTTTCACCCCCCACGAACGGTTCCATGGAGGACGACCTGCTTGGTTCTTCAAAACCCCCTTTCCTGAGGACTTCAAGAGCCCAGTGGGAGATTAGCTGGAACACAAGCAGTCTCTGGCTAACCAGGCTGGTACTAACCTGAGACACATTCGTGACCGTGAACAGAGCCGACGGAACCGCCTACGGCGACCTTCCAGCTTCAAGGTTGGTGACCTTGTTTTGGTACACCATTCACGCCTACCCTCCTGGCCACGTAACTGCCTACAGGACCCTTACTTTGGACCCTATCGTATCATCAGGATAGATGGATCCAGGATCCATGTCAGGTGCAGTCCACGTCTAGGTGGTGAACTGCTGTGTGCACCTAAGCAGTTAAGGCACTATCACTCCCCTGACGACTTGTCTTGGGATGAGTGGCGCCTCAGCGACAGTGAGGTTGAGCGTATAGACCTAGAGAAGGCTGCCAGTCCAGAGGAGGCAGACGAACGCGAAGAGATGACTGCCGATGAGATGGCAGTCGATGGTTACTACGTGGTTGCAGGTAGTGCTCGCCACGAGTATAAACAGGGCTGGAAATTCCTAACCCTGTGGGATGGCTATGGGTTATCCGAGGCGACCTGGGAACCTATGTCAGCCTTCATACAACCAGATGGGAGTATCAACCCTATCTTCCGCACTTACCTCGTTGAGAACAACGAGGGGCAGCTCCTAACCCGTGCTGAGACTATGTCCCAGCGTAAGAAGCGAAACTAATTTCCCTGTGTCAGTCTACTGACAGGTGCAGTGAGCACTCTTCTGCAGACGTGCCTGTGTATGGGTGTAAGAGGTAGGTAGGTATCTTCGGGAGCTCGGGATGCCTTCTTTGACAATGCAGGAAGAAGGTCTTACCAAGGGGACGTCCTGTCCCTCCCACTGCCCTATGTCATGTGCCTCTTGAGCCGCTCCCGCATGTGCTTGGGAAGGCATTGTCGCGGCCACCCGGTCCATGTGTCCCCGGTGGGAGGGTGTCCCCACATGTCGGGCCTCAGGCACGACAATACGGTGTAACCGCTGTGTAGTGGCAGATCTTTCTTGTAATTGCGAAGCCTGTAGCCTTGATGCCCCAGGGGTTGTAACGCCCGACAATGCCTCTGATATCTCCCAACCCAACGGACCATCTCCAGACCCATATCCAGCCTCTAGGAGCGACATATGCGAAGCACTGGTAAGGTCATTGAACTCCATGGCGCAATATTAATAGTCAGAAAACACGGTCTACAAAAATGGAGCAGACATAGAATCTCATTGTGCATTCATCGTACATAATGACTCGTTGTGAAATCATTCGAAATAATTTAGATAATTTTGATTGGGAAATCACGAAAGACAATTGCGACTGGACGCGCACTCACAGGCGACATCTGGCGGCAAACAGAAAACATGAAAACAAGCAGAAAATTTACTGCACTAATGTACATCTGAGAATAATTCTAATTGTGATGACATTCATATATAAATTCAGTCTGTCACACTGATGCCGTTACACTCCCCCTCTGAAAATAAACGTCAGTATGTCAGGCCGGGTCAAGTGAAGTGAAAGAAACGGCAAAAGTGGTCAAAAACTGATTAATCTACGTCAAAATGTGAGAAATTGAGCTGAATTGAGCAAAATTGTGCGAAGATCTGTGCTTTGCGATGGCCATCGACTTGAATGAAATGCATAGGTACCTTGGGGCACACACAAACAGCGTTGTTCAAGCTCAAAAACTCAAAAGATGAAAAACTGAGTGAAAAATGTACATGCATGATCAAGATCCCTGATTCATCATGGGATCAGGATCTGACATCCCACTGTCAGAAAACAAAAAACGAGCGTTGCCATCTCGTCGAGCGTCCGAAAAAAAGGGTATCCCTTCATGGAGTCCAAGATATATGAAACTGGTCGGTGTCATCTACAGTCATGAGACCAGATGCCAGATTATGGTACAAAATGTGACTGAATTGAGACCAAAATCAGTGAAATGCACACAGATTGAAGACGGCGAAATCTGCAGCAAGCCAATATAGGTCCCATTCATTGTCGATAGATACTTCTGTGTTGTGCTGAACGGAAATCCAGTTCTCATTCATAGCCAATCCAGGTCGAATCCTCATGATGATGATGATCCCCATGATGGGAATCCAATAATGTAAAAGTAATGATAGCCAAGAAAACCCAGTGAGTGATCACCACACTGTTAGTATCGTCTCCAGGGCTTCATGTTGAATCCAGTAGGAGCCACAAGTGGTAATTGACTCATTGTAATCCCAGAATGTATACGCATACAATGCTTGTTACCAGGAATTTGCCAAATTTGAGCTGATTCTGAGTGGGATTCCAACACAATCCACAGATGAGCAGTAAGTCGACACAAGTAAGAACACAGTCGTCGTCACTGGGTCCTTATGAGCTCTTTGACAGTGGTCGATTGGAAAACAAATCGACAGTCTCAATGTAAGAGCTGATTGAAATAACATTCTCAGCAGATCCGTCAAACACATGAACTGAATCAGACCTGGTCATGTGCCAGAATCTCCGAAATGAGCACGAACTCGAACGAGTCCTTCCCAAGGCAATTGGACGGGTCCAGCCAGCAGCAAAACACGAGGGTGTTGTCGTGGTCGGAGATAAAGGCCTCTCGGAGTTTCCGATGGGAATCATCTACAATGAAGCACATGATTCACATGATGACCATGATGTGAATGATGGACATGATGACCAAGATGACCTCAGAATGTCCCATCATCTGTTTGTCGAACCACATAGACACTGCGCCAGGACCGTCTCGTCTCAAAGCCAAGGGTATATGTAGACCGTAAAATGTTTTCGGAATTTTCGGCGATTGGAATTCTGATCAGATCTTGTCTCGAATGGGTTGTGCCACAATTGGAGCTTATTGTTGTGCTTGTAAGTCTTCCTTGGTGACACAATCCTTGATCAGCGAAACCTCACGGTCAACTTCAGGATGTTTCTTCAGGAACTTGATAAAAGTGTCCGTGTACCTATGTATGAAGCTTGAAGCTGGCTCCGATTTGTCTTCTTCGGGACCGAAACCTTTCCATCTGCACAGAAAGTACCACTTATTCCGAGCATTCTTCGTATAATCAAGGATCTTCTCCAGCTCAAAACTGCTTGTGACCATCTTCCTGTCGCTCAGGTACTTCGAAGTCCAGTAGAGGGGCTTGTAATTGTCCTTGGAGCAGGGTACCTCGGCCTTTCCAACGGTCACGATGTACTTCTTGATGCCTGCCTGGCTAAATTTCAATATTGAATGTAGTCTCACTTAGTTGACTTTTGACTTGGAATGGGCCTTCTCACAAAGGTACCAATTTGTTGTCGTCCTTCAGGGTCTCGTCTGACTTACGAAGCCAAACCTGCTGGCCTTTCTCGAAGGGTTTTCCTTGCGTCCTTGCTTGATTTTTGAATTTCAACCAATCTGCTTTACTCTTCACTTTGGCTTGGATCCACTTGGAATCTAGCTCCTTGAACGTCTCAAACCATTGTGAGGCGTCGTAGCGCTGCCTTGGATGCTGCATCACTGGTCCAGGACCCATCTTCTCACGACCGAAAACAAGCTCATTCGGGCTTAATCTAGTGTATCTCTTGGTCTGATGGTATCTCCTCAAGACACAGTAAATTGTCTCCAACCAATTGTAGTCCTTTTCCATCAGGAATTTTCTCAGAATGTTGATAAGAATTCGTCCGGCTCGTTCGGCAGGAAGAGCTCGATGGTCGTAGACTCAGGCACGGAGGTGATGAACTCCCAATAGAGCACACATGTTCTCCCACCAGGTCCCAATGAACTCCTTCCCACTGTCCATCAGAATTCCACTGGCGACATCCCAGTTACTCATCCACTGACTTGCAGTCCACTCGGCAGCCATTTCAGAGGTAAGATGCTTCGTGTTGCAAGGGAGGACCTGGATGTAGCCACTGTGGCGGTCTTGAATTAACAAAACCCCATCGGTTGGCTTCCTCGTGTAGAGACATTCCTCTTTGATTTGTCCCAACTCGAAGACATTTGCCGTCACCTTGTCGAACAACCTCTCAGGAATTGGTAATCCTTTCAGTAGTCCTTCTGCCTTTTGAATCTTGGGGATGTTCGCCTGACATTGCTTGCATCCTTTGGCAACTGGGTCAGAGGCTCCCTTGAGGTCCCGCGTGTACACTCTGTGTCGAAGCTCCTGCTCCAGAACACGAGAATGTCCGTGGGATGTCTCATTCCGATGCCATTGTTTAACATATTTGTCGATTAGACAGTCTGGGATACAAATCCGTCCTTGCCAAAAAAACTTGTCGCCTTGGACCTTGAAATCAGCCGTCTCCTCAGAGTCGTAAGCCTTGTCCCCTCTTAAGTTGTGGTATAGAGACCCAAAGGACCTGTCATGCTTGTACATCTCTGTACAATCCACATAGAGGAAGGACGTTTCCTTGTCTTTTTCTTGTGGAGGGAGCTTGAATTTGGCCTTGGATCTCGTCAGAGGAAACACATTCAGGAGCGGCAGCGACGACTCAGACTCAGAATGAACCCTTTCAGTCTGATCTGCCTTAGTAATCTCCTTGCATCTGACCAATCCCACCTTCATCCCATTTTTGATCGAACATTGGAGACAAGGTTTCTTGATCAGTGCTTGTTCCTCCTTGTCGAACTCGATCACTTGGGCTTTATCCTTCGATGTCCCATGAAAATTCACTTCAGAGTAAGCCTCTGAGGCTGGGTAGGCCCAGCGACTCAGGGCGTCCGCCACTGTATTGTAGCGACCTGAGATGTAAGTCACATGGAGGTCAAATTCGCTGAGAAATTCATGCCAACGGCCTCTTCTGCCAGCCGGTCCACCAGGGGTATCCACATGTTCTGTCCTCCAACCTTCCACTGACTTGTGGTCAGTCAGTACCTCAACGCGCTGACCCAGAATCCAACCCTCATAGCGCCGTAGGGCACAGAGAATTGCGTAGGCTTCTTGTTCCCTTGGACTCCAGTTTCGCTGTCTTGTTGTAAGCTTGCGAGACCAGAAAGCCAGGGGGTGATGCTGACCTTCATCGTCGAATTGTTCGATCGTAGCACGAATGGCGTAACGGTGGCGTCTGTACGAATATAAAAAAGTTTTGCATCTAACCGCGGAGTCTTTAATGTAGCCACAGTTGCCAGTGCTTTCTTGAGTCTAGTAAAGGCCTCTTCACATTCTGGCGTCCACCTGAGCTTGAATTGAGATCCCTTCTTTCCTTCTACTTTTCGAACCTTGAGCAACTGTGTCAAAGGACCAGAGTACTTGGCGTAGAGAGGAAGGAACTTGTGGTAGCAATTGGAGCAGCCTAAAAAGGCACGAAGCTGCGTGATGGTTTTAGGTCTTTCTCAGAGCTGCAAGCCAACCATGTTTCCTGGGGCAGGTCTTCTTGTCCCTTCTTCCAAGACAGAGCCGCAGAATTCCACACTCTGGAGGTACATTTTGCGCTTTTTGGGTCCACACACGAGCTTCTCTTGTCAAAGGACTTCGAGAACTTTGCGAACTTGTTCTTCGTGCAACTTCAGGCACTCATCAAAGTCTTTTCCCAACGGCGTGGCAATCAGAAGGTCGTCGATTTAGATGCTGCAGAATTCTTGTAAACCCAGAGCCTTGTGCTTCTGAAATCAAATAGTCTCCATCATCTTCTGGAACATCGACGGCACACTCTTCCAACCCATCGGCATTACAGTCCACTGGACAGTGCCACAGGGCGTGCACATTGCCGTCAAATGCCTATCCTCCTTCCGAAGGGGCATCTGATGAAAGCCATGGACCTGATCCAGGACAGTAAAGAGCTTGCCTTTTGCCCTCTTGGCGATCTCCTCCTCGATTGAGGGAAGGGGATGCGCGTCAGGTACTGTGGCGGAATTCAGGGCTCTGTAATCCACCACTAGACGCCAAGCATCTATGCTGGGTTGATCAGCAGGTGGGGGCTTTGGCACAGTAAATGGTGCTGAACACCACTCAGAACTCATGCAGCCCTCCCACCAACCGAACTCATGGAGATTGCGCTCAATAATCTTTCGCAGGGCATCTGCTTTGGTGCCGTGAACATAGAATGGACGTTGCTTGTGCACCTTTGAGCCTTGAATTATCTCAATCTTGGCCTCCCCATTTTCACATTGGATTGGGGGGTTTTTCCACAACTTCCCACTCAGCACGTCATCTATATAATCTTCGAACACTGCGTCCCTTCTTGCAGATATCTTGTGTCCGTCGACCTGATTCCCACATTTAATCACCGACATTATGTCCACCAATTTGCGAATTGTTGGGTGTGGTCTCATCTTCTTGGCCACTTCATTCCAAACTTCTTCGTTGCACTGTTGGCGAGTGAAGCTCACCTGAGCTCGCTCCTCAGTGGGGTCCCACCAATGAAGGGGATCCACGAATGTCTTGAAGGGATTGTCGGACGAATTCAGCTGCATTCCTGTCAAATCAGGCGAGATTCTTGGAGATTTGTCATCATTCTTGCTTGAAATCTTGACATTTTTGGCTTGATTCTTGTCTGATGGGGACGAATTCGAATGGATGGAGGCGTTCTCTTGAGGAACGCCAATTGTCCTTCCCTCCTTCCGCGACGATGTGTCGGGATTCTCCTCTCGATCGTCTCGACCCACCTCAATTTCGTCAATTCTTGAGGAATTTTATATGACCTCTTCTGTTCCCATCTCACTGTCATCGTGCCAATAATCTTCCAGATTCCCGTCAACGAAGCACGCCAACGTGCTCGACGAACGCTGTGGCAAAGGTTTGCCATTGTCCTCGCAATACAGCTTCACTCCTTTGTGAGGTAACTCGACAATGTCAATCGAAATGTCCATAATGTCCTTGAACCAAGTTTGTTTTGGCCAATTGGGGACAATTAAAATCGCCTGTGGGCCGGATTGCTTCAGCTTCTGCACCACAAGAGGAAAATCGTCGAAGGGCGGATTGGTCCATAAAGCTTCAGACCAGTCCTCACTCCAGGCATCTTCGTAGAACTTCGGAAGTCTTTTAGTCTTTCTGTTTTCAAAGGCATCAACTTGAGGACAAAAATTGTGGTTCTTTTCGAAATAATCCACCAGAATGTCCCGGCATTTGTCGACGACACGATAGCAGACTGACTTCCACTTCTTGCAGTTCAATGATTCCACTCTTCCTTCGGCGAATGGTTCTTGATTCCTTGTCCATTCCTGCCAATCTTGCTGAATTGGTAGCTTATTTCGCTCTTTGAAGTGCTGAACACTCTTCGTGTATGGGTGCAGATAGTACAGTTCGGACGGGTCGCTGTCTGACGGATCTTGGAGGAAGCATGTCCTGTGTCCCATGGGCGACACACGATGAGCGTGAAGCCAACGTTGACCCAGAAAAAATCATACTACATTTTGGCTTCATAGAATTTTCCAGAAAATCACTCCTCCGTCACCGTCTTGACACTCGGAACAGACTGTTTCACCACTACGACCGCCAAATCTGCCTCCCTGTCGCCACTGTCAAGGCGATGTCCGCTCAGTCCTTCCAGCTGGACAGGTGTCGAGGATACCTTCGCCTCATCCTCCTCCAGAAGGCCTTTCCTCACGAGATCGACCTCTGAACCATTGTCAACCAGGCATTTCGCAAGTTTAACCTTACCATCTGCCGTCCTGACCTGGATCCAGCGGACAAACTGTCGCTGTTTGCCTCCACGGACAGCGCTGAGGCCCCAGGCAGCGTAGAGGAGGCCGGAGGAACGCGCCAGACGATCCCAGCAGCGTCCATCCACCGCCCCAACTACCCTGATGGGCTTTGTTTCCTGCCACCCAACACCGATGTTTGGGAGTTGGGTCAAGTTGGCCTCCCTACTGCCATTCTTCTTCGACGTTTGGCTGCACGTCGTGTACCTGTCCTTTGTCGACCCATTCTTTCCCTGTCTCAACGGCATTGACTGCTTTTCCACGTCCACGACCACCAAATGACTTTCCACCACCACCTTTCTTACCTCCTTGGCCTTTGTTGTTGGAGGTGTTGGAATTGCAGTTGAATTTGTTGGATCTGTCCTTGCTACGACCTCCAGTATCCTTGTTGCTGCCGAAGGTCTTGTTCGCTGGCGTCTCCGTGTACAGGGGGTTGCCATTCACCTTGAAATCTTCTTGATTCCCGCACTTACCTTGTCCTTTTCCACCCCTTTCACCAGATTTTCCAGCAGATTTTGCACCAGCTTCGGCCAATGTTGAGCCGCTTCGATCTGCGCCTTGCTGCGAGTAATCGTTTGGTGTCCAATCTCTGTTCTTTCCTTTAGGCTGCCCTTTACCCTTTCCCCGTCCATGTTGGTCAGCATCTCGTGCTCCATCCTGCTGGGGATTATTGGGGGGATTTCCTTTTCCGGCCATTTTGGACTGAATTGTTTTGAGATCCAAGGGCGTGCATCTGTGGTCTGCGGTTGAGTGAGTCACCACCCGACCATCTTTTCGAAGGGAAAGGCACACGGCACATCCCTTCTCACCAACGGCACTGATCTTGCCTCCAAATCCTTGCGCATCTTGGGACTTCTGGCGTTCTTGGGTTGCACATTTTCCAAGTTGGTCCCAGATCTGTTTGACCCCATACCAGAAGATCAACAGCTGCACCTTCAAAACTGTCCCCTTACACTTCACTTTTCCATTCACCATGTTACAGAAAAACTCTGACTGTTCACAATCATGGAACTCGACTCTCCATCTGCCCTCACGAAGGGTGATGTTTTTCAAACCAATAGCACTGATGGAGTTTAGCAACTGGCGAACTGCCATTTTTCCCATAGTCTCCGGCAATCCTCGGACTTCAACCGAGTTGCTCAGGACGTTTTTGTCCGCTTGGGAGTCCCTGATCTTCTGCTTGGTCTCCGGCGTCAGCTTGCTCAACAGAACCTTCTTCATTTCGCCTTGAGAAAGGCCTTCTCCAGCGCTCTCCGCTTCCTGCACCAGAAACTCCCAATCCTGCCTTGCTATTTGGATCTCTTCAAGAAACAGTTTCTTGATCGCCCTGAAGTTCTAGAGGCGGTTCCTGTAATGATCCTCAGGGAGTCGAGAGCCTTTCTTTTTGAGCGTTCGCCACAGCTCTTCGTAGGTCAGGGGATCTCCTTGATTCTGCCTTTCCACATAGAGATTATATGTACTTTACCTGAGTCTGCCAGTCAAACAGTCCATCAAACCGAGAATCCAGAGTTCCTTTTCGAGTTTCTCCGTCTGCAGCCAAACCATGAATTGTCTTTCGAAGGAAGCCCAATAGGTTGGGTGCCCTGAGAACTTAGGCCGCTTCATTACTGAACCTCTAAGCCTCATGTGCAACGGATTGAGCAGGTGATTCAGGTTCAAACCTGCGGATGTGCCAACAGGATTGACGAAAACTGGGTTGACGGCGGCGCCTCCCATTGCCTGTGCTTGAGCAATTGCGGCCGCCAACAACACCTGGTCCACAGTAGGCTGCACAAGCGGTGTTGATTGCACTTGATGATACCTCATTTCCTTCAAATTCTTCTGTTTACCCTTCATTTTAGCTTCATTTTGGTTCTTTTCCTTGCCCTTCTTCTTCAAGGCTATTGATCTCTCCTTCACGGTGGTTCTTGCTTCTCCATCAATATCGCCAACGATACCCACAGACATTACAGGCCTCCCTGACGAAGATTCTCCTCCTTCAGTACCCAGATTAAACCCAATAGGACTTGTAATTCCAGTAGGGGGAATACTAGGATTTCCAGTAAAAGCTGAGAGTGAACCAGTAAAAGCTGGGGGTCCCGGAGTGTGTGGAACGCCGTAAGGCGTGGATGGAGGTGCACCTGAGGAGGTAGGTGCTGGGTGGCTTTCCATTGTCGGCGCCGAACCAGTGAGCCCAGTAGTGCTCAGATTTTGTATCAGATTGGTCAACTTCTCCAGCTTTTGCTCCATTTCCTTCCACTTGCTATCATCATCCCGCTTCTTTTCCTTGGCGCCCCTCTTCAGATGGTTCACCCTGTCTTCCAGCGACGAAATCTGGCGCCGACAGGAGCAGTCCTTGGCGCACTCACCACATGATGGACATCTAGTGCTCTTTCCTTTACTTCTTACCTCATCAACCCAAGTGTCAACAGTGGAGTTAGAAGTGGGGAGTTTGGACGATTGCTCTCTGGAGAGGTGAGAATGTGTCGAATCACACCTCATTTAGTCGACCTCTTCGTCGTTCGGACCCCAGGCGCTTGACGGGCCAGCGTGCTGATGCACATTCCTACGTCTTTCCTCGGCGGTGATGGCCATTTGAACCATCACGGCAGTATGGTGCTCGAACTGGTCCATAAGCTCCTCCCAGTCCTCTTGTTCCAGCAATGTGGCGTCAAATCTCCTTCGGCCGCTCTCCCTGATGAACTGGCACAACGCCCTGAACCAGTCCCTCGGGCGGCCTCGATAACCTGCCTCCGCCTGTAGCCAATTCTGGCGGTTCAGGAACTCCTGATATCAGATTTCCTGGAAGTGATTTTCCCAATATTCACCAGAAATCTCACTAATTCCGATATTGGACGGCTCTCCTTCGCTGCTGCTGTCTTCAAGATCAGGCAAAGAGTGGGAGTGGGAACCAGATTCACTTGAGGAGGAAGATTCTCGACCGGATTTTAGGTTAGGTGGGGCGTTCATACAACAATCAGCACAAGTATGAAGTCCAGGCCAATGTCTATGACAACGGTAAGGACACTCAGAAGGGAGATCTTTGGTCCGCTGGGGAGATGCCACGAATGTAACCTCAGGGGGAACATGAAGTGACTCAGAACGAGTGATAGCCTCGCTAAAGCCCGATGATCTAATGGTGTCCGTGGAGATTCCAGAAGCAGAGTCATGATTCCCTCTGCTACCATGTAATCGCTGTGTAGTGGCGGATCTTTCTTGTAACTGCAAAGCCTGTATCCTTGATGCCCGACGGGTCGTATCGCTCGACACTGCCTCTGATATCTCCGAACCCGACTGACCATCTCCAGACCCGGCTCCAGCCTCTAGGAGCGACATTTGCGAAGCACTTGTAAGGTCGTTGAACTCCATGGTGGACTATGAATAGTCAGAAAACCCGGTCTACAAAAATGGAGCAGACATAGAATCTCATTGTGCATTCATCGTACATAATGACTCATTGCGAAATCATTCGGAATAATTTAAAAAAATCCGATTGGCAAATCACGAAAGACAAATGCAACTCAACGCGCGCTCACAGGCGACATCTGGCCGCAAACAGAAAACATGAAAACAAGCAGAAAATTTCCTGCACTAATGTACATCTGAGAATCATTGAAATTCTGATCACATTGTTGTATAAATTGAGTGCTCCCACAGTGATGCCGTTACGTACGGTCCTCGTAGAAGAGGTACTGGATGTTTTTATACCACTGGTGCCTGTCAATGACACGGGATCGGAGTCCAGTTCTGAGGGTCTGGAGAATTTCTTTATAGTCTGACTGATAGTCAGTTAGGCTCCAACCCTCGAGAATTCCAGCAGTCCGCATAGACAGGTCAAGCTTGACATCCATACGCTGGAAAGCCTCTTTGGCGAGTGCCTCAGAGCTCTCACCTATAAGCGCATCGAAGTTATTGCGCGATATCTAGTCAGACAGTTCATTTTTGAGACCAGGGATATGATGGACTGTCAGCCTGAACTGGGTCAGTTGAGTCCACCACCGCTTTCGTTTCGCTTTCTCTGGTGGTGGGCCCTTCTGAAAAGACGTCACCGGTTCCTGGTCACAGGGTCAGACAATAGGATTAGATCCCAATAGTCGGGACTGTGATGAGAGCACCAACATACCGACCAGGAGTTCCTGCCCTCGGAACGCGTTTTGCCCACGTAGATGGCGGCACTAGTGTGGAACCCCTGTGATGAAGTGTGACATAGGCCACTTCCACACCCCTTGCACACCCAACCCAAACTTTCATTTCACCCTCTTTTTTCATGGTTTTTGGGTGCCACCAAATATCCCATGGCATATTCCATTAGTGTACTATGAGCCAAACCTCTCACATGCCTAAAAGTTGTGTCCCATACCCATGTAACACCTCCCCCGAAAAGTCCCAAATGCGGGGGTTGTGCAACCGCCCCCTTGCACAACCAACCCCTTGGACATGCCATCCTAGCCGAAGGGACCGTGCTTTCACGGTTTGCTTGTAATGAATAGGTTGTAGAGAGAGGAGAACCATGTTTTTTTACCATCCCACACCACAATATATCACATTAAAACCGCTTTTTGTCTACCCCCATTGGTGTGTGCAACCCCCCAATTTCACCGGTTGCACTTGTGCAACCGTGTGCAACCGTGTGCAACCACCATGCTACGCGCGGTGCGTGCCGTAGTACAAAAAAAGAGGAATCCATTTAATGCGATCACATTTGGACAATGCACTGCAAATCACACATAACACAAGCAAAGACGCATCCTCCATCATTGGAATCACATGTCATCACCACAATGGAACCCCATTTCAAGGAATCCTTGTCGCACCACGGGCGTCGAGCATGCCCACGATGCAATCGTGTAGCATACAATAGCATAGCGCTCCCCACGCCAACGCGTAGGTCCATGCAAATGATATGCATTGAAGAGGACGCCGGCTCTTGCATCGACCAAGCATCCCCATACGAGTCGCATCCCCCAATGTGCCCATGCACGGGCCTCGACTTCCCCCCCACCAAAATAAACCGTTGTGAAAAGGTATCCCCCATAGAAATCACCAATGGTGATTTCGCCAGTGAGAGCACAATCGTCGTCGCCATGAGTATGAAGGTTTATGGGGGCACTCCTCGCGCCATGCACAAGAGCAATGCTTGTGTAGGACAAATGGGTGAGGTGTCGTCGCACAAAATTTTTTCTACATCGCACCAACGGCTCCATTTTGGAGGTTCGTGCGGAAATTGCAATGTCCTTGCTAAAGCTTGGAAATGCCTTAACGGCCCCAAGGAGGAGCCTCCAATAGTGAATGCCATGTCTCTCAATGGTCTCCCAACCCCTTGCATGACGTAGCTTTTGAACGAGGGTGTTGGCTAGTCATTGCGGAGGTGGCGAGCTCCATAGCTTTTGCGTTGCGTCCAAACCCTCCTTGTTCGGCGTGTTTGTCTTGGGTGCCTCATCGCTCTTCCCCTCTTCCGCCACGGCTACACTTGTGTCACTTGGGGTGGCGGGCTTGTCATTGACATCCTCCTTGGGCTTTGCCTCTCCTTGTTCTCCCTCTTGCATGGGTTCATCCTCTTCCTTCGTGCCTTTCTTTTCGTCGGTACACACCATTTTCGCATCAGCCTTGCCCGGGGACTCCCCTTCGTCCATTTTTCGCACGTCACAGTCACCGTTACCATTGGGCTCCATCACGCCTTCGCCGGCCCCACTCGACACGGCAATACCTTCCCCATCGAGTTCGTCGCCACCACCCTTGGCCTCCGCATCTGGCACCCTCTCTTTTTCTTTGTCCTCAGTGACTTCCGCCACTTTGTCATTGTCCTCATTGGCTTCCGCCACTTCCGCATTGTCCTCCTTGTCAACGCCCTTGTCCTCGTGCCCCTCATTCATCTTTTTGAGTGTTTGCACCGCGTCGTCTTCGTTTGTAAATGAGATCTTCCCGGGGACGACGCATATGGACCACATGACGTCTGCCGCCACCTCCTCATCATCTTCCCATTGCGGTCGGATTCGGACCAACTCTTGTCCCTTCTTCGGTTTCTTGTCACCTTTTTGAGGTTGGCTTTTGCCGCCGACGGCGAGTCGGTAGCCACCATTCGGTCCTTCCAACAAGCACCATCGTACACAACAACCGGGCGGAAGGCCAAACTTCTTGCACGCCTCCGCACGCTTGTCCGCAGCCTCCTTCCGCCGTTGCCTCGCGAGGTCCTACGAAGGTAAGATGTGCAACCGGTGTGCAAGTGTGTGCAACCGCGCAAAAGTGAGTGCTTGCACAAGTTGCACAAGGGTTGCACACGAGTTGCACAAGCTACGTAACATGGAATGCGAGTAAACACGACCGTGTCACACGTCCGCGGCGGATGTGGCCTTTTCGGGTGCGGCCGGCTCATTTGCATGCGGTGTGCCATGGTCACTTGCTTCATTTGCAAAATCCAATTGAAATTCACTTGGAGAAGGGAGGTGAGGCGCGGCCTTCTCCAACCGGACCCGTGGTTGCGATTTCGACCCTTGATCCGGGCTTCCCACGCTCCCGTCCAACTCCCGTAGAGCGGCCTTCATATCTTTTTTCCACTTCTTCCTAAATCCCTCCACCTTTCTTGGATCCATGGTGAGCTGCCATTCATCAATGGGGATCGGCGGCCACACTCCACTCACGATCATACCGGGGCCACGCTTGTTGCAAACGAACATGGCGGTCGGCACGTCCGTCACGGTGAGCTGTGAAGGGCGGTTGCACAGGTGCAAGGTGTGCAAGAGTGTGGTTGCACATCACCTCCACGTTCACAAACACCATAGCGAAAAAGGAACAGATTCATGTGTGGGACCGTAAATGGGACATCCGATGCATGTCCAATAAAGAAATCAATGCTAAACATCACCCTAGTTGCACCATGGGCCACTTACCCACCCGTCCTACAATCATTGACACATGGAGTGTGTGCACGACGGCACTTGCACACCCTTGCAGAGCGGTTGCACACCTTCTCAACGGGGGTGTACGTTTGCGCCATCACATTGAGAGGACTTGGTGTTGTTGGCGCTGCATTGGAGTGTGCCACGGCGCCGACGGCTTTCGCAGTGCGCCGATTGCCTCCCGAAATTGTTGCCCCCGCCTCCAAAAATGATGGGTGTGACGCGCCATATGCCCCATCGTTGTGAACGTCATATACTTCTTCCGAAATGCCTCCGACATCGTGGAAAGGAAACTGAGGGCCATGCCCATGTCCGTGGCCGCCCGCAGGGGCTCTTGGGTTGCCGCCGCTGATTCACTTGGCTGCAATGGCCTCTCCCATCCCAGCCTTTTGCCACACCATGAATAAGGCATACAAGGTGGCCTCAGTGGAGGCCAATCCTCAAGATTTTCCAATCACTCCACCGCGTGGCGGTGAGGGCGGAGCCTTGCCAGGAATACGTGATAATTCTTAATGGGTCGACTTGCCGGCACTTCTTGAGCCAATGACACAATGCGCGCCTATACAAATATTTTGGCGTTACATCGCGAAGCCAACGCCATTCTAAACTATCATCGGCAAGCGGAGCATCCATGTGACAACTATGATGCACCAAAAACTTGCTTTCACATGGGAAGTGGGATTGCAATCGAGGCGGGCTGGTTTGCTCAGCTGGTGAGTTGCTCGCTTGCTCATCAACTTGCGGCTTCTTTGGGGTTGTCAAACCACTACTAGTCGACGCTTGACTCCCGCTCCCTTGACTCCCGCTCCCACTTGCTTGTACGGGTCTACTTGATGCTTCACTTGACGCTCCACTACCACTCCCGCTCCCACTTGCTTGTAGGAGTTGTAATAATTGTTGGAGTTGTTGGAGTTGTGGATCCATCGTTGCCCATGCGCAACCGCTACGGAAAGAAAGATCGGAAGAGAGTTTGCAACATGCGGTTGCACAATGCAACAACCCAATTGCACAAGTTGCACACCACTTGCACAAGACTTGCACACGCTCCGCGTCCGGCGTACGACACACATGCACATGTCCAAACACATTGCGGTCCAATCGGTTACTAGATGACATGCAACATGGAGAGACACACCTAATCAGCATTTGCACGTTGCCATCGAGGGGTCTCCTTGGCGAGGAAGAGACGTTCTAGCGCTTGCGTGACGAGGCGCGTGTCGCGCTCCGCTGGAGTGCCTTTCCCTCCTCCCCTAGCCGAAGAGCACACAAAATGGTCCTTGAAGAGGTAGTTTAGCGACTCGACAATGTCGCCGCTAAACATACCGCAACCCCATGGATGCAAATTTTTCAGAACCTCGGGAGCATCAAATTGTAGCCATAACAAGTATGGCGATCGAATGGTAGGACAAATTGTTCGTTGGAACTTCTTCCCGATTGATTTACAATTTAGGGCGTTCGAATTGAACTCCCAACTTTGTAGTGCCGTAGGTAAAGAAGCCATTTGTACAACCACCTCAATGACATGGTTTGGAGGCTTCATGGCCTTGCCAATATGACGCCAGTTTGCCAACAAGAGCCATGTCTCTTCCCCATTCGGAGAAGCATGGCCCTTGAGACTAGTTTTGGTCTTGGCACAATTGAGGCGATCTTGGACACGATCCCTAGTGGCCGGCGGAAGGTGCTTGCACTTCTTCCTAATGAATTTGGTGAGGTAGTCACCAACCCGAATAACAAGGTGCAATATGCACATAACCACAAGTTTGCACCGTTCCTCTATATGCAACAAGGGTTCACTCACACATCCTTTGGCGGTGGTACAATCCAACCCCTTCTTATGAAGTTTATATAATTTTTTGTCACTCTTGGGTGAACGCCGCCACTTTCGGTCCTCGCACTTTCCCTTGACGTCGCACCACGTCGCGTACGTAGGAATACTCCCAATGCTAAAGTAGCTTGAAATTCCTAGCACTTTACGAAGCCATGGGGAGTCACCACCCAACATGACTCGGGCACGACACCATTTTTCACGAATGAGGATCCATCCAGTATTTTGAATACTTTGGATTGCCTCCAAAGTCTTTGAAAAAATTGCACGTAGAGCATCGATGTCGTGCTCACTTGCGGGGGCAACATCGATGGTCCAATTATAAGCTAGGGTGCGTGCATTCTGACCATGCTTGGCAAACCAAATGGCCAATTGCACCCAGGGGCGAGATCCACAAGGGAATCCGTCACCCGGAACGATCAAAACATATGGCTGTTCCCCATCCAAGAGCGGGAATGACATTGTATCAAGTATATCGTCTTGAGTTGAGATATACTTAAAAAACTCATCAAGATCCCGACGGACACCTACCTTCCAATTGTAATCGCTTTGGACTAGGATTTGCTTGCTCCCAAGCTCCCGCCAAGCAATCTTGAAAGCCTCAAACGAGGGAAAGGGGTGCTCACAATTAGCGGGGAGGTGCCCCTTCCCATCATCGCGAAGCTTGGATATCCAACAGATAAGGTTCTTGTACCTAGAAAGGGAGAGGTATATATTGGTAGTTGCACAAGTGCAACTGTGTACAAACGGTGCAATAAACTAATTGCACACATGTTTGCACAAAGCCTAATATTGCCATCATCGCACTATCTTTATGAATGTGGTATTATACGATGTCCCAGTGTGCAAGTTAGAGTATGTAGGTATCCCGAATGGAGTGAATGACCACATTAGACGATGTATGAGAATGATATGGCTTCGAAAGTGTGCAAGTGGTAAGGTGCACACCAGAAGGAGCGGTTGCACAATGCATTAATAACGCAAAAAAGCGAGATAGCAAGAAACATCACCTTTTGTTTGGAATTTCAAGCTCCAAAACGAGGCGGACAGCCTCGGTAGGTGTGTAAACCTGCCGAATGGCGTCCCTTGCGCGTTTCTTGTATCGTTTTTGCTTATTGATGCGTGCATTGAGGCGATCCAATAGGGCGGTACCCGGTGCCGTCGAGGTAACTAGTCCCACAAGGTCATCCATCAAGTCCTCGCTACTAAAACTGCCGTATGTAGTTCTAATAAACTGGGAAATAGCATTTCTTGCAAAACCATTGCAAATCTGGCCAATGGCTAGTAAATTTCTCGTGAAATTTAAGATGCAGCAGCGACGGCAGCAGTCGCGACCCCGGCGCCAGCGCAGTTGCACAGGGAATGCACTGTGCAACTGCAGGGCAATTCTGTGCAACTGGCAGAAATTTAGTGCAACTGCGTGCAAACATCAATTTTTCTGTGCAACTCTACCTGGGCAAAACGGGATCCTACGGTGGTCATAGGTGCTGTAATTGGAACGCGCTTGGTTGCATTTCCAGTTCCAGTGTCCCAGTGGCACAAGCCGCCACTCACTGGTACAATAGTCATGCTTCAAGGAGCCATCACAGTTCAGTCCGCTAGTACGATAATGGCAGTGGGTTAGTTCAGCTGGGTTCAGCTCCTGCCATTTGTAGATCGTTCCACCTTCCCCTACATCACTGGCATCAGTGATCAGGACTCTCTCGCCCTTAGGGCGGGGTATTCCCAGGCAAATGGAGGAGGCAATTTTCCTTTTCAACTCCTGGAAACACTCCTCTTCTCTGGCGGTCCACCTCCAGGGAGTAGTGTTCTTGATTAGGTCAGTGAGAGGGGCAGAGGAGTAGGTAGAATTGTGGATGTGGTGCCTATAGAAGTTACAGGCGCCCACAAAACTCCTCGCGCCGTGTAGACCCTTCTTAGGGTCATCGCGAATCTGCATGTCCTGTAGGGGCTGCATCTTAGACGCGGCTGGTTTCCACCAGCAATATCCCACGTCGCAACCCAAATACTCCATCTCCTCTTTCATGAACTCGCATTTTTCGAGTTTGATTCGGAGATGGTTTTCCTGACAAACAATGAAAAATTCACAGAGGAGAAGGACATGGTCCTCTTGGGTATTGGTACCCAAACTCACGTCATCGATGTGGGCCTCCATTTTTGCACCTCGAGAAATCAACTCCTCTACTAGAGGTCTGCGTCTCAGTATGTCCAAAATTGTGTTCATTAGTTCATGGAAGAGTGCTGGGGCATTAGCCAGCCCAAAAGGCATGACCCTCCACTTAAACATGCGACCCTCAGGGGTTATAAAAGCCAGCATTTCCTGAGCTGCGGCGGTTAGGTCTACCTGCCAGAAACCATTGCGTTTGTCCACTTTCGTCTTCTACCGGCATTTGGCAATACGCTCCAGGGTATTTTCCATGTTGGAAATACTCCTTGAGTGGTTTTGGGGTTTCTTGTTGACCTCACCATAGTCAACAACCAGTTGTACGGCAGTCAACCCTGGTTTAGCAACCAAGAAGCAGGGACTGCAGTGATGAGGGTAGTCCCACTTCTTATATTCTTCCACGAGGCCAGCATCAATACATTCCTGGATCTGGCGCTCGATTTCTTCAACCTGGTCCTGAGGAGCGGGCCAGGGACGACCCCTCACTCGCGTCTTCTCAAATTCAGGTTTCAGTTTCAGGTCCATTCAGACCAGTTTCTTACAGGAAAGGGGAGGCAGCAGGGTGCCGAATACCTCCTCATAGGTTACGAGCAGTTTCTTCAGTCGGGGCTCAAGGTTAAGACTCTCGATTTTCTGCAGAAAATCCTGCTCAGTATGGAGGTTGCTCTTTCCATGCTCTTTCCTTTTCTGCCGATCAGCAGTTTCGGCAGGTACTAAACCATCGTCCCACTCAGGGGGACATTGCTGCCCATGGTGCAGAGAATACACTAGGGGTATCTCAGGGTCAGGCAGCGTGTGGGAATCATCGTCTTCCTCAGACCAGATGGAGGATTTCCAGGTCTCTCTGAGGTATTGTAGCCGCTCGTGGCACTCAATACCTTGCGCCTTCAGGTACAACAGCCGTCGGAGTTCCTGAGTGTCATGCTCAGACAGTGGCATGTTATTAAAAGCAGGCCGGAATAGGGCATCAGGAGCCTGGGCCACGGGTTCACCTGAGTGCATATGCTGCATGTGCAGCACCGGTTTCCCAACAGGGGAAGTTGGTTCTGAGGTTGACTCTAGATCTACCTCCTCCAGCAACGGGCGGGCCAGGAAGGCACTGTGTTTTAGGTCAACACAGCTGGGATCAACAGGAGGGATAGTGCTGGCGAACTCAGACAGTTGGTCGTCAGCATCCTCCTTTACAGCTGCAGGTTCCAAATAGCCATCAGGAGATTCACACCCTGTAAGTGTGGCGGATAGGTGCTCAGGAGATCGTTTTTTGAGATCAGAAAGGGTCAGGCCACGATTTTCGGCCATGACCTCTTTCAGTAGCACCTGATCCAGATCACACAGGGGTACTGGATTGAGGGATCCATCGACAATGGATAAGAACCTGGCCCACTCAAGGGCCTGCATAGCTGTGTCTGAGCCCTCAGGCATGTAAATGGGACCGTTGGGGAGTTGCACTCTTCCCACGGTCATTCGGTCTAGCATACGGCGCCAATAAGCATGTTCACCTGAGCAACCCCAGTCAGGGGTGCACATGATAACCCTTCCTCCCTCATAAGCGATTTTGGTTAGAACCTTCGCGACCAGGGAGGAGGGAGGCTTAGCATACGCTAGGCCCATTGCTTTCCAGAAGAAACGGAAACCGTTGTTCAACTGTTTCGAGCAATACAACTGCATGATGTGCTGTTGTTGGCTCGCGAACAATTCAACCTTGATCTCATCCAGGGTTACCTGTAGGCCGCCAGTCCATTTTCAAGAACGTGACGGGCCAATTGGTAGTTTTCAATACAATAGTTAGTGTTGGCTGCGTAGCGCAGCCCAGACTCTTTTCGTCCTGACAGCTCCAAAGGTACGGAGAAGAGCCCACTGCCAAAGTCGCAGTGCAGAGAATGGGGGCGCTGGAGAGACAGCATTTTTACCTAGGGGTTTCTTCGTAGGAAGTCGGTACCAATGACGATGTCAAAGGCATCAGTGTCCGACACTCTGCAGTGTTTCGGGTCACAGTTTCGTTGCCAAGACAAATTGTCACATTGACCTCCCCCAATGAATGGATGGTACGCCCATCCCCTACTGTTATGGCCACTGTCTTATTTTTCTTGAAAGTCTTTGGCAGGCGCCAGGCCACTATAGAACGTGTTGCACCGGTGTCAATCACTGCTCGAAGAACTTGATCCCCGATTTTCACGAGGATCCAGAGAACCAAGTCCTCCTCTTCGGAGCCGCTTTCCTACTCCTCAGCAGGGAATTTGACATCCACCCCTGCTGCCATGAGGGACTTGGCCATCCAGGCCAGTCGCCTCTTCTTGGAGTTTTTCCCCTCAGGGGCGGCGTTATCCCCCTGTGGGCGCTTCTTGGGTTCACCCTCGGCAGGAGAGGGAGAAGTAGCGGGCGCTGATGAGCGCCTCTGGGGGTTTGGGGTTCCACCCTTGCCACCCCCCTTGCCACCTCCTTTACCGCCCTTATCCCCATTCTGGGGAGTCCTGGTGGGTGTTTGGGTCTTCTGGCGTTCAGCCTCCTGCCGCTTGTGTTTGTCACTTTCTCGTTTCTTTATGTGACATTCGTCCGGGTAGTGACGACGTTTGCAACAATAACCACAGGTGATGGTACACCTGAAATGGTCCTGATGGGTCACAGGTTTCCCATTCTTGGTGTGCTACTGTCGTTCCATCTGCAGCATACAACTACTGCGGTGGTCGCAGTCAGGGGCATGACAAGGTCCCCCCTTGTCATTGACAGGCTTACAGTAGAACAGAGGGGGTGTACCTGCTTCAGGTTTAACCTCATTTATGGCACGCAGGTGATGTGTTCCTTTACCACCACCCTGGTTGGCGTTAGTCGGATTTTTAGGTCGTTGCCCTTCGCCACGTTCGGGGGTAGGGGTACCACCTCGACCCAGGTGTTTCTTGAGAAATTGTTCCATGTGGGAGTCCACCAGGTCGTAGTACGTGTGGGTCCGACTCTTCCTCTCCGAGGTAGTGCGGCAATTGTCCCACGTACGGGCAGGGATCTAACTCGTGAGCTACAGGTGGGGCTCTGTGGCTCCATAGGATTCCACGTTCATCCGTGAAAACAGATACTCTAGGTCGCACACGTATTCAGAGACTTGCGCAGCGGAAGGAAACTCAGGGAGCATAGGTAGCTCCTCTATCTGTGTGCGCAGACTGAGGTCAGTCTCATAGACCGGGAAAGCTTTCTCCAGTCTTTGGAGCACCTCGGCCCATGTTGAACAGGTTTTCATAATCTGCTTCACCTGTTTTTGCAAAAATTTCTTTTTGCCTGAGCGTTTCAACAGTAAAAATGGAGTGGCCACATCCACATGGGATTGGCCAGTCAGCAAAAGAAACTCAGCAAATTCTTCTGCCCATTCGGGCAGATTTTTCAGGTCGAAGTCCGGGAATTTCAGCTGGATGTGCGCCTGGGCAATAGGTCTGCCACTGTTCCCACCCCCTGGGGTTAGCCCTGAAGGGGGGGGAGGTACGCCGGCGAGGGCTGACAGGGCTGACAGCCCTTATTTCTCAGTTTCTGTCATAGGCACGTCCTGTAGTTCAGCGATAGGGACTGTCCTAGCGCGAGGAGGAAAAGCCCTGGGGCACGTGACCTTGGGTAGCAACCTGGACACCCTTGATCTTTTGAGATCCTCAGCCAGCTTGCTCAGTCCGGATGAGGGTGAGGCCAGTGGTGGCTCGGGTAAGGGTTCAGTGATACCCAACTTAGCATTGACAGCCTCAGAAAGGGCTGCCACATCAGGGTCTTTGGACCATGACAGTAATTTGCCCAGTAGTTCGGCCGTACGATCCGGGGCCCCATAAGTTGGCCCTGGGAGATCTTGATCTTTCACAGGGCTCCTGCTACCGATTGGCAGCTCGGGACGCCATACTGGCGTTCTCGTTTGCCTGGGTAGAGACACTGTGTTGGCGAGGTCCGTAGGTGGACCGGAGTAAGGGTGGGAACCCATGTCCGCATACGGTGGGGATCCCAAGGCGTCTAGTGGTTCCTCTTCATCTTTGCCTGTGACGGATTTGTAGTACTCCTCGTGGAGAATATATTCGCTGATTGTCCTTCTAAATTTGCCTTGTTCCTCAGGTCCTCCAGCTGGAGTAGCCGTTGAAGAAGAAGCAGGGCAAACAGACCGGGAGATAGACGCAGCAACTCCTCGGCGGAGATGCTGCAGGCTGTCACCATGGGCCGATAAGGTTTCTGTGGTTAATCTGGGCGCTTCCTGTTCCGCCCTTCTGTGAACTGGATCTTCTTGAGACCCAGATGCAGCTCTGAGCTTGGGCTCACTCATTGAGATGGGCCCACTGCTGCCAAGTTGAACTTGTACACTCCGAATTGGCCAGGTCCTGGCAGACATCTGTACTGATGGTGTGGACATTTTGTTCCTGGTTTTGGGTTGTGTACTTCTCAGAGTCGGTTGGAAAGGTTCTCAAGGGTTGCCTCTGCTACCGGAGAGAAGTCCTCGATTAGTGCCTTAATGATTTCGATGAAGTCCTGCAGGTTTTTGATGTTGAAAACCCAAACCAAAGCAGTAAGTAGAGCAAGAACAGGATATGGATCGAATCAATGAGTAATTTTGAAATCCAGTGTATCACAGAAGGGCTGCAGATAGACAAAGTAAGGCTTAAATACAAACAATAAATCACAAATGGATAAAACAAATGATTTTAAGTGAAAACTGGCCTTACTCTAGCCTCCAGGTTAGCATCAAGCACTTCATGTGCACTCGTTTGAATGAAATGGAGCTGGTTAGGAATATAGGGCAAAGGAGTTAGGGCAGACACAGAGTATGACTTGGCCAGGCAACTGCGTTCAGAAACAGTTAAAAGGTAGAACCACAATAAGTGGTAGAAACAGTTGAGTATAGGGGTCTTGGGGTGGGGGACCAGTAGGCTTAACTTCCAAGGCCTTAGGCATGAAATGCCTATTCTTTTTCGGTATAACCTCCATGAAGGCAGATACCTCCGCTCCATTGAGTGGCAGGGGTGTACTTCATGGGGGCCTAGGGTTATAACCCTAGTTACGTTGAGAAAGTGTATTTTAAGCTTCAAAAGACAGATAAAAATACTTAAGTAAGTCTTAGCATCAACAAAAAGGGTTTTAAGGGGGGCTTGGCCTGGATCAAGCCCTCCAAGAAAGACATGGCAGTGACATTTTCCTAGTTTTCTTCGTGCCAATGCCATGTTTTTTGATTCCGAGCCTTTCTGCTACATGGGAGCCTGTTTTACTTTTATTGGTCTGCCGATTTGTTGGGATGTCTTCGCCGATTGGGGGGGGGGTTGCACATCACGTTTGGCAACATGAATGGATTTGTAGGGGGGCTGTTGCCCACCAAATGCCAGGGCCTTTTCTGCAGGATGGATTTGGGATAAGGCGGACACGGCTACGTTTCTTTTCATAGTGTTGTGGGTCAGTTTTTGCAAGAACAACATTAACATTTCCACGTGACATCTTAAAAAAACGTTACTCATTCTGATATGCTTGGAAAAAGGGCAGAAGGATTTCATTTCATGTAATGTAGGTTGGCAACAATGGCGCAATTGGACTTTTTTCGCATTTTAGGTCACAATTCTACTTCAAAAAAGTTTTTTTTTCAGAAGAAAAATTGTCGAAATTTTTTTAAAAATTTTTTCCGTTTTTTTTTGTGGCGCTTAAAATCATAGCTGATTGGCGTTACAATCTGTATTAAATGGATGTTTGCCTAGGTCAATTGGAGCAAACGGGCCCCTCTAAAGTCCAATATTTGAACAACCGATTTTTTCCTTTTTCTGTCCAATTTCTCAGCTTTATGAGGAGATCTTTTCGGAAATGTCCTGTGGTCACAGACCATGAGAAGTTGATTGCAACTCTCTCTCAAAAAGATCGTGCCCTGCGAGTTGCATGGGAAATCCTTAAAGGAGTTCGCAAAGGTCCCACACAAGCCGAACAGAAGTGGGCCATCTGGAAGAACCAATTTGCCTACTACTTGGAGAAGCTCAAAGAGGAAGGAGCCTGCATTGAAATGGAGGTGAATGCCCACCAACCTGAAAAATGAACTCCTCGACGTCAAGAACATGTTAAGGATGATCCTTGGGACCTCTATGTCCAAGCCTAAGAATGGGCGGGTCAGGAAGTGAAGCCGTTTTGGATCCCATTTGGCTGCATCTCTATCCTACAATTCACCGATTTCAGCAATCTCAGCATTTTCTGTTAAAAATTCATGGGAATTCGGAATTTATATTATTTATAATTTACAGAATGGAGAATTTCACATTTCTAGGTCAGACAAGGCCTGCTGTGTGTGCGCGCACCCTTCTCGTGTTCTTGTTGGCGTGCGCCTGCTCTGTGTTCTTGAATGCGGGCCGATCGGCTGAAAATCCTTCCCCACGGGTGCTAATAGTGTTAGTTCTATCCTGTTGCGGAAATGGAAGCGAATCGGAAGCTAGGGCAACACCAGTGGATGATAGAAGGCCCAGAATCGCGATCTGGCTAAACCCTGGTGTGGTGCCTCAGCCCACACCGGCTGTCGCCCTTGGGTGCATCACTGCACTTGGGAGGAGACCGGTGTACGTTGATGGGCGCATCTGCTTCGGCAGTGCTAAGACAGTCACAGGCACGGGGCTATCCTTGATCATTGTGGAATCTAAATGGGCATGAAATAGAGGAATGATTATGCACAAATAGTGTTGAATATGCAACAATTATTGCATTTATATATCCGCGATGCGAAAGTGTGCGCTTGTCTGGTTACACCCCCCCACTAGGACACAACCTAGGGGGGCACATCATGGGGCCGTGGCCGAAAAACTACAACAAGACAAGCGAGTGCCAAAGAAAATAGAAAATGTGGGTTAAGAGCAACCCCAAGGGGGAAGAGAATGGGGTCACGCCACTACGGCATATTCCGGTCCAACCTACGATGGAGATAGGGGACTCCTGCAACCTAGGCCTTGTAGACTTAGCTACTTCTCGAAGGCGAGAGGTACCAAGGGATAAAGGCCGCCTAGGAGTTTCTGATTGCTTTCTCCCCAGGAAAACAAAAACATGGGAAGAGAAGCCTAGAGCCAGTAGTGGCTCTATTACCCACGCATAGGCGCAACACTCGGCAACCCCACCACTCCCTGCGTGCTCATTTTGATCAGGTACTTCACACAGTGGTTTTCCCCGGTTTAACCCGGTTGAACTCGGAAGGGGCACGGTTGAACCGCTGAACCGCGGTTGAACCGCGGTTGAACCGCGCCCAGCGCTGGCGGCGGCAGCTGCGCCAGCGGCGCGCGCTTTTCTGAACAAAACATTTGCAAAACCACCTGAAACTGACGCGTCACAAACTTTTTTTAAAAAATGTCCCAGCACTGGCGGCAAGTGGTGAACGACCACTACAGCGGTTGGGGGGACCAACAGCTGGTGGACGACTTGTTCACCTTTTTTTGCACAAACGGCAGGACAAAACGCCAATGGAAACAACTTGCAAAGGAGAGTGAAGAACAGGTGGTCAAAGAGGAAAAGGTGGAGTCTGCTGGTCCAGGGGTGCAGGAGCACCAGGAGAGTCAGGAGCACTCGCCTGCAGCCCCGGTTGGTGAAGAGGAGATTGAGGAGGTTGGTGGAGCGCGGAAGGACGAGGAAATGCCTGCATGTAAGCAGGAAGATAACGAAGAGGCAGTCCCAGAGGTTGGTGCACCAGTGCGTCACGTGAAGGAAGAGCCACTCCCAAACGACTGACTTTTCAGGTGCCTCAAGGGAATGAGGGGCTGGCAGTGGCGGGAGCGACATGGAGCACGGTACCGTAGGCAGTTGTGGGGGGCTGTAATGGTGCAGGGGCATCACCGTGTGCAAGTTGCAGTGCAAACGAGGAGGGATCCGTACCTGGTCAGGCGCATGAACGCACACATCCGAAGTGTACTCCCCCAACTAACCTACACTGCGCTTGCAGTGGTCCATGGGGTGGGCGATCATCCCATGCTTGTACATACACATCCAAAAGATGGCAGTCCCCTTACGGGGGAAATAGCCCTGGGTGATTTTGTGGGGGGGGAACTGTTTACCAGTGCCCTACTTTGAGCAAATGGGCCTTCTCCTCCTGCATGGATACATTGGGGGCGTGATTTATTATGGGGACACATTGTGGATCCTCGATATGGGGTCATTTTTAACGCTCTTAGGCCCCACGTGCCTCTGGCGTGGTCTGGACAGCGCATTGTGCACGTACCGTACACAGGAATTGCCTGGGGACGTCTGCCTGTGGTGATGCAGGATGAACTGGTCACGTTTGGCTTCCCAAGGTGAAGATGTGTTTTTTGTGTAGCGCTTCGTGCAACAGCGGTTGAACCGGTGAAGCCGGTGCAACCGCACGCCTGTCCAGCGGTTGAACCACCTCGAAAGCCGGTTACATTTTAGTGCAATCCATGAGGAAACAAGCTTCTGACAATCAAGTGTAGGCTTGCATGTAATTGTTGTTCACCAAAAAGGGTCCAAAGTCCCAAAGGGAATCCAAACAAGGGGCAGGGGTGTATGTCACCAGGCCTAACAAAATGTTGATGGTGAAGCCGTGCGGTTTCACCAATACAGCCGCCGCCACTGGCACCTACACCACCACCGCCGTGAAATATGATCCAAAAGAAATAGGTCTCGACTGTTTTGCACCAATGAGGTAAGAAGGCTTTCAAAAACATTCTTTTCAGGGGGTGTGGCATCTCTTGGAGGGCTGGAAATCTGCGGTTTTCAGGTTTCTACTTAACAATTTGTTGCTGTACCACGATAGGGGTTCAACCGAGGGGAAGTCGTAATGAACCTGCGCTGTTGAACTCGGTTGAACCACGGTTTCACTTCGGGAATTTAAGGGTACCTGATCCAAATGAGCACGTAGAGCTAAGCTGAAACTCAGGGGGTTGGCTGAAAATCAGAACTGAATTCTGAAGAAAGAATGTGAGATTCAAAAATGCATGATCTGATGATGCTAATCATGGGCTGTTGAGGGGGGTTTTCTGATGTCCCTACCAGCCCAGCTCAGATCACCCCAAAATCTCTGATTAGGGTGTCCGTTCATAGCTCTGGAGCTAAAGATCAAGGCGGACCTCCAAACTCCACAAAACAGTGGATTTAGCTTTTGGCACCCCAAAGTGGGTTTTGATTGGCAGGATTGACCTGCTCTGTGGGCCAACAAACAGAGAAATGGCCCTGCCAAAAGGCAGAAAAAGTGCTACCAGGCACCTTTAACCCTGGGCCAGGGGCACTCAACTGAAATCCCTGGATCTGAAATGTTCCGATTCCACTGGGGATGGGGCTATGAGTAGCAGTGAGGCTCTGCTAGCCCCAGATGGCCCTGATGAAGGTCAAAACTGTACAAACAGTTAGAAAAGACCTGAGATGGCAGTGGCGACGCGAAGTGGCAGACCTGTACTGAGGAACGGCCACTTTGAAGGGAAGGACAGACAAGTGTGGACGGCGTCAGTGCTTACTAAACAGACAGTGCAGTGGATCAAAGATGTGCACTGCTGTGCTGACAGTGTGACTCACTGACAGCAAAACAAACAAGGGCAGGGCAAACTGATTGTCCCACAGCCCCAAACGATAGCTCTCTCTCTTTCCCTCTCTCTCTCTCCTCATCTTTTTGCAATCGAGCAAGACCAGTGGCCAGAACACCGTGCTTTGCAGAAGGAAAATTGGCACTTAGCACACTGTTCCCGAAAATCCATACCATACCATCCATACCATCGGAGGATTAGAGTTAGGTACCAGATATTAGGAACTAAGTTAGTTTCTACCCACAGGTCTAGGAGGGTTCCCATAACCCACAGGTCTGGCAGGGTTCACACTAAACATCTGGCTCGGCTGGAGTGGTGACTACCCACAAGCTGGGAGGGTTCCTGTTATACCCACAAGCCCGGAGGTTTCCTTCACAGCACCCTAACCTACTAGACCCAACTTCCGAAAAAAACTCTTAGATGAGGTTTGGACTCTGGTGAAGCAGTACCCTGAACCTATGGTCCATGGCCCGGAGGCCTGTGAGCCGTCACACCCATTATGGCCCATGGCCCGGAGACCTGTGAGCCGTCACACCCGTGCAGAAGCTGTTGACACCGGCTGTCAGCGGGATATCCCTGTTGTCTAACCCGCGAAATCTGGAATCCAATTTCTAACCATTAAATCGATGTGGAATTACCATAATTTTACTGTCTTGGTCGATTTGCGGTTAGAAATCGGTGAAATACCCGATTTCCACCGCGATTTCTCATTGTCGTGAAATCGCCGCCTGACGTCGCCCGTTCCGTGCACTGTATTAGATGATTCTGTAAAACGATCTTTTTGGAAGTTAAGACTGAAAGACTCTTCGAGTGATCCGCAATTTTTTCCTTGATAAAACGCATCGCGTCCTGGATTTTTCCCAGAAAATCTGGGCGGCCGAAGGCGCTTTGAACCCCCAAGTGAAATAACAAGGGTTACGAGCGTTCAAGCGCCCAAGGACGAATTAACGTGCCTCATAGGCACTGTTTGAGGTTTTGCCCCCCATAGTCATAGGTAGGTAGGTAGGTTGACTCGGGACTGGGGTTGCCCCGCAGGGGGGACTTACCAAGGGGCTTTTGCTCACCCACCCACAGCCCTACTGCACGTGCCCCAACAAAGCGGCTCCCCCACATGGGGGTAGGGCGCGGTCGCCGTGAGCAGTACCCTACAGCGGGTTCTGCCCAAAGAGGTAACCCATGTTCGACCGAAGTGTGACATTCCTCTCCTTCGGGCGGATGATACGTGGGGGAGGGTCCCACCGCACATCCTCATCAACATTCGGATTCTGGGGCCCAGTGGCCGGGAGCCAGGCCAAAGGCCCTGTCCTGCAGGCACCCCCACCTGGGTTGGTTTTCAGTAGGTGTGAGGCGACTTGAAGAAGCACGTGCTACGGGACTCGCATGCCGTGGCGCACACTCACACCTCCTGACTCGTTCGAGCTTGCGCTCTCCCGGGGGGCCGGGGGTTCGAAGTAGGTCGTTGTGGCCGGTTGGTCGGTCGTATGGTACGGTTGCGGTGTAGTTTGTTAATGTAGGTTGGTCGGTTGCCTGATGGTAGAGCCAAGTTTTGTTCGTGGGCATGGTCGTGGGCGGGCGCGGCGCACCACGGTGTCACCAACCCTTTGGACGCCGTTCTTGTTTCGACCCGTGCACGCCTGGCTGGTTTGGTGTTGGCCGGCTTGCGTGTGGTCTGTTTACGGTCAAGTGGCGGCTGCAGCTGCGGTGTTGTTGGTTCGCGGTCGTCTTGGCCGCCTCATGGTCGGCTTGGTTTGCGTGGGTTCCATTGCGCTGCTGCCGCTGGTCGTTCCGCCGAATGCTGTTTATGCAGCCGGCATGTCCGTGTCGGTGCTAGTCTGTGGCGTCGTGGTTTGTCCAAGTGTAGTGTTGTGTAGTTTGTTACCGTTGGTTGGTCGCGTTTGTATTGGCAGCGTTGCGCTGTTCTGCTGTGTTCGTGGGTACGGTCGTCGGTGGGCGTGGCGCACCACGGTGCTGCCAACCTGTTGGGCGCCGTTTCCGTTTCGACCCGTGCACGCCTGGCTGGTTCGGTGTTGGCCGGCTTGCGTGTGGTCTGTTTACGGTCAAGTGCCGGCTGCAGCTGTGGTTTGGTTGGTGCGCCGTTGTCGTGGCCGCCTCATGGTTGACTGGGTTCGTGTGGGTTCTGTTGCGCTACTGCTGGTGGTCTTATCGTTGAATCCTGCCCGTTTACCGAGCACGTTTGTGTCTGCGTCGGTTTGTTGCGTCTTGGTTTCTACAAGTGTCGTGTAGTGTAGTTTGGGAACGTTCGTGGGCCGCGTCCGCAGCGGTAGAGTCACAGTGTTCCTCTGTGTTTGTGGCCATGGTGGTCGAAGGGCGCGGCTCGCAACGGTGTCGCTAGCTCGTTGGACGTCGCTCTTGCACCGGCCCATGCACGCCCAGCCAGCTTGGCGCTGGTCGGTGTGCGCGCGGTCTGTACACGGTCACGTTGCGTCCGCTGTAGTGGTTCTGGCGGTGTGTGGTCGTGTTAGTCGCCTCTTGGTTGGTTTGTTCGGCGTTTGTTCCTTGTCGTCGCAGCGGGCGCTCGCGCAGTCGGATTTGTTGTGTGCAGGTGTTCCGCTTGTTGCAATATTGGTCGGTGCCAGGTGCGTGGGGCCGGCACGGTAAGTTTGTACTGTGCGCCGGGGGAGAAAAGCCATGACAAGTGGTCGGACCGCTGTAAAATTTTTTTTCCCCTGTCGGTGCCCTGTTCCCTGCCCCGCCCTGGCAGTGTTGCATGCACAATCCATTATCCGGTATTTCGTGGTGCTCCGTAGCCGTACTTCCAGTTTCGCTTGTGCCATTCATATGTACACCCCCCGTCGGTGGCAAGGCCCCGCCGGTCCCCCTTGGTGTGTCCCTGTGCTCCCCATGGGAGCCCCAGGGTGTTGTTCCAGCTCGGTGGTGCTGTGCTCGTGCTCCTGCCTGTCTGTCTGCCGTGCGCCTTCTCGTGTTCTGCGTTGCGGGTCATTTGGGTGGTGCGTCTGTGTCACGGTGCTGGGTGTGGTGGCTAGGATGGTTAGGGTGGTTCGGCTTGTGCTGTGGTGTTGGGACGCTCCGTCCGACGTGGCGGGTTGGGCTCGGCGTAACAAACCCGTGCCTGTTGGCAGGGGGGTCGGCGCGGCCCTCTGTGGTGAGCTTGTGGCCCCCCGCATGCCCAGGGTAGGGTTGTGGAGGACAGGAGTACTGGGCAGTGTTGCAGCCCCCCTCCCTCTCATGGACGCTGTTAATTGTCTGCGGGGAGTGTGCCCCCCGTATCATTCGCATAGGTTATGCGTGTCGTAACCTTGCGCATCGCAGGCGCTCAACTCCCCGGAGGAGGTGCGCGCTGGTCCCCGCGGTGCATATATCTCCGGATGCTCGCCCTGGACGGTAATACTCTGGCTGGTGGTTCGTTAACATTCTTGTGTTTAAAGGCCCGGCCGCGGGTTCCGCGTATTTGGCCGGGCCCTTTGCCCGGCCCCTCGTGGATCCGGCTCGCGGGAGAGGAGGGTGAGGCGGGAGGACAGGTTCGGGCGTGGCACCGCCCCGTTCCCTGCTGCAGGTGGGTCGCGGGGTCCGAGAAGCGTGGCCCTGGCCCGGGGGGTTGTAGGAGGAAGTCGTGGGGTTTCCGTGCGTGCCTGACACCACGGGTTGCGAAAGCTGGCCTCCACTCTCTGGGCATCTGTTGCATGTGTTGGGCAGGTTGACGTCCGTCTCGTCGGTTTGTCGGACCGTCAGGTGTTGCTGGGGTGTGTTGCGCGGCTGTGTGCCACTGGGTTGTTGCGGTAGGACCTGTGGCCAGGTGCGGCTCAGGCTCCTGGGGGGGCGTCCCATGCGTCGCACCGGGGCGCCGTGGAGGTTACTGAAGTTTGCGTGCACAAGGGCTGGGCGTGCCGCCCGGGTCTCCGCCTCAGTGCGGACGGCGGGTTGCCGTCAATTGCCCAGCCCCAGCGCCCGGATCCGGTGGCGTGCGCTGTTCGACAACACCCCCGTGGTCATCGGTTCGGCCGCGGGCTCCGCGTGTTTGGCTGGCCCCTTTGTCCGGCCCCTCGCGGACCCGTTGCGTGGGAGGGGAGGGTCAGGTGGGACTTAGGCGGCTCAAGTTGCATGGTCAAAAAAGGAGGAAAAGGTAGGAAAATGACAGGTTTCCAAAGGCATCGAAAAATGGTTGTTTTGCTGGATATTTTAAAAGCGTCGCCAACAAGTATGGCGGATTAAATATTTCTATGAGAATGATTTGTCCCTTCGGGGAGACAGGGAAAAGTATTGTTTGGTGACCATTCTTTGCGCGAGGCCTCGCGCAAAGACGTTTATTTGTGTCAGATTAATGTGCTACAGCACGACGCATTAGGCAGGCCGTCGAAAGATGGAACCCGCTCGTATTTATACACGTAACTTAGTACCATTATCAGGATTGCGTGATAGAGGTAGATCTATTAACGAATAAACTGCGACAATCGTGTGCCCAAAAATCTTGAAAAGTATAAATGTTCCGGAACAAACGGCAGTTTCAAGCGCGAGGCCTCGCGCATGGAACAGCGCATGAAAAACAATAAAGTTTCGGTGATCATTGCGCGAGGCCTCGCGCAATGGAGGTCACAAGCGCTCATAGAAACCAAAATTGGACAGATCCACCAACTACACAGCATGTACGTTCCCTTGATGCGGCGCTGCTGCATGGGCGCCCATACAGGTCCCGCTGGCATCTCCGGTTTTCATACTGTGGTCACCGCTGACTTCACTGCCCAACAGCGATAGAAGCGCGCTGCAACTGGGTACCGCAATCAGGATTAACTAGTCAAATGTGGGATCACCAGACAGTTACAGGTAACCGAAAATGGTGCATGCGACAAGCGAATCACAGAATAATTGGTCGCGCGAAAACTGAGTGACAGGTTGATGTTTGAAATCAAGAAAGTTTTTCAAACAGCGATTTTTACATAGATACAGGTACGCAATTATTCTTCACAGCAACAATGCCCCTGCGAAAAGAGGTGGACCTTGAGAAGACAGTGGCCGCAGCATCCGGATCTTTCCGCGATGTCTGCTCAGAGGAACCGCCGTACCACACGGCAGAAGAACTGTGGGAAGGGCTAAAACAGGGGGACGAGGGCACGCGATTGTTGTTTGTGTTTTTTCTGCGTCTGCGCAAAAATGAACGGACGCGTTGCAGCGCTGAAAAGGCGATTGCGGCAGAAGGGAAGAGATGGGTTGGTGTTTTGATAGAGGAGACCTGGCGCCTTTTTTTGCTGATGCGCCACCGCGCAGTTCCATACCAGGGAAGACCAAAGTCAGTTGTTGCGGTAGAGGGAAGTAGGGCGCAGGGTCGCATTTTAGCAAGGTCAGGTTTGGCGCGAGACAGCGCACCTTCGCTGAAGGAGAGGGCCTGAGGGAGAGGGCCTGAGAACGGTGTGTACCATCGACGCGACGTGGGTTCTCTTTTCTGCATCAGTGCGCCGCACTTTCTCCATTTATGTTCTTTAGCCAAAGACATACGGACCCGCAAAGAGGTTGCTGCACTTGGAAGGCCTGCCCTGAAGGTGACTCTTGGTACATGCGGCTATTGGCGGGAACCTGAAGGCAAAAATTGCGGTCCATGGCCGGCATGGAAATCCATGATTCGCGCACCACTGTGGCAGGTGGCAGAGAAAGGCAAGCCCGCCTCCCTGAAAATCCTCAACGTCCAAAAACTTCCGGGTCAAGAGCCTACCAGAAGCCGTGTGGTCCCCCCACCTGCTGGCGTTACTGGTGACTTCAAGACAGTGGAATAGCAGGATCCATCACTGTCAAGTCAAACTATCACAGTTAAGGCGACCCGAATTGCAGCGTTGACCCACGATCCCCCGAAGCGGTTCATGGATATTAACAAGAACCTGATTGTCATCAACGGCGACATATTTGAACATCTTGTTCCTGAGACGATGTGCCCAGCCTGGCTGTATGAAGAGATGGCGCGTGCCGATACCCTTATCTGCGGCACCAATACTGTTGTTGACAACATGTTCAACGTGCTGGAAACGGAAACAGAGAGGCGTCTCAACGATGATTTCAACGCGCCGCGCATAGGCCACATGTTGCTTATTCCCATCTTCAGTTGGCCAGTCAAACCGAAGCCTGCAGAGGATTCTACAACGTTTGACGTTCGCTGGTTGCTGATTGCGTCACCGGATAGCTGGTCGAGAAAGGTATAATTCCCTCATTACGTCCGCTCTTTGCGCGAGGCCTCGCGCAATAACTTCTCCCTCATTGCAGACTCCGAATTATCTGACGTTTGGACCTACTCAAGTAGAGGAGATGGATCCTGTTGAATTTGGCGGTAACCTTCCGATAACGACGGTTATGTGGTATTTGGACACTCACCTCTTTTACCTGAAGCAGAATAAGAGCTTCAAGCCTGCGTTTGTTTTCATTGATCATCAGCCGGATCTGGTGTGCAAGATCGCAGCCATCGAGCCAGATTCTCGCATGTACCTTCTTGGTGTTACCTCCGACAATCTGTCCGATTTGGTCAACAGAGTGCAGACTCAGTTGAACCACGTATTGGCACAAGAGTCGAAACTGCACGCGTCTGGTGATTGGGACCAGCAAGCCAACTGGGCAAACCGTGGTATTCCCCTTTGGGTTCGCGATGACAAGGTGGGTTCTGATGCGTTGTCGCTGAAGGAGGGAGAGACCTTTGAGAAAGGTCAAGCTGCAGAAGCACTGGCCCCTGCAAAGCGGAAGTCTACTGGTGGGGAACCAGCCCGCAAGAAGAAGAAGACTGCCTCCAGGCCTCAGGCAGCGAAGTCGGTTACCGGTGCAGAATCCGACGAGAGCGATGGGGATGAAGAGGAGGAGAGCGAGGAAGAAGAGGAGGAGGAAGCGCAGGTCTCCCAGGGCAAGGCAGCGAAGAAAGTGGCAGCGAAGCCGAGGTCCGAGGAAATCGGGGCCCGAGCTCCATTCAAGCAGCCAGCCCGTCAGTCCCAACCAAGAAGCGCGCCCGCAAAGCCACCACCTAAGGGTAACACGTCCGTTGCTAAGGCATATGGTTCTAAGATGCAAACTGTTCCAAAGAAAAAGTAATTTCTTCGCTTGTTCTGATATATTATGCGCGAGGGCTCGTGCTATGCATTCCTTTTCAACGACCTTTATGCTGTCACCTTGTGCGGCACATTTTCCTCTGTGATGCATTTTATTGCGCTGTTGTGTTGGTGTTTGCGCGAGGCCTCGCGCAAAGAAGGGGTGCCAAAAATGCTTCCTGTCGCGCAGCGTGCAACATGGTTTTTGAAAACTGGTTTTCTAAAAGAGTGAAAGCTCATGGGTGTTTTTATTGGAAAGCATAAGTGGTAGAGGAAACAAAAAGCCGTGATTTTCCCAAAAAGAACTTCATTTTTCTGGAAAAAAATTATTTTCCCGGGCAGTCGGTTTTGTTGAAAAAAAAGGAAAATGGACCAGTTAATTGCTTTTCACGGGATTTTTGGTTCTTGTGTTTTACGTCCCCCCCAAAAGGACTATTTTTTCGCAGTGCCGTGACCATGCAACTTGAGCCGCCTAAGTGGGATGGCGGCCCCGGGTGTGGCGCTGCCCCCTTTCCTTGTTGCAGGCGGGTCGCTGGGGTCCAGGAAGTGCGGCCCCCGTCCGGGGGATGTGGGGAGAGGTCGCTGGGGTCGTATTTGTGTCCGACACCGTGGGCTGCTAAGGCTAGCCTCCACTCCTTGGGTGTCCGTCGTGCGTGCCGGGCAGGTGGACGCCGTCCCTGCTGTTGTGTCCGGTCGACGGGTGGTGCCGTAGCATGTTGCGCTGCCGCGCGTTCCTGGGTTGTACGAGGGGTCTTGTTGGGCGAGGTCTGCCCGGCCGGGGTCGTTGTGGTTCGTGGCCGACCCCGCTGCCGCTGGCGTGACGGTCATCGTCCGGTCCTCTGGCAGGAGGAGGCGGTCCCGGGTCCGCCGCGCCGTCTCCTCCCTGCGCGTGGCCGGTGTGGGACTCGTGCTGTGCGTGTGCGGCCGTGCGTCGTCGCTGCAGGTCCTGTGGTCGGCCGCGGGTCAGGGCCCTGGGGGGTTACCCACACGTCGTACAAGGGCGCTGTGGAGGGCACTGAAGATTTCGTGCACCAGGGCGGCGTGCGCTGCCCAGGCCTCCGTCTCAGTGCGGATGGCGGGCTGCAGCTGCCCGCCCAGCGCCAGTGCCCGGATCTGGTGGATCGCGAAGACGGGGCACAGGTTGGGCTCAGTGAGGGCTTCCGCCGTCGGTTCCGGGATGGCCCCCATCTGCTGCCGGCCGTCGAGGTAGAATCTCCACGCCGCTGACCACGCCCACCGCCAGAGGCAGTAGAGGGCGTGGCCTGGGTGCCAGGTGCCTGCCGTCCCCGACACAATGGCCGTCAGGGGGTCCGGGGGTTGGTCTGGGAGCAGGGGGGTAGGGTTGTCTGGCAGGTCCGTGGTTGCCCGGAGCATGGAGTCGACGGCCTCCAGGCTCCAATGGTTGTCCTGCGGGTGTGGGATGATCCGCACCTGGTAGTAGTGGCCATTCTCCAACACGATCATGGCGATGGTATCAGGGTCACGTTCGCGCGGTGGGGGCGCTGCGCGCGCCGTCTCTGGGTAGTGCGCCGTCAGGTTCGTGGGGTTGTGCCCCCTGCTACGGGCGGTCCCGCTTTCCCATGCCTCCAGGCCCTCGTGTGGTGGGATACGGAGGTTGTCGGGTCTCGGTGGTGGGGCGGCCCGCTCCCGGCCTCCGGTGGTGGGTGCCGGCCTGGAGTCCGTCGGCAGCGCTATGAGCGTGTGTACCCAGCCCAGGTGTGGGACCCACACGCCCCCTTGGGCGAGTTGGTGGGTATTGAACCACCAGATCCACGCTTCAATGAGGTCGTCAGAGACCTGTGTCGCGGGGGTGACGAGCGCCTGGAGCTGTCGCACAAAGGTTTGGGTTGTCGGGGCATGTGGCAGAGGGACAAGGGCGAAAAACCTGTTCCGGTCGACGTTACGGAGGTGCTCCCGGAGGGTGGCCACCAGCTCGCTCGAGGGCGTGGAAGCGTGGATGTCTCAGAGCGCTCTCAGTTCCGCTTCGTCGAAGGGACCCGTGCCCCGTTGCTGTGGCGGTCGGGGGGGCGGGGGGGGCATGGCCACCCGGTCTTGGTCGAGTGCCGCTTCAGCCGGGAAGGGGTGCCGTGAGGTGGCGCCCGGGTTTCCCCAAGGCACGTACTCCGTGGGGGGTTCCCGTTGCTGGGGCATCGAGCAGGTCGCGGCGGTGGGCATTGGGCCAGCGGGCTCCTGGGGGCTGGAGGTCCCTGTCATCTCTGTGTCCGCCCTTGGTCGGCTCGCGTCGTGTCCCGGCTGCCGCGATGTGCCCTCCGTGGCCTGGCGGCTTCTGGACTGCGGAGAGGGCTGCCCCCCCGCCCCTTGCGTCGGGCTGGGGTCGGGCGCGGGCTCCCTTGGTTGCGTGTCCGTGGCGTGTGGTCCTCTCGGTAGCGGATCGGCCGCTGACCCCGGGAGGGAGGCGGCGGATGTTCGTCCGCTCGGTGCGGGGCCTCTTGGACCGGCGTCTGGGGTCGGAGGTCGATGATGTTTGCCGAGCGTGGGGGTCCCGGGGGCCCAGTGGTCCCTGTCCATATCCTCATTGAAGACGACTCGTCGCGCTGCGGGGGGCGGCGTGCGGCTGCGGCGACGGGATCGGCCAGGGTGCCCCGACTCTTGGCGCTGCTCCGGCGTGTTGCCTTGCACTCTCGAGGCGTGGGGACTTCCCAGGCTCCTCCTTGGGGCGAAAGGCCACAGGGGGCTGCTGTATGTGCCAGAGGGGGAGCCCCTACCTGGTGGTGGACCCCGTGGGTGTTCCGGTGAGTTTTGGCGCGCCGCCTGCCTGGGGGGCTCTGGGATGTTTTGGGACCGCGGCCGCCGGTGGCCTGAGGCGTGTCCCTGGTAGCCCGGTGATCCAGGGATGTCCCAGATATTATGGTCCTGCATGGCCGTACGGATGCGCAGGGCGGCGCGCTGGTGCCACCGCCAGTGCAGTCCGTTCATTTCATCTGGGCTGTAGGCTCCCATATGCGCCATGAGCCGGGTGGCCACATAGCGCCATTGGCCGGGGTGCTCCATGGTGGCGGGGGGCGTGTGCCCTGTCCGATGACCAAACGTGACGTCTGCCATGGTGCGTGTACCCTCCGCGAGGTGGCGGGACTGCGAAGAAAGTACCCATCGTATGCGGACCGCCAGTTCGAGCTGCTCCCCTGTGACAAGCCTGGGGATCCAGAAGCCTAGGTCTTGGGTCGCTTCTTGCTCCGCTTGTTCGCTGGGGTGGCTGGCGTCACCCTCCAAGCGTGCATAGTCCAGGTGTCCCGGCCCCCAAGGTGGGGCGGCCCCCGGCGGTGGGGCGACAGGCTCACTCGCGGTGTTTGTGGCCGCTTCCACGCGCGTGCCCTCACCTGGGGCGTTGCGCTCGTCCTTAGTCTGGTCCGCCGCGCCGCTCGCGGTTGCCTGCCCCTTACCCGTAGTGGCAATCTGCCCCAGGGTGGTGTAGTCGCGCTGGAGGTGCGCTTGTCGTGGCACCGTGAGGGGCGTGTCGTCCGCCTGGTCGCGTTGCGGCTCCGGGTGGACGCGTGGCGTCTCCGGTGCGGGGACCGCCTGGGGGTCATCCCTGCAGGAGTCCATGAAGGCATCGAAGGAGTCGTCGTCGCGGTTGTGCCCGCTGGGTGACGTTCCTCCTTCGTCCGCGCGCTGGGGCGTGTCGGGCGTGGTTTCCCGGGCCTCTGACCCCGCGCTGGTTTACGGTGGATCTCGTTGCAGCGCCTCCCCTGTCGTGCTCGCGCCTGCGCGGGTCGCCAGGTTCGCCCGGGGGGCGGCGCCCGCGTGATCCGCGGCCGAGGGCTGGTGGGGGCCGTCCGCACACCCGGTGTCCGGAGCTGGCCCCTCGGGTTCCGCCTCAGGCTGGCCATCTGCCAATGCCTCGTCGCCTCCGTGTGCCGTTTCGTTCGTCAGGTCGGCACTCCGCACTGATGGTTGGTCCGTTCCCCCCCCAGGTCCCCCCATTAATGGTGCTGGTGTCGGCGTTCGTTGCGGGGGTCTCTGCAGTCCTTCCGCGCCCACCGCGGGCGCGTCGCGCTGCGGGTGGGTCGGCGGTGTAGGCGGTTCGGCGCCATCGTCCGCCGGTGGCGGTGCCCCCCGGGCGTGGCCTCCCGCCACGGGTGGCGGCTCGGGTAGGCTCCCCGGGTCCGCGGGCTGCGGGGCGTCCGCCCGGCGGCGGTGCGTGGCGGATCCGGGCCGGGGCCTGGGCCGGGGACCGGGCAGCCGGGAGATAACGGTTCTGCCGGCCGTGCCGGCGGTCCGGTTGGTGGGGCGTGGTGCCGCTGGGGCACCAGCCCGCCGTGCGTTGTGGCCCGTAGGTCCTCCGTACCGGACGTTGCCGAAGCCTGGGGGGTTAGGCCCCCGGTGGGGCCGTGGGTGTGGGGGTGCCCGGCGTCGGAGGGCCGGGCGGCGGTGGCGTCGGTCGGGGTAGCGGTGTGTGTCCGCGTGGGGAGCTTGTCGGTCTGCGTGTACGTTGGGTCCGCTGCCGGCTGGTCAGGTGTGCCATGGTGCGGGCGGGGTTCCGGGTGGGCCTGTGTTGTTGCCGCTTGGCTGGCTGCCGGCCGTTGGCCGTTCGCAGGCGCGACGGGTGGTGTTAGGGGTTGCGGGCTCCCTGTGGGGCTCGGGGCCGGTACCCTGTGCGGGTGTGCGGTGCAGGGGGGCTGCCCGGGCTGGGTACCCACCGCCCCCGTATTCGTTGGGCCGGGTAGGGCTCCGCTCCTGGCAGGTGATGCTCGGTGTCCCCGGCTCCCTGTGGCCGCGTGGTGTTGTGTTGGTTGTCGTTGCGCCGCCCGTTTGGACACACGCTCTTGTCGGGGGCTCTGTGGTGTGCCGGCCCTAGATGGTGCCGGATCGCCTGTAGTCCGCGTGGCGTCGGCGGCGTGTTGTTGGTGTGGTTCGGCGGCGGGTGTGGGGGGGGCGGAGGTGGATGGGTCGGGGGATGTGGAGGACGTCGCGGCCGACGTTCGGGCCCGTACGTTCGTGGTTCTAGTCGCTGTCGTGGCGCGGGATCAGGGCAGGGGGTTGGTGATGGTTGCGGTGGTTCCCCGGGGGCAGTAGGATGAGCCGTCGAGCCGGGTATCTCTGGCCATCATCCTGGCCACTGCTGCATTGCCGTATGTGCCCGGTTGTGGTGGCGGGACGTGCGGCTGCAGGGTGCGCTGTATCAGCGAGTTGAGGCTGCGTGGAGGGGGGATGCCCCTTTACGTGAGGTAGGCCGCCATCTGCCTGTCGGTCGCCCCCGGGGTCATGGCCCCGCCGCGGTGGAAGAAGTCCCCCCACTCGGCGCCATGGGCGCCGCGGGCGATGCCCATCGCCCATTCCGCGTCCCCCACCAGCCAGCCGAAGGCGATCGGGAGGCGGGTGGTGAGGGTGACGACGATCTTGCGGTAGTTGTTTTGGTTCGTGGGGCTGACGTAGCCCCAACTATGGGGCAGGTTGCCAATGGAGGGCAGACTGCCCCGTGGCGCGTCGTTGTAGTCTTTCTGGTCGGGAACGTAAACCGTGGGGTCCGCGTCAGGGTCTGGCAGCGCCCAGGCTGGTGCGCGCCAGGGGGGGCAGGGGGGGCGGTGTCGCTGGGTCCTCGTCGGTGAGGATGTCCAACCACCCGACATCGGGGCTGTCCGGCCTCGCGCCGTCGTTCCAGACGTTTTGCCGGATCAGAGTCCGCAGCGTCTGGAGTGTGGAGTCTTCGTCTTGCGTTTCGCGCAGCGGCGGAGCCGTGCAGAGTCGGTGCGGTCGCCAGCAGAGTGGGCACGCTCACAAGTTCGCGATGCACGGGCTGCAGAACCAGTGCAGCTGCCCCGCGCTGCCGCAGCCGAGTTCATGCCTGCGAAGGGGGTTGCCGTCGTCGTTGTTCACCTCCATGCAGACCCCGCATGGGTTCCCCGGCCGTGGATGCGGGGCTTCACCTTCGGGCATCCTGAGGAGAGGTGTCGTTTGCAGGACGATCGGGCCACTACAGGGGAGGGGGCGCGCGCGCTCCGGGCGGTGCTACGGTAGGTGCCTGGCTGTTGCCGCGGGCCCGTGCGTGTGGCTAGTCGCTAGGTTGCGCATGTTGGTAGTGGATGAGGAGATTATAGTACGTGCGGCGGTCGTGGGATGTTTGTTGTGCTTCCTGTGTGTATACTTGGACGCGGTGCTGTAGCTGTGCGTCCGCCCTTTTGACGGCGGTGAGCTGCATGTGACGTATTGTGGCCCTGGGTTCTGGGGCGTGGTCGGCGACGACCCTGTAAAGCTGGAGTGGCACCGCTCCTCTGAGCACTGCCTCCTTGATTTCCGGCTGACGCATCAGGCGTCGAATCTCATTTGCCGGTGGCGTGGCCGGGCCCCATCCGGCGTGTTGCGTGATGGTGTTCTCCGGTGCCCACGTGGCCAGGTGGTTGTCCCCTTGGGCTAATGGGCAGCGTTTGAAGTGTTCCCATGTTTCTGGCTGTTGGAGATGGCAGGGGCATATGGTGTATTCCGGGGGTATGTCTCTACCTCGCCGGGCATACCAGCGTGCCACCCTGTCTAGAAGGGGTAGCTGCTCGAGCAAGAGCTGGGCACGTCGTGTCTGCAGGTGCACCGGTATTAGGGATGGGTCAAGAGCCGAGAAGTACAATGCGGTGCGCATTTCGTGTTGGAGACGGCTCAAAAGGGCGCTTTCGGCTTGACTGCCCCGAATGTGCGCCATGGTGCGGATGGGTTGTGGGTAGTGGTTTGTCCCCCCCGTGTCATTATAGATGCGATCGCCTGGCACCCAGGCTGGTGGTTCCCCGGGGCTTGGGATGGGTGGCAGGTGCTGGAGGTGTGTGTGCATGTGGTCCCGTAGCGGTGGGTCCTCGCTGTCCGGCATGTGCTCGGCAAGCTGGTTGTGGGCTTGCAGGTCTATGTGTCTGTTGCCGAGGCTATACCGATGAGATTCTTGTTTGACGAGATGCAGGACGACGTGTTTGGGGAGGCGCCTCAGGGCTGTCCAGAGGTGTAGGGCCTGGGTGCCCAGGCTAGAGTCAGTCGCCTTGTGCAGGGGTTGCCGCGCCAGCCTGCGGATGATTAAGATGTCCACCGCTGCGTCCACTACCACCGGCACATGGTGCGTCTGGTCACACGGCGCTTGGTGGGTGTCATTGACGGCGTCCACGACGATCGCCAGCGTCTTTAGTTCCCCGAGAGAGGAGGCCCCGAAGATGGTAGCCCCCGTGAGGTGGCGTTGGTGCAGTCGGTTTGTCGTGTCCATTTCCAACTCTAAAGCCGCCCCCCCGGCCGCTGGGGTGAGGCTTGTAGTGCCGGAGGCATCCGCGAAGATGATCGTGTTGTGGTTGTCCGGGTGCGGTAGGCGGCACGGCATCGTTGGTTGGTAGGCATGGATGTGTGCCCCCCGTTCCGTGGTGGCCCACGGCGTGTTGGTGTCCGGTCGGAGTCTCCGGGTAGCATACACCCCCATCCCCTGGCGGATGATCTCGGTTGCCGCCGGGTTCATGCGGACATAGTCGTTGTTCCTTTTATGGCCCTGTGTCAGGTAGCCGTACACGTACTGGAGTAGGTATGCTGTCTGCCGGTGGAATGTGGTCCACTTGACCGTCTGCCAGTCCTGTACTTGGGAGCATCGGTGTTTGACCGGGTAGGCTGGGGCCTCCGGCGTGGCGCTGCGGTGTTTGGCTATCACTGGGAAGGTGATGGCTGGGTGCTGGGTGTTCCACGTGCCCCTGAGGAATCTCCATTCTGCCTCGGCGCAGGGGTCCCACGCCACTGTGGCCGTGTCACCCTCTGCGGCCTGTTTGAAGTGCGTGCGTAGCCTGCGGTGCTGTTCCGGGGTAGCGTGGGCCGTTGGTTCGGGGTGGTAGCGCGCAAGTAACTGGAGGAGGGGCCATGGTGTGGCCAGCGCGTGGGGCCCACATCACCAGCAAGTGGTGGGGGTGCCCGTCAGCTTGTCTTGCAATAGTGGCGACGGACAGAAGGGGCCCGCCGTGGGTGGCGGTAGCATCCACAGGTTGCCCCCCGCTTTGCCCGGCCGCAACGTGGTCTTCAGCCCGTTGGGTGCTTGGAGGAGTACCGCTGGTACCGTGGCGCCGGGTACATATTCCACTTGCTCTGGTGGCCGGTGGTGGGCCTCGTTCCCTTGCGGTGGGCTCGGTAGCAGTGGTCGTTTGTGCGTGTTCCAAAACAGGTTGTACGCCTCACGTACTTCCCCATTTGTTGGCTGGGGCTGCCCGGTTTGGGTGGCCGCACTGCGCATGTGGTTATCCAGGAGTGATTTGTTGGGCCTATCCGGCTGTTGTAGGAACCGGACGTGGTGTGTGCCCACTCCTTGGAGGGCTTTCATCTGGTTCGGGGTGACCCGTACGAGGTGGAGGGTGGTGCCCACCAGGCTCAGAGTGGTGGTGCTACCCGTTGGTCCCCCCCCCACATCGGTGTGAAGGACGGCCAGAGGGCCGGTTTCCCTGCACCGATGGTTCGTCTGGATGACCTGGTTGTGGTGGGGCAGTAGGAGTTGTAGGTGGTTCCATATGCGGGTCCCCACCTTGGTGGGGAGACCCCGCCGGTGAAGTATGTATTGGGGGCAGGTGGTGCGGTGGTACTGGGCCTCCCGCAGCGTCAGCGTGAAGACTTCCCGTACCTCCGGCTCGTGATTGTGCATCAGACGATGCAGGTGGGCCGCAGTGTGAGCTGTGTACGCGTTGTGGACGAGGTGGTCGGTGTTGTCTCCCTAGTACGGTGGCGATGCCGCACGCACCGTTGCAGGCAGTGACGTGGGCCGGTGGCCGTGGATGGTCCACGCTCGTCGTACTGTGGTGGTGGCTGCTTGTAGCATGTGTTGGGGGTGCGTTAGGTGCAAGGCTTGAAATCTCATAGCTGCGTTGAGCACGGCTTGTAGGAAGTATGCCAGGGCCTGGGTGGAGAGTGCTGTGATGCGTGCTATAACCAGTGTCCTTGTCAGCTGCCGTAACAGGTTTGGCGGTAGGGTGACCCCGCCTGCGGTGGCCGCTTGCTGGACTCCCAGGTAGGTGGCCGTGTTTACTGGGTCCATGGGCAGGTCTCCGGGGCGGAGGGGCGGCGGCGGTGCATTGTGTACCATGGTGGCAGATTTGACGTTGTGTACCAGCAGCTGATTGCCCTCCAGATAGGTGGTGACGACGTGGAGGACTCTGATGGCTCTGGCGCGGTCCGGGGTGGTCGGCAGGGGTTGACGCGCGGTGGCGGTCACCACCGCCATGTCGTCCGCAAACGCTAGGAGCGTGGTCCGTAGGGGATATGGTGCCACGTCCCGGTACGTGCGTTCGATGTAAAACACCAGCGGAAGGGTGACGAGTAGGAAGAGGAATGGGCCTTCCGCACCCCCTTGTGGGACCCCACTGGCGGGGTGGATCAATGGGGTGGTGTCCACGTCGGTTTTTATGGCGTACATGCGGGTGGCGACGTACGCTTGTAGGAAGCCCTAGAAGGGGAGTTCCATGTGTTCCCAGAGTAGGAGGCGGTGTGGGGTGTTGGGGAAGGCCCCCCTGACATCCAGGGATGTGATGATGAGGCTGATCGGGTCCATGTCCACCACGGCGTCTTGCATAAATATGGCCTCCAACGGTGATCTACCCGGTATGGCCCCCCACATGGTGGGCGGTACAGCCCGGTACACTGCCGGGGCCACCCTTTTGGGGATGAGCATCCATATGAGTTTGGCCTCCGTAGTGGCGCACACGATGGGTCTCCAATTGTCGGGGTTTGCCCAGTCTCCTTTCTTATAGATCGGGTGTACTAGGTTCGCCCAGTCGGGTGGCACGTCCGTTTTCCCGATGGCGATATCCCACAGGCGCGCGGCTAAGTGTCTCTTCAGGTTCAGTGGTAGTCTGCGGTAGAGCTCCGCCGGGAGTCCGTCCACTCCCGGAGTTTTCCCCGGTTGTAGTTTGTACAACACCTCATCGAGCTCCCGAATGGTGACCGGGGTTCGGTGCATGTCTCGTCGCTGTGTCCGGTTGTAGAGTTTCGGCAGGTGGGATATCAGTTTCTCTGTGTATGCTGACAGTTTGCCATCCTCAGTGTTGTGCTGGCGCAGGAAGCTGTTGAGGACTTCTTCCAGGACCACCTTGGGATCGTTGGTAACTGTGCCTTCCTGTAGGCGTACCGCCTTGATGCCTCGGTGGCCCGTCTCCCCCAGGACCTTGTCCACGTGTTTCAGTGATTTGTAGGATTGGGGGTCTTGGAAGTAGCGTCGTTGTTCTTGCGCCAGCTTCTTCGCCTGGTGGACGTGCCATTCTCTGAGTTGCTGGCGTGCGGTTTCCAGTCGTGCTGCGATCTCCTGGGCGTCATGTTGGGCTTGCAGGTCATGTGAGTGCATTGCCGTGTGCAGTGCTCGCTTGTCGTGCCATATGGTTGTGACCAGAGATCGTAGGACTTGATGCGGGGTGGCATCGTCCTGTGTTCTGTGTTGCCCGCTGAGGCCGCATGCCGTGGCCGCCTGTCGCATGGCGAGGTTGAGGTCCGTTTTGTCTTGCTGGCCTAGGATGCGTTGTACCGTGCGGTAGTATGCTACCCATCTGTGGGTGTCGTGCTCTCCCGGCGGTTGGATGGGTGGTTATTCCTCGTGGTCCATGCCATCCCTGGAGGCCGGGGGTACCTGAAGCACCTTGATTTGTACCTCCAGGGGTCGGTGTCCGGTGATCTTGGATGGCAGGTCGTGGTACTGCACCCGCGTCACCTCGACGTGTGCCGAGTCCGCGTAGCAGAGGTCGATGCGGGAATCTGCCGCGCCAGGTTGTGGTGGTCTGTGTGAGGGCTGGCCTCGTAGAGAGGCTGAGAGGTCCTGCAGGCCTAGATGTTGCATGGCCACTTGTACCGCTGCGTCCTCGGGCGTCGGTCGTCCTCCGCGATCGTCCGCTGATGGGGCTGCATTGAAGTCTCCTATGATGACAGTCGGGCCAATCATGGCAAGTTGTCGGTAGGCCTCCATGAGATGTTGCAGGAACGGCTCCGGGGCGTCTCCAAAGGGGACGTGTACGTTGATGACATTCAGTTGCCACGTTGGGCCTACCAGTTCGTATGCCGCTAGGCGGCCTTCCACCCCCAGGTGGTGGTGGATGTGTACTTGGACTTCACTTTTGTGGGACATCGGAACCCCCTTGACCCATGTGGTGCGGTATTGCTGTCCCGTCCTGGTGAGGATGGGGATTAAGCTGGGGTGGGCTGTCTGGGTTTTTGAGGGCCTGCTCCTGCCACACCATGGCGTCCGGGTCGCATTTCGCCATGATGGGCACGTCTTGTAGGTCCGGAGCTTTGGTTGCGTTGTACAGGGCGCCCGGTTCGTTGAGGGACATGAGAGTGACGAGCGCAGTTGTGACCTCGTGGGCGCGCGTTTTGGTGGCCTCTGGGGGGTCCCTGGCGCGGCGTGGTAGTAGTCATTGTCCCAGTTGCAGTTTGTGCTTGATCGCTGCGGCTATCCTCTCTTCCTCCGGTATATCCGGTTCCTCCAGCCATGTCTGCGGCACGTCACCTGTCCAGACAGTGCCCGGTGGTACCTGGTTGGCGGGTGTGCGGAGCTGCACCGGGCACTCCGGGAATTGTCTGTCGTCCCAGAGTTCGGGGTTTGAGGTCTCCACTTTTTCGCCCCATTCTGGGAGTGCGTGCCACTTGATTTTAAATTGTAGGTTGCCGTGTTGGCCCGGTGAGGCCAGTCTGCCCTGTATCTTGCCCCGGAACCATACAAATTGTTTCGGTTGTCCTCTAAGCGTGGCTCCGTATACTCCTTGTACTTCTGCGCCGTCTGCCCATTCGGGGTTCATGGCGGCACGTTCCGCCGGTGTGAAAAGAGGGCATGCTGGGGCCTTCGTGTTCGGTTGTCGATCGTGTGGCGGCGGCGCTGGGGCCACTTTGGGCTCCGGTTTGGGCCGTTTGGCCCTGCGGGCTGAGGCGTCTGCTCCCCCCGGGCGGGGCCTCGATTTGGGTTGGGGCTGCTCTGGCGCCGGTTTTGGGGGCTGGCTTCGGTTCGTCGCGGCGGAATATGCTGTACGCCGGTCCCTGTCCCTCCTGCTGCCTGTGCATACCCCGAAGTCGATTCGTGTGTTCTTGTAGGCTGGTGGCGTGGAGTTTGAGAGTTCGTTCCATGTCCGTGGGCCAGGACATCCAGCGCTGCGCCTGTGCTGTCCCGTACCTCCGCACATCGGCCGCCAGGTTGCGCGTGAGTGTAAGCCATGTCTCAGGTAGCGTGGTGTCCGTGGCTGGGGCATCCACTGTCCAGTGCATCGCCGTTTTGAGGGCTAGCCAGTGCGCCCTGGGGTGGTTGGTTTGGTGGGTGGAGTGGCTAAAACGGTCCCCCAGGGCCAGTGGGGTCGCCGGCTTTGCTGCTGGTGTGAATGTCCGGACCCTGTCCTTTGTGCCGGTGGCGTTCCACCGTGCCACCCACCATGTGTGTTGGTGGCACGTTAGTGTCACCGTGGGGGTATCCGGGGGCTTGTCATTAACGGCCGCCCAGTCAGTGACCTTCGGACCCTCGGTTTTCCGGTCGTGTTGTTCTGGTGGACTGGTCAGGGTCACCAGGTGGTTCATAAGGTCCGGCGTCAGGGTGGCTTCTGTGCCCTGTACCCTGTCCTTACGCGCCGTGGGGTGGCCCACGGCGACGTCCCACGCATCCGTGGTTGCCGCCAGGGTGTTGGCCGCCAGGGTGATGACATCGTCCGCCAGTCCCTCCACGATGAAGTACTTTTCTCCAACCAGGGTGGTCGCGAGTTGGGCCGTGTGTTTCATGGTGAGGTGTAGTAGCGCCCTGTCAGGACCTGGGGCGTTTGGGTCCACTGGTCTGGGTTCGCGTGCGCCGCGTCCCGCTAACGGGTTCCGCGGTTTCTCGGCGTTCGATAGTCGTGGCCCCAGGGCCATGTGGTGTACCTGATCGAGAGAAACGGCTTGGCCCGTGGTGTCGCCCGTCGTGAGGTATACTCCTTTGGCGCCTGTTATCGTGTTTAGGTATATACCTGGGAGCCCGGCAGGCTGCTGGGGCAATGGTTGGAACAGTGCGTGGGGGCAGGGGTGGCCGCAGGGGGGGTCCCCGGGTCGCTGTCCTGGGCAGGGGCCATCCATGCCGTGTGGTACTGGATATAGTATGTAGGGCCCCGCCACCCTGCGTAGTGTGTTCGGTCTTAGGGTGTTCAACCACCCCCCCACCCTGATGGGGACAGAGCCCTGATCGATCCAGGTGGCTTGGTCGCGGGCGATGTCGTGGTGTAGGGTCTTTCTGATGGTGCCCCACGTTCGGCGCCGGGTGGTGTCATCTGGGGTAGGGCGCCCCGTGTCTATGACAAGCATTCTGGCGTTTGCGAGGGCGGAGTTTATGATGTTTAGGGGGGGTGGGTTGTCGTGGGTGCTGGCGGCGGTGTTCACCGCTGGCTTGACACTCTGGCGTGGTACTCGTCTGCCGTGGAGAGGTTGGTGCCAGGACGGGGCCGGGTGCCAGATGGGGGCCGGTAGGTCCCCGTACCTTGCCCAAGTGTACACTGTGTATGCCGTGCCCTCCGTGTCGGCCTGCAATCTGTACGTGGACTTCCGTGCCTCGCCGTAGGTGACTAGTGCATTTCAGGTGGGGACGGTGTAGTTGAGGTGTGTGTGTGCCAGGGCGTGAGTGATTTGTACTTCCGTGCCCTTTCGTTTGTCCCCATGGTCTTCCAGTATGAAGTGTACCATCCATGGGCTGTGGGTTTGGAGGTTATCGTCTTTGGCATGCAATGGCGGGTGTATTTGGCGTCCAGCCTGCTGTGCTTTGTTGGCGTTGTGGTGGGCGCGTTGTTCGACAAGGATGTTCGGTGTCCAGTCCTGTGGGGCACTTTCCCTGTGCGCCATGGCTTGAGCCGCCTTGGCAAGTGCCGTGACGGTAGGGGGCAGTGGGGGCTCAGCGACCTGGGGCACCATGCCGGTGTCTGTTGGGAAGTTCCAGTATATCGTGAACTTCCCCGGCTGGTGGGCGTTGTGGGTGTCCGGGAGGGTCAGAGAGAGCGTCTCTTTGATCTGGGTTACCGCCTCTGGGTGTATGGTAGTGGGGTAGTGCCAGAGGGTGTGCTTGGTGGGGTCCCGATGTGTCTGGGCGGTACGTCCCACGGGTTCCATGGTCTGCGGCGTGAGTGTGTCGTCAAGGGCGACCTCGTGGAGGCGGTTGGCTTCTGCGGCCCACCTTGTCTGCCATTCCGTCAGCGTGGGGTTGTCCTTGGTGCAGTCCAGGGTGCAGTGGACAGCCATCCACTCCGGGTCGGGGTCGACGGTAATGTCGGTACCCGTTGTCGCGTTTATCCAGATCGCTTGTGTGGGTCTCGCCTGGGGCGTCTGGTCGTCGTCGTCCAGAGCCTTGCCTTCCATGGTCGCCGTGCCCGGGGGGGTTAGGAAGAGGTGTGTGGCCTGCCTTAGGTGTACTTGGTGTGGCGTAAAGAGGCGCATGGATGCCATTGTTGCTATCCGTGGGAGGACTTTCTTCCAATCGATGGTGCCTGTCGGTAGTCGCCATGTCGTTGCCGTGCTCCTTGTGTGGTTCCCCCCTCGGGGTAGTTGGTAGTTGTCTGGGACGTGACGCAAGGTTAGAGGCTTGTCGAGTTGTTGGACGGTTGTGGTGGCGTTGGGGGGTTCGGCCTTTTCGTGGGCTGCTGGGCTGTGTCCTTGTTGGGGGGGCCTGTGTTTGTGTCGCGTGGGCAATTGGGGTTTCGTAGGACTGGGGGGTATGTGTGGCTCCGGTATTGGTTGTGGCATTGTGGATCGAAGGCTGGTGATGTTGTGTGCTCCGGTGGCCGCATCTTCGTGCAGGTAGAACTCCAGCGCTGGTGGCCCAATAGGGTGCCACTCGCGTGGGTCATCGTGCGGGGTGTGGAGGTGGATGCTTTGCTGAGTGGACCAGCTGTAGTAGGCCAGGATGGCGTTCGTGATGGCGGGGTTTCCGTTGTCTCCAAACGGGTGGTCGGGTCTGGAGCCCTCTCCGAACGTGGCTCGAACGGTCATAGCCAGCGCTCCCATGTCTCCGTCCGGTACTATGTCGTCCCACGTTGTGCGGGGCGTGGCGCCCGGCGGGCCCGTATGTCCCTCCAGGACCTCTGTTTCGTACTTGGTCCAGTCTTGTAGCATGCGTTCCACGTATGCAGCCTCCGTGTACGGCCGGATACTGTGCTCCGCTGGGGTGTGGGCATGGGCCAGCTGTCGGTACAGGGTCCAGTGTCGGGGGGTTGGTCTCAGTGGGGGGGTCGCGGCGGGCTCGGGCGTAGGCTCCTTCTCTTCCCTATGTCCTAGGGTGTACTCGTCATCTTCTCGCTCGGGCTTCCATTCCAGGTGGGCTTCTCCCGTGGCCGCAATGCTCGGTCGGCATATCGCGGTGCGTGCGTAGGGGGGCCCTGTCTTGTCATGCAGGACGATGGTGTGGCCCCGTGTCCAACTGTGTAGGGTGAGGACGAGAGCCTCCGCTGTTTCCTCGAGGGTTGCTGGCGGCGGGGCGAGGGATTCTTGGATGAAATCCAGGGCTTCCTCCGCGTGTGGGGCCCGCGTGAGGTTCGTCCACGCTCCAGTATTGGTCTCTCGTCCCTGTACCACCACTCCTTCCGGTGATTGTTGCTGGGCGTTGTGTATGTCCCACCGCAGCTCCTGGATGTATGCCCCTGGGTCTCGGTTGCTTCCTGTGCTTGTTATCTGCTGATCTGCTGCGTTGAGTGCGTTCGTATAGGCTCAATGTGGGTTGTTGGTGCGCGTTGGCTGCCACCTGCAGCACGTGTTGGATGCTGTCCTGCAGTGGGTCATTGTCCAGGTCCATGGGGTCGTGGTTCCTGGAGATGTCGAGGCCACTGGGCAGTGACTCCAGGGGTGGGTCATGGGCCTCAGGAGGGGTGGGTAGTTGGGAGTGGATGTCCATCGCGGTGCCGGAGGTGCCACTGGACACGGATAGCGGTGCTTCGTGTGTGTGGTCCTCCGGTGGGCTTGGTTGTGTTATCTCCGCGGCCATCGTCTCTGTTTGTGGCCCTGGTCCCAGGGAATCGTCCCGGCTGTCGCAGTGCGGCGCCTCGTGGTGAGGCGTGCCGCAATGGTCTGTGTCTTGGGCGCTGTACTTCGTGTGGTTGGGGCTCGGTGTACGCCTGCACGGTGCGGCGTTTGTGGATTGATTCGTGGTTCGGTCGCTGTAGTCCGTGTGTTGTGACGGGGCTGGGTCTTGTCTTGGGTCGTAGGCGTCTCTTCGTGTTATGTGGCTGTAGTATGTGTTTTGGCTATACTCCGTGCGGTCCTGGCTGGGGCAACGCTGGCGTGTCACGGTACTTGCGGTCCGGCTTGTGGCACTGTAGTCGGTACGTTGTGATAGGGTTTGGTCTGGTTCCGGTTCTAGTTGGGGTCGTGTCGCTCCCCCCCGTGTTGTTTCCCCCCCCTGGGGCTCGGGTGTGTCGGCGGTGCCGGGGTCATAGTTCCTGTGGTCGTGGGTCCTTGGATCCTGGCGTTCGCCGTGTACCGCGAGGGTGAGATGTGGGGATGGTGTGCCTGGTGCGTGCTTCCGGCTTCCGGGGTCGCCGAGATCGTTGGGGACGCCTGGGCGTTGTCTCCCCCCTTGGGTGGTTTTTGATGGCGTGCTCGGCGTTGCGGGTTTCCCCCGGGAGTCATTGTCCTGGTGCTCCTGCTCCATCGTGTCCTGTGTTTGCATTGCGTGTGTGGTCTTCTTGCGTGCCACGTATGTGGGTGTGGAGGCTTCGCCTGTACGTGCACCTCCCATTTTTCCGCCGCGTGTTGTCACATGCGTGTGTGCACCTTACAGGATTGGTAGGCGGCATACCTCTTGCCCTTGGTGTCGGCGTCTCCGGGATCTTGTTAGCCTGCTGTATTGCACGGCACAAATGGCGCTCTTTATCGTCGGTGAGCAGCAGCCATGTGGAGATGCTGCGGCACAAAAGATGTGGGGTCAGGTCACGTTGGGTCGCGGCCTTTTTTATTGTGGTTTGTGGCTCGGCGTTGCGTATTCGTGTTGCCTTGTCGCGCCGTGTTGGCTGGCGTTGGGTTGTGCGGCGTAGTGTGGTCGTGGCGTTGCGTCGTGTCGCAGTGTGTGCTGTGCTGTTTCGTTGTGTCGCTTTAGGTTGTGTCCTGCGGTGCCGGGCGCTGGCTGTGCCATGCCGCGGTTTATGTTGTTTTTGTTGTTGATCGTATTGTGTAGCATTGCGCTGTGTTGTGTGGTGTCGTGTAGCTGCCGTTGGGTTGTGGTGTTGCGTGTTGTATGCCGTTGTTGGGTAACGCCGTTGTTTGTCGAGTGCCGTCTTGTGGTACGGTACCGCGTGTTGCCGTGGTATTGTGTGGCGCGTCACAGTGTGTTACGCTGTGCCGAGTCATGTCGCGGTGGTGGTATATGGTTGCGTCTGGTTGTTGTTGTAGGTGGTGTTGACGTTGTGTGTAGTAGTGTGCAGTTGTAGTGCGTGGTGGCGCGTTGTGTCTTGTGTTGGTTCCAGGTGAGTTCCCCCTGTTGCGCCCACCTTTGCGTTGCTCTGTTGTGCCGTGTGTCGTTGCGTGCGCGTATTGGGTTGTGTGTTTCGTGGTGTCCGTTTTCGCGTGTCGCGTTGGGGTTGTTTTGGTGTTGGGTTTCGTCTTGTTGCGTTATGTGTCTTGGCGTGCGTGGCGTTGTGGTGTGCTGTGTTGTCGCGTTGTGTTTTGGTGCCTTGGGTTGGACGTTGGTGTGTGGCGTCAGGTACAGTTGTTCGGTGTTGTGTGTTGTTGTTTGTCGGTTGGTTGCGTTGTAAAAGACCACGTGTTGCGCACCGTTGTTTTGCCATTGGTTGTGGTGTTGTTTTCCGTGTTGTCGGGTTTGTTGTCGTGTGTTGTGTCTCGGCGTTGCGTGGTGTTGTGGTTTTGTCTTGTTGGTTGCGCTACGTAGCTCCATTGTGGTGCCATGTAGCTCCGCTGGGTGATGTTGTGTGGCGTGGTTTGTCCTGGTTCTCCGGCGTTTTTGTGGTGGCGTGTTCGTTGTGGTGTTTTGTTGTGGCGCGTTGTGTTGTTGTGATCGGTGTTGTGTGGTGTCTTTGTATGTGTTTCGTCTTGGTACATGGTGTTGTTGCGTTGTTGTGTGGCGTTGTACGGTTGTGTGAGCCGTGTATGTGTGTTGGTGACACACAGCGTCATGTCTTGTTGCCGTGTGTTGGCTCACGGCGTGTTGTGCCATTGGTTCTCCGCCATGTTCGGCGTGTGCTCCATTCCGTGATGCCGTTCACTTCGGTTGGCTCCGCGGGGCGTGCCATACCACTTCGTATGTTGGCCATGAACATGGGTTCGAGAGGTTGCACCGGTAGTTAATGTGTCACACTTTACCCCCATAGTCATAGGATGAGGCCAAAGGATCCCAACTCCATAGGCCCAAAGGGTTATTTATTTGAGTGTTTTCCAAGAAATGGGGAATCTCACGTACTTGGCGTCCAAGTACGTGTAGAAGTATGTTGAGTTGGCGTTTTCTCCCTCTTTGCTTGCCTCTACATCCGGGGCATATCACTTGTCTTCCCCGGATAGTACATGTATGATTTCCATATATATATTGGCAATATATTTTGCGTGCATGCTAAAATTTGGCTTTCCGAAGGGAGGTCCATTTTCGACCAAAGCACTTGCATGCGTGTTAAGGGACCAAAGTTATTCTAGAATATAGGCACACTCTGATTCTAGGCCACTAGGTTGGGTGTAGAAGGCGAGGGTAGGGTTGTATGCCATATTTGGTGTCATATCACGTGCCCATTTGGCGGGTCCACCATTCCAAGACTAACCCGCCAATGGACCCCATATCGCACGAAGCCCTTCATTGTACTCCCAACTGACACTCGCAGGCCTAACTTTTGTGAAGGAACGCTTGTGGAGCGCTCCCAAAGCGATGCGTTGCGAGCAAGGTGTGTTTTTTGCAATATCCCTTGTTTGCATGTGCCCACTTGGGAGGCAGCGCGCGCGGCCCTCCAAAGTGCCCCAAGTGGAGCACATATGTGGAATCGAAGGTCATTGGTGTCGAGTCATTGTCTTTAGAAGGATTGGTCGATTACTCAATCCAAGCCGAAGATATTATAATATATTTGTGCAGTTTTCAGGGCACTTTTGCGTGTTTTTTGCCAATCTTGCTGTTTTTTGCCCGTCATGATGTCAAGTGGCGACCCTGTATCTCAACGTTGCGCTCAATTGACATCATGACCCAAGTATGTCATGAGGGTACACACTTCGGTGCCCAACATATCTTGAACCCGGCGAACAACTCCCCTTGGGCTTGACATACCGTGGCCGCCATGTTGGCGATTTGGGACTATCCCAAATCATGGGCTCACTTGGCGACCCTGCCATTGAAGCGGTACCGTGGGGCCTTGCGGAGCGTGAGGCCCTCGACCCTTGAGACTCACGGGACACTGCGCTGAACTTGTTTCTTTGATCTCTGCCTTGCACTGATTTTCCCTTTCTTGCACCACTGTTTTGTCTGCCATTTTGCTATCACAGCTTGTCTTGGCCTTGCTTTGCTTTGACGTGAGAAAAACAAGATGCTGATCCCTGGGTATTTCTGCATACTTTGCCGCCGCACTCTTGGTCCTGCTTTGCTTTCACGTGAAAAAAGCTGAACACCTTACGAGCTTTTTGAACCACAGTTTGATGTTGATAATAAAATATCCTGCTGCTCGTTGCATGCAAACACACAAAACCCTTTGATCGTCCAAGCCTTGCTGGCACCCAATGACAAACGCAGCGCACCAAATCCACAGGAGGTCTAACCTGTATCGAGGGTTTCTTTCAGTGAATCCATCATAGGCTGAGACCTTCCTTGCTGTACCACGTACAGCTTTCAGCTTCCACGATGCTGAGCGCGATAGGCCAGTAGCCGTAGGCCCTCAACGAGGGCGCTCTTGCCACGATGCTAAGCGCCGCTGGTGTATTTCACGACCTTTGGTCCTCAACGAGGGCGTTGCTTGCGTCCACGATGCCCTGGCATGCTGCCCAAGGACGAGGGATGCGGCGTTCAGGCCAGTGTTGACCTACAAAAAATTCTGAGAACCTTGGACGGTCCTCCCATATGACAAGAACCTGAACGTCAACGACAAACAGATTCCGTAACAAACAGAGTAAACATCGAAGTGTAATTGAAGGTCATTGGTGTCGAGTCATTGTCTTTAGAAGGATTGGTCGATTACTCAATCCAAGCCGAAGATATTATAATATATTTGTGCAGTTTTCAGGGCACTTTTGCGTGTTCTTTTTGCCAATTTTGCTGTTTCTTGCCCGTAATGATGTCAAGTGGCAACCGTGTATCTCAACGCTGCGCTCAATTGACATCATGACCCAAGTATGTTATCAGGGTACACACTTCGGTGCCCAACATATCTTAGACCCGGCGAACAACTCCCCTTGGGCTTGGCATACCGTGGCCGCCATGTTGGCGATTTGGGACTATCGCAAATCATGGGCTCACTTGGCGACCCTGCCATTCCCAAAACCGGAGGGGTTTGGGCGACGCCCAAAAGATATGTTGGACGCATATGACTTGATACCAATCCTATGGCACACTCCGGTCCACGTCGGGCATGTGCCTCATTTGCCCCACCCATGAGTGTGCGCATTTTCGGCCATTTTGAGCAATTTTCCACATTTTCTGCCCGCTGTGCACCGTGTTCAGCCCCCTCGTGCACGCCGAACGCATGGACCAATGGACCATATATGACATGGGTGTTATGGATATTGCTCACCATGGTTTGCACACCACGTGGGCGAAGCGGAGCAACCTTCGTCAAGGTGCTAGCCCAAAGTGGATGTGGACGATTTTGCCATTTTGGCAATTGTGGACCCAATTTGGATTGTCGCCACGCCGAGTGGCATGGAGATCTCTGGGGGCCAAGTGCATGGCAGTCTCCATTGGACTCCCGGTGGATCGCGTATGGAATGGTGGATCTGATCTCCAAGCCGGCGTGGAGATATACTATTGAGGGCACCCCCGATTTTGGCTCATTTTGAGCAGCCAAAATGACCCCCTTTTGGGACCCCAATTTCAGCGCCCCGTGTGGTCAATTTGCGGCCCCATCTCTCTCTGCCCACAAGGAGCCTGGACCTAAATTCAAGTCGTGCACTCAAAATTGGGTCCTAGGTCCTGCCTCCTATCCTGTGAGGCATTGGCCTTGCCCTGGCCGGGCGAATCATCCGTGGGAATGACGCCAATTTTGGTGATTTTGGCATCATGACCCCACTTGATGAATCCGTGGTGCCCTGATGCCGGGACCTCAGAGGGAACGAGGTAGGCTGAGGGCTCCAGAAAGGTCTTACGCGAAGGGCATAGGGTCAGTTGCCTCGTCCCTACCTCTGGCGGGTCCGGACGAGGGGTCAAATTCGGAGTTTTTGGAGCTAATGTCAGTTTGTGCTGAAACAGCCCGTTTTCAGCAACCAACTCCTAGGGGATAATGGCGGGGCCCTCTCTCTGGCTCAGAAGGGAGTTGGGACCTGCCGTTAGGGGAGCATGAGGAGCTACTGTTTGTTGGCCTTGGAGCCCTCTTGGTTCCCAGGAACTCGCCTGTGGCGGGGGGAAAACCCTCCCCTATTGACAGGGTTTCAGGGTCAGGACTGAGTAGGGCATGGGTTGTGTTTGAGCCCCCGCCCCTGCCAGCCACTGGGAGGGTCGGACCTGGGATTGGGACATGAGTTGGGACTGAATGTCTATTGTTCTGTGATGCCCTTATCTCAGTCCAGTTTCAACCCCATGTGTACATATTCCGATGTGTTGCTGTACATACTTTTGTTCCCTTGTTTCAGAGTGGCAAGGATCCTGAAACGCTTTGTCACATGACACGACAGTGATGATGCCCTCGTGAGCGCAGTGCTTTGCCTGCCTGCTTGCTTGTGCGTGTCCACCGCAGCGTCCCGTGGCCAGGCCCCCCACGGGAACGCGTCAAAAGCGTTTCACCGCCGCGGGGTTACCCATCCCTCGCGTGCCACTCGGGGCCACCTGAACCCCGAGCACCACGGGCTTCGCAGCGCCGCCCGGCAACAGCGCTGAGTCCGTGAAGGAGGAGCAGCGACCGGAACTCCGACATCGGCGAGCTCCCTCGGCCGACCAGCACCGGCCACACTCCAAGCTACATCACCCGCCTCAACAGCCACCCCCAGGACTAGTCCATCGAGGGGAACGATGGTGAATTGAGAGGGGGCGGGCAAGACGTGGCCGCTGCCCAACCCCCATGCGGTGCGCCTACTGCGTGGGTTGGTGTCGGGGCAGCACTACCGCCACAGCAATCCCCAGTGCGAAGGCGGCATGCCCGGGAGCTTCGAGCTCCGCGAGGACATTGGCCCCGACCGCCTGCAGGCAGTGGAAGACTGGCGGCGGGTGGAAGGATATGCCTCCCGCTTCCGCCAGAAGCGCTGGAGGGTCTGAACCTACCCGGACAGACCCGGCGAAGGGCTGCACCCTGACGGGATTGAGGAGGACAAGCACCCCAACGAGTACCCGTCGAGCGCCACGATCAATGTCTCCATGTGGGACATGATCGAGAAGAAGTTCCCGGAGCCGGGAAACGAGTGCACGCTGCAGGGCAGCAGCAGCAGCGCGTCTCCTGGAAAGGAGAAGCGTTCCGCCGGGGACAAGAAGCGGGACAAGAAATGGCGGGAGTACCAGGAGTCCCTGGACGCCGAAGGTGCCCAAGCTGCCAAGGGCGGAACCCCAGCTCCCAGCCCCCAACGGGCCAGTGGCGGTCATCACCCCGGCCACACCACCCTTGGCGATTTCCTCGAAGTCGCCAAGCAGGCCAAGGCCAAGCCCCGTTTGCTGCATCTGAGGAAGTTAGGCCCCAGCAGGGACGTGGAGTCGGCCCACCGTGGGAGGATGCCGGCCGACCAGGCCAGCTCCAGCAGCAGCGTCGCTCCCGACCAAAGGGACGTGGCCCGCGCCTGCGAGCGCGCCTGTGGGGTGCCCTGCAACCTTCGGGTTGCCCGGCAACCGGCCACGCAGCAGAACGCTGCCGTGGAGGGCGCCGTCGGCATCGCCCAGGAGGAGGCCACAGATTGGGGCAGAGGCATGGCCTTCCACGCCTCGACCGCCGCGGCCATTGCGGCCAGACCCACGGCTGCAGCCGCCCAGGACGCAGCGACTGCCCGGGTCAGGGGTGAGGTGGGGGCGGCCGCCCAGGAAGCCGACCTGGCCCAGGAGGACATTGCCTGCAAGGAGGCCGAGGTGAAAGCGCTGGAAGAGGCGCTTGCTGAAGAGAAGGCAGAGAAGGGGGCGGAGGAAAGGGCCCACGCCGAAGCAACGGCCAAGGCCCAAGCGGACGCCGCCAGGAAGGACGCCATGGAGGCCGCGCGACGGAAGGTCGCTGAGGAGAGGGCCAAGACTGAGGCGGAGCTGGCGGCGTTGGAAGCAGAGAAGGCTCGGCTGCAGCAGGCCCGGGAGTCCAACCAAGGTTATGTCAGGGTAGGGCATGGTCCTGAGTGCCACTCTAGGCCATGACACACCACCTCCCCTATTGGGCTAGCATTTAGAGGCTTGGAAATGAACACATTTTTGGGGTTTGTGCAGGCACTTTTGACACATGGCATTTGGCCATCTTATTTGACTGGGTTCAGGACATCATGTTGGTGAGTCAGGGGAAGGTCCTCAGTCCAGGGAATGAGGGGTCTATGGCTGAGTCTGTGTATGTTTACCACTTTCCCCAACTTTGCTTTATTTGTGTTCATATGCCAATTTCAGGGCTTTCCTCTTTGGTGCAATTCCTGTACATGCCCGCCACCGTGGGACGACCGGTGTGCTGAACGGAAGCCCGCAACGTGGATTGGATTGTGGATTGGGTTATTGCTGCATTTGTGGGATCTGGTTGCTGTTCAGGGTTGAAGGAGGATTGTATTTTCTATATTTTTGGATTTTGGACCCTGGATTTTGAGACATGCAATCGCTGATCAGGAGCAAGTCAGCAGGGGTGACAGGCGGAAGGGGCACAGCAGGGGCCGGTCCTGGTAGGGACCTTCTTTATGGTAGCAGAGGCGTACCTGCTGCCCCTACCTACCGCCGACCCGGGGACTTGGGCCCCTATGAGCCCTGTGCAAGTACGCCCCTGGGTGCGTATTGTGGACTCGGTGGAGACCACGCCAGAGATTGGAGCCAGAGAAGAACCGAGACGCTCAGGAGCATCGCGAACTCCGGAAGTTGAAGCCCGAAGAGAAATACGACGTTCGGGAAGAGGAGGACTTGACATGGAGGACCTGGTCTCCATGTGTGAGCGTCGCTGCCGAAAGGCATGCAACCTCCCCACCGCCGCGAAGGGCTCTGAGGAGACCTGCCATTCAGGCAGCAGTGGAGGACGGGCCCGGCGCTACCGGAAGCGCTGGTCACCCAAGCCCGCGGTAGGGGACGCCGGGGCTATGGATACGGACTCCAGCCTGGTCAGGCTGTGGGACTCCAAGGGGCACTCCGAGGGCTATCAGACAGCCTATGAGCAACCTTCGGAGTCGGAGGAGAGATCCAGACCGCCCACAAGGGCGAACACGGCCCCAGAACCAAGCCTGGAACATGACGCCGAGGCGTTGGAGAGGCCCGCCAGAGCCAGAACGGCGCCTGTGGCCCGGCACACGGAGCCAACGCGGGATAGCATGGGCGACACACCCATGGCGGAGGAGTCCGAGGCGCCGGGAACGGCGGGATGCGCCGGATCAGGTAGAAAGCACGTTGAGTGCCACTGTGAGCACGTGTCCTTCCTCATGGGCAAGTACCCAAAGGTGGGGATGGACGCCAACGTGCATCGTCTCGACCGCCTGGACAACGCGAAGGACGGCCTAGAGGAGGATGTCGCGGGGATCCTGGATGACCAGTCGGCCGCGGAGAGTGACATGGCGGAGCTGCGAGCGGAACACGACCGGTACCGGGAGAATCTGGAGTTGGCCCTGGAGAAGCAGCAGCGAGTGGTGGACAGCCGCCTCCACCTGGTGGAGGACATGTCGGGACGCCTGAAAAGGCTAGAGGAGCAACAGCCCCCCACCTCGGGTCCGGAGCTCCCGGCAAAGCCAGCAGCGGCAGAGCTGGTGGAGCGGGTCAAGACCCTCAGGAGCGCCATGGTGAAACCCATGGGCAGTCCTGCAGAGGCACCTTACGCGCCTCCGCGTGTTGACCCGGGTGCGCTGCCTTTTGTTCCCATGTTCAGCGAATCCACAATGCTCGGGGAACAAACGGCACCGGCTGGGTCCATGCGGGAAAGGCACGCAACCACGGACCCGAAGAGTCTGACGGTACAGATGTCCCATGCCGCCCAGGATCTACCGATCACTACGACTGCCCATGCAGTTTATGCGGAAGAGGAGATCCAGAGCCAGACCATGCAGGGGCGAACCATGGGAAGCGCCGACGGACATGATTGAGGTCATCCAGGTGGAAACCTGTGGGCGAAGGACCCCAATACGAGGATATGGACGGCCGGTGGAGCAAGTCCTTCCCGCTGAAAGTGCTGCCCTGGGTCGTGGAAGGTGCCGGAGGGCTCGGGGCTGGCAAGACCAGTGGGGCAGGCACGCGAGGAGTCGACCTGAACGCTGCTGTTGGGGGTAGAACCGGATACACGGACACCAACGGAGGCGAGAGCAGCAACAACGGAAGCAAGATCCATGCTGATTGTTATCCGGCAGAAAATCCCAGTCTATGAAGAAAATTGATGCGAATTATCCTAAGTACATCTCAGTGTCCATATCTGTCTGAAAAGATTTATATAAATCCGATTGTGAAAAAATATTTGTCTGATTTGGCTTCGGGCGCGCATCAGCGGCAATTGGCGATTCGAGGTAAATGATCGGAACGCGAAGGATTTACGATGCATGGACCGCGGAATCAGATCCGGCATATCAGAAATATATAGGTCTGATCCTGAGACTGAGCTGCGAGGCGGCGATTCCGCCGAAGCAGAGAAAATGACCAAAATGTAGTCAATCTGGGGCAGATCTGTGAAAATCTGAGCAGATGGGGGTTAGCCGCACTTACACTCCCCCTCCAAAAACACACTGGGGTGTGTCGCTACGTCAACGAAGAACGTAGTGCGGGTAAGTCCCAGAAAAAATAGAGATGTAGCCACGATGGGGCGAAATCTGCTTGATCTGACCTGATTTGAGCTGAATTGGCACTGAATCAGGATGGATGAACCTGAAATGAGACAGAATGAGGAGTGACGAACAGTCCTCCGTGCAGTAAAACATTAGGTTAAGGGCTGTAAAGCATGTAAACGTATCGAGAATCGATACCAAACCATGCCCTGGTTGAGAATGAGGTAGCTTATTGGTGGATTGAGTGGGAGAATCAAGAAATGGAGTGACATCTCGGCGCTTTGGCACAGTTTAGCTGTCGCGGGCACGCTACGGTATTCTCCACGTACTCTACATCTTGTTGGTCCCGCTTTTCTCGTTCTGAAAAGTTCAGCATGTGCTTCAGATTTGGCGCATCTGGTGGATGATCACAAGATTCAGCAAGATTGAGAATTAATTTGAGCAGAGATGAAGGAGATGAAACCATCACAGAGAGGGAAAACCAATACAAATGTAGTCTGCAGGCCCTAAGTGAACCACAGCAGGTAGGGATGTTCTTCTGTTCACTTAGTTAGGCAAAGCCGAAAACAGATCTTCGAGGAATGAGAGGAGATGACAAGGAAATCAACCTAAATTGTCCTAAAATGAGGCAAATTCCCTAAGATGAAGGTGAAATGAAGCGGAATGTCTAGAACTAAAACTACTAACACTTTCGTTTAGACCAGAGTTAATATATATTGTCGTTTATTCAGCTGAGTTATGCTTTCCGGCACGTTGGTTCGCGAGCATCCAACAGATTCCATGAAAATGTGGATCATGTGATGATGCATCATGATGGGACATGCCGGCCCTGGATCCTTGGCATGTAACGCGCCGAAGGTTCGCCGAAGGCGCTTTACTGACAGTATATAACTGAGAGACACCGAGTAGTCCTTTATTTACACTGGCGGCGGTGTCAATCGACTTGGACAAGGCCCATCTTTCGATTGGGTCCCACAAGACACTTGGATTCACCATTTTCGACAGTTTCAGGTCGGATTGAGCTCACATTGGCGTGTGCCAAAAATACACTGAAGCTTACGGACTTCAGAGGTTGCTTTTAGAAGTCCCTAGAGCCTCTGTCTGAAGGTTGTCTGAACAATTGACGTCGGGGTTTCGTGCAACAATGGCAGAATGAAGGACAAACCTGAGAAATTCAAGGCAAATTTCAGGATCCTGGATCTGAATCTGGACTTTGGCTTCCGCATCACGGCAAATGAAGGTAAGATCTGAGCTCCTGGCGTCGCATCTGGTGCAGCCAGTACTACCAGGGGTGCCTGTAGGGGTGAATGTCGCTGGCCAGCGTTTTTACTATGTACATTTGCTTCCATCTGCACGAGTAGCCAAATTCCAAAGATGCACAGACCAACAGAGACAAGATTACCCCGAATCTGCCTGAATTAAGCGTGAGTTTGGTTTTTTCTGAACACGGCAGCACACTCCATGGCTTTCGGCAGCGTATCTACGCCTTGTCTGCCGAACGGAGACCAAAGAAAAGTTGATTGACGTCAAATTATCAAACATTCGCAGTTCTCCACATCATGATGTAATCAGGAAAATGAACAGTGGATTGAGCAGAATGTGGTTTTTTCAAGTCGTCAGAACACTCACATTGGAATAAGTGGTCGACCGGGCGAGGCTGGAGCTTTTGTAGGAGTTGGACATGCAAGGGTTTCGAACCTACACTCTTGAGCCCTAGCGACGAGTGCCATGACGCCCTGGACTAGACGACTGTTACCCAGATTATGGCGTCGGCGACTCAAGTCACGACAGATCTCCCTCAATTCGGCCAAGCACGAATACATGTGACCACCAACCTGTCTGGTGGGGCCCTCGTACGGCTTGGGCGCTGCAAATCAGCGGCCGAACTCGAAGCTTGGTCCTCATTTGACTCCTGGGCTGGCCTGACCGCAGGAGGGGGGATCGACGGATCAGCCCTGGAATGTGGCTGCTGAGGGCCGTAAAAGGCTGGATCTCGATTCACCACAGGTCTTTTTCCGTCGCTCTCCACCGGTCTGTCTGGTTTCGACAGACAGTCTGTCAGGAGTACGCCAATTTCGGGGTGCTTCTTGAGGAAGTCGATGAACCCCTTGGTGTACCCATGGACATAAGAATGGGCTGGTTCCCAGTTGTTGTGACTGGAATCAAAGCCCCTCCACTCACACAGAAATTCCCATTCGCCCTTTCCGTCACGTCTTGCTTCCAAAATCCTCTTGAGTTCGTACTTCCCCCCTTCGATGACCCGATCGGACAAAAATTTCGAAGTCCAAAAAAGGGGTTTAACTCGATCCTTGGGGGAGGGGATCTCTCTCTTGAGGCGATCGCCCGAAACATCAATTTCCCTGCTGACATCCACACGAATTCTCCACCTGTTCTCACCTAGACGCGCTGTAACAGCGAATGGCCCCTCCCACAAGGGAAGAAGCTTATCATATCCGTCCAGGGTGGTTTCGGATTTTTGGAGCCAAACTCGATCATCGACTTCAAAATTGTGGGGGTTTTTTCGGCCTTGATTCTGGACCCAAAGCCAGTCAGCTTGATGCTTATCGATTAATTTGGACACAGTTTTTTCTGCTCGTTGGATTTCGTCCAAAAACAACGAAGCATCCTTACAAGGGCGAGGATTATTCAACGGCATGTTCCACCAACACTTCTTTCGTCCAAAGACAATTTCATTTGGAGAAAGGCCATGGTACAAAGGCGTGTTGTGGTAACGGCGAAGCAATGCGAACAGAACTTCAAGCCAGTGGAAATCTTTCTCACTCGCGAGCTCCTTACGAAGCATATTTATAATAGAGCGGCCGGCTCTTTCGCCAGGCAGCGCTCGATGCGAGTGGATTTCACATCTGAGGTGGTGGATTCCAAGGCGAGCACATAATTCTTTCCACCATTCGGAGGTGTACTCTTTGCCTGAGTCCGTAACCACCTCGGATGGGACGTCCCAACCTCCCATCCAGGTCTGCGCGCACCATTTGGCGGCAGCCTTGCCAGTCATCGACTCGATGTTACAAGGCAACACCTGAATGTAGCCGGAATGACGGCACTGAATAAGGAGCACCCCATTGACCCTTTTGTTGGTCCAATGGCACTCTTCGTCGTCAAGTTCACCAAGATAGAAAAAATCACTGGTGACTCTGTTAAAGAGGCGCTCCGGAATAGGATGTGGCCTCAGATGGCCGTGCTTCTTCGCGCTGGGTGGCGTCGCGACAGCACATTGGGCACATCCGGCGGCTACTTTCATGCAATGAGTATATAGCCGTGAGCCAAACAACCTATGTTTAATCATCAACCATAATCTACGGCCATGTGCGTGGGGGGACTCCCATTTGTGCCACCAGTTTAACACTCGGGGGGCCAGGGCGTCTGGTACGCACAATTTACCCTCCATCCACAGCTTCCCCCCATCCAATGAATATTCAGAAAAAATTCCATCCTTGTGAGCATCTTTGGATTTGAGATTCTCAAAGACCTCTTTAAACATGGAATCACGAACATAATCGTTCGTCCAGTCACGGATGATAAGGGAATCTTTCGGCAGGGGTGGAGTTTTGGCCGGATCTCGACGCTTAATGCCCTGGATCAACCGAAATCCACTTACACGTCGGGTATAGTCAAACCGTTTCACACTCCCTGAGGAGGGATCGGTGACTGTTTCCACGACTTTCAGTGTTTTGGTGCAGATCTCATGAGCATGCGCCGGATCTGAGAAGGCCGTGATGTCATGACACGGTAATGCATGCTGTTTACCAGCGCATTGCATGCATTCACGTCGAATGAGCTTTTTTTCTTCTTGATCCCACTCGATTACGACGTGGCGGTCCTGCTCCGTACCATGGATGTTGGTACTTTGCAGCCCCTCTGAAGCGGGGTAAGCCCATCGGCTCAGAGCATCCGCTACCGTGTTGTGTTTTCCAGGCAAATACGACACATGGAGGTCAAACAGACTGAGAAATTCGTGCCATCTGGCCCGTCGACCAGCTGGGCTCGCGACAGTATCAATGTGTTCGGTGGCCCAATACTCCAGAGATCGATGATCCGTCAGGACCTCGACTCGATTGGTGCCAACCCACGATTGGTACTTTTTCAAAGCACAGATTATGGCGTAGGTTTCTTGCTCACGCGGCGACCATTGCATTTGGCGTGGGGCTAGCTTCCGCGACCAAAATGCAAGAGGGTAATGATCACCTGTGGCTTCATCAACCTGTTCAAGGACAGCTCCGATCGCGTACCTAGAAGCGTCGGTTCTTATGTAGAAGGGTCGATCGAATTTCGGCACATGCAACGTGGCGACTTCGCAGAGGGCCGCCTTCAATTGATGGAAGGCCTCCTCGCACTCGTCAGTCCACTTGACACGAACCTTTGAACCTGCCTTGCCCGCATCTCTCCCTATTTTCAATAATTCAGTGAGGGGGGCAGCAAATTTGGCATAATTCGGCACAAAAGTGTGGTAAAAATTACAACAACCCAGGAATCCTCTCAATTCCGTGATCGTCTCAGGGCGCTTCCACTTCTGAATAGCGACGAGCTTCCCTGGACTGGGTCGTCGGGTGCCATTCTCAAGGAGAGAACCACAAAATTCGACTGATTTTAAAAATACTTTTCCCTTCTTTGGCCCACAAATCAGCTGATTGGCATCAAGAATGTCCAGAACCTGGTTCAGCTGCTTTTCATGTAGGGCCACCAGCTCGGCTTCGGTCAGTCCCTCCCCCTCTGTTGCGATGATTATGTCATCTATGTACACACTCACGAAGGCACAAAGCTCAGGATGAGCTGTAAAAAGCACATCCTCCATCATTCTTTGAAAAAACGAAGGGGCGTTCTTCAGGCCCATGGGCATGACCGTCCACTGGACTGGGCCACATGGCGTGCAAATACAGGTGAGAGGTCGGCTGTCCTTCCTCAACGGCATTTGGTGAAAGCCGTGACGGAGATCCAGCACAGAAAACAAACGACCTCTTGCCCTCTTGGCGATTTCCTCCTCAATGAGGGGCAGGGGGTGCGAATCCGCCTTGGTTTCGGCGTTGAGGTTGCGAAAATCAACAACCATTCGCCAAGCATCAATAGTGTTCTGGTCTGCAGGCGGCGGCTTCGGGACTGTGAAGGGTGAACAGCACCATTCGCTGGTCATACAACCCTCAAGCCAACCAAATTCCCTGAGATTTCTCTCGATTATTTTTCTGAGTATCTCATGTTTGTGTCCATGGTTCTCATAAGGACGCTGTTTCTTCGCCTTGTAACCTTCACGAAGCTCGATGAAGGCCTCACCGAACTGCCCACGGACAGAGGGGTCCTTGATCAACTTCCCCGAAAGGGTTGTGTCCTTCCGTTCCTCAAAAATCTTGTCTCTTTTCTTGGAACACAACTCAGTGTCCACCTGATCGCCAGGAATTACTGTCGAAAAAACTTTGGCGATTTCTTCGGCCTTGGCAGGAAGAATCTTCTTACGGATGTCCCTAAAAAGGTCCGTATCAACTGCCTCTTGAAGATAGGTGGGTCGAGTGTCGACATTCCAGAGATTCTCTTCGTGATCCAGCTCCTCGAAAGGATCTATGAAAGCTTCCACACGGGGTTTTTCATAAAAAACTCTGAATTTGCGGCGCGATTTAAAATTTTTCTTCGCCCGTGCACTGAAGATTCTTTTGGATGTAGATCGTATTGGGGAAGAGGGAGACGAGGCGGATCCATTTGACGTTGGATCACCTTGGGCATCTGACGGACAAAAATCAGAAAAAATAGATTCATCATCAGTACCACGCTCAACCTCAGATTCAGACCCAACACAGGAATCAGTACCAGAATCAGCAGAATCAGAGTCAGAAAGCTTTCCATCCACCAGGAATGCAAGCGAACTCCAGGGCCGCTGTGGCAGGGGACCTGTGTCGTCCCTGGCATACAGCTTAATCTTCCTGGGAAGTTCGATGTAATCTACACAAATGTCTTGCAATTCCTGAAACCAAGGCTTGTCGTCCCACAAGGGCACAAATAAAATCGCCTGGGTTTTATCTTGCTTGATTTTGTGGATGACCTGCTGGATTAAGTGAAACGGAGGATGAATCTATAACTTCTTGTCCCATTTATAGGTCCAAGCGTCGCGAAAGTGCTTGTCAAAGCGCTTGTTCTCGCGGTTAGCAAAGGCATCATACTGTGGCCAAAAGGAATGGTGTTCATAAAAATATTCACAAATTGTATCGCGCCATTTGTCGACAACTCTGTAGGATGAAGAGTGCCAGCGCGAAGGGCGTCGTGGCTGGGAGTCCCTACGAAGACATTCTAACTCTCGGGAGTAATCGGCACTCCCATTCACCTCTGCAATGGTGACATCTTCGCCAAACTTTGGTGTAACCTTTTGCTCCAAAGATTCTTCTGCACTTTTAAACCCTGCGTGCAAAAAACGAAATTCAGGACGCTCCAAGGGACCTGACTCCAGCAAAAAACAACGCCGATGACCTACGGGCGCCACCCTGTTCTTGCTAAGCCAAGGATGGCCCAAGTAAAGGTCATACTTTATGTCGGCACGATAGAAGTAGTCATCCTTAAGGAGAACTTCCTCCACATTACCTTCTTCCCAAAGGTCTTGAGCGACCAACCGCGTTGCCCACCTGCGAGAGAATGTCCAGAAACTCCCTCGAGGGTAACAGGAAGAGGCGAATCAAACACGCAGTCGTCAGGCAAAGAGGAATTGGATTGGAGATTTACCTCCGATCCATTGTCACACAAACAAGTGGCGAGGTGGAAATTGCCCTTGCGATCAGAGACCCACATCTTTGTGACAAACTGACGGGCCCTGTGCTTGGACTGTACACCAACCTCGTCAACTACAACAGAAGGATCCGCTGCCGGATCCAGGGGAGAGGAGACAAGCGACCCTACATCAAGTAGTGGTCGAGATGGAATCTGGGGATCATGCCTGAAATCGCCTGGGGAGGGGCAATTTTCGTGGCTCTCCTAGGCGTTCTGACCTCCAGTAGCTGCGTTAACATTGTGGACACACCCTGATTCGTCGACCCACTCATCTTGGAACGGATCATCTGCTGGATTCAAGACATTTTCAACGTAATCTCGATCCGCATCGGACACCTGATCTGCACCTGAGACCTGATCCACACGATGGTTGCCCTTTCCACGTCCACGGCCACGGCCGCCGGATGATGGACCTCCACCGTCGCCACGCCCTCTGCCCTTACCAGAGAAAGGGGTCCCAGAAGGATTTCCCTTACCTTTACCCTGGGATCCTGGAGCATTTCCCTTGTTTGTACCGGATTGAGGGGTTTGGCCTGGATTTCGATTTCCGCCTCCGGCGTTGCTATTGGGATTTTTCTGGCCGTTCGGCTGCCCACCGGAGCCGGATGGAGTCCGATTTCCTGTGCCTTGGGACCCGCCAGGGCCTCCACGATTTTTGATTCCACCGGAGGGGGTCGGATTCCCTTTTCCAGCCTTCCCACCATGCACCTGTCTGTCATTCCTGTCTGAATTGTGCGAATTACTGATATTTTCACCAATCACCTTGTGATCGTAAGGAGACGATCGGTGATTATCAGTAGAATGCGTCTTAGCTCGGTTCGTAGAACCTAAAAGAAGGCAGATGCTACAGTGCTGCTGAACATTCCGGGTGTCATTCACCTTTTTGTTGCCCTTTTGGGCCCCATTTTGGGTGTTTTGCTGGGTATTCTTGTTTCCCCCAAGACCCTCATGGAAATTCTGATTGGCGGCGTCGGCGAGCCGCTCAGCCTCTTCCCAGAGTTCCTTCGGGGTGAACGAAAACACCGGGTTCTTGGCCTTCAGGCGATGGCCATGGAAACTTACTCCCCTGTTGAGGACTTGGACAAACAAGTCCCGATCCTCGTGTTCATTAAACTTGATTTTCCACGTCTCCTCAGTGAATTTCACCTTGGAGAAGGACGTGGGGGAGCACTTTTGAAGTGCCTCCCTGACGTAGAACCTGTTGGCAGAGGCATCGAAGCCTTCCACCTCCGCCCACCAGGTCTTGACCTTTTCTTCGGACTGTTTGTTCCGAAGGGTGGCGGCAGTTTCTGAGGGGATCTTGTCAAAAATCAGATTTTTCAGCTCGGCACTAGAAAATTTTTCGCCTGAATGTTCAGCTTCTTCCACTAAATTCCAGAAGCGCTGTTTTTTGTCTTGCACTTCGTGCAAGATTAATCGCGAGAATGAAGGAAAATTCTTCAACATTTGGTGGTAATGGTCCTCTGGCAGCCGGGATCCACGTACCTCCAACTGTTCCCAAACCTCATCAAAGGTAAGGGGGGAACTTGTATCCTCGCGATCACTCCACGTCCTGAGCCAAGTGTTGGCCGGCGCTCCCTCAAGGCAATCCAAGAGGGCCATTAGGAACTGATCATCTTGGAGTTTTTGAGTCTTAACCCACAGTTTAAATTCCCGTTGGAACTGAGGCCAACGTCGGGGGTTCCCATTATACTTCGGGTGCTTGGCAACCTGCCGAAGTTACAATGAAGTAGGATTAAGAAGCGAATCCAGCCCAACACCGGCCGTAATGGCAGACACCTTGGCGGCATCATTCGCCACACCAGCTCCAGCGAGGGTCTGGGCGAGCAACAGCTGGGCTAAGGTATTGGAATCAGCAGCAGGAGGGGCAGTACGGGAGGCAGTTCGCTTGGCATTCTGAGCCTCAGTCCTAGCCTTCGCCGTCCTACTCTCAGAACGAGAGATTTCCTTTAGCTTGGTCCTGCTGATCCTTGCGTCGGTGGTCCTGGAGTCCACCGAAGGAGCAATTGAAAAAATTTCCGTCCCCTCCTCCGACGGCTCTGTTGCTTGTTCCACCGATGAGGCGCCCTCAGACCGCATGTGCGTCTTGAAAAGATTTTTTATTCCCAGCGTTTCAATGATGAGGTGCATCTGATCTTTGAGCGTTTGGAGCTCAGCATCTCGCTGGAATCTGCAGGAGCAGTCGGCAGGACAGTACATACCGTGTCCTGAAGGGCCCGAGCAGGCTGTCGGACCGCTGATCTCGGTGGTCGGCAGCCAGGAGTCCACTTGGGGAGCTCCTTCAGCCCTGATTTCCAGGCTTGCCTGCCTTGCCGCCTCTAAAGTTCCCTCCTCAACCGCGGCGGCTAGATCGTCACGGATGGAAACAGGGGGATGAGGGGCGGAAGGCCCGGGAACAGGTGCCGTGCCCTTCTCCTTCGGGAAGGGGCTTGCCTTCCAGATCTGCAAAAAAATGGCAAAAGAGTCATCTTCTTGAGAACGCCACCACATCCTGGTCTTAATTTCGTCCTGAGGGAGGAAAAAATATTCCATTAAAAAATCAGAGGCGATTCTTTCTTGTCCGATCAGCTTAGACGTGGCTAAGAGACAAAGGGCCTCAAAGGCCTCAAGGTTACGGGTCACTTCTGGGGACAAATGGTCGCCTCAGTGTGCCCAAGAGGCTGGTCGATTATAGCTAGGTACCTCACCTGGACCACCCATCTCAATGTCGTTCAGATCGGCGTCAATGGTCTCAAATGTTGGACCTCCGTAAGGAAGGTTGGTACCTGCCAGGTCCGTAAGCTCCACCGGAGCGTTGCCATCGTCGTAGGCCGGCGGATTCCAGCTGCTCGATGGCCAATTTCGACTGGGATCATAATGGTAATCTGGGCCTCCACAGCTGCTGATTTGCGCCCTTCTTGGGCAGCTTGGACTTGCGCAAGGCATTCCTCTCAGGGCCTCGTTCGCGCAGCACCAAGGCAGTGTAATCGTTACTTCTCCAGAAGCGGCGGGGTCTACGGGGCCGTACTGGGGAGCGGGCTGTGGACTGAAGGGCTGTGAAGCAACATTCAGGTAGCCTCTGCTACCATGAAAGTGCTGCCCTGGGTCGTGGAAGGTGCCGGAGGGCTCGGGGCCGGCAAGACCAGTGGGGCAGGCACGCGAGGAGTCGACCTGAACGCTGCTGTTGGGGGTAGAACCGGATACACGGACACCAACGGAGGCGAGAGCAGCAACAACGGAAGCAAGATCCATGCTGATTGTTATCCGGCAGAAAATCCCAGTCTATGAAGAAAATTGATGCGGATTATCCTAATTACATCTGAGTGTCCATATCTGTCTGAAAAGATTTATATAAATCCGATTGTGAAAAAATATTTGTCTGATTTGGCTTCGGGTGCGCATCAGCGGCAATTGGCGATTCCAGGTAAATGATCTGAACGCGACGGATTTACGATGCATGGACCGCGGAATCAGATCCGGCATATCAGAAATATATAGGTCTGATCCTGAGACTGAGCTGCGAGGCGGCGATTCCGCCGAAGCAGAGAAAATGACCAAAATGTAGTCAATCTGGGGCAGATCTGTGAAAATCTGAGCGGATGGGGGTTAGCCGCACTTACACCCGCATTCCAAACCCCATGGGTTCAGGCCGAAATGGACCGAACTCGATGGAGGAGAGGGATGTACGGGGAGTGTACTCACACCCCCCGGCCACAGGTGGTATCCGTCTCGGTGGAGTGGTGGCTGCGGACGTCGGAGATGCCATCAGGATTGACGACCTCAGGGGAATCAAAATCCCCTACTACGATGGCAACCCCTCCAACCTGGACGACTTCATCCTGGATTGGGAGGACTTCGCCGAGGAGGTCGTCGGCGAGATGAGCGGAGCGCCAAGGGACAAGTGGGTGTGTCGGACATTCCCACACAGGCTGGCGCAGGACCTGAAGGAGGAGCTCAGGGATCAGATCCGCGAGGGATTGATCCAGACAGAGCAGGCCTGCCTCCAGTGGCTGGAGGACGAAGAGCGAGTGGACGCCCCCAACGAGAAGTTGGAGGATTTGTGGTCCATTCCGCTGCCGCTGGAGCGCGGAGAATTGAGGGTCCGAGAGTGGAATCGGTACATCCGCAAGTACCGAAGAAGCCTGAAGCTGGTGGAGGACTGGAATGAGGCCAGCGAGATCCGCCACCTGCTGAGGGACATCCTCCCGGCCACTGGAAGACGCGAGTGGAGGACAAGGAGAAGAAGCGAGCCAAGAAGCAGGTGGCGGTGGGGATCATGGCGGCGGAGGATACCCATGCGGGTATCATGGAGTTCTTCAGGATGAACCTGGGCGAGCCCAGCCGAATGTGGGGTCGGAAGAACGCCGTCTACGTGGAGGTATTCGGCGACAACATGGGGCAAAGGCTGATGCGCCTCAACAACGTGGAGTGCAGGCGCGGAGAGCAGCTGAGGATGCCGGTCATCTTAGCCCGCATGAGCCTGGACGAGATCGTGAAGTACATCACGGTGGAACTGAAGCTCAAAGCCAAGAACGAGGCCCACGTGCAGGATCGACAGGGCCATGGACAACGAGGCCAGGGAGAAGACCGCCATCATCGGGAGATCCAGGAGGACACGGCCAACTCTGCGGAGGATGATAGTGGAGGTGGCTAAGACCACTGGACCGGGTCCCGGGAGGATCACGAGGAGGCCCATTTCTTCGCGTTTGTGGCGCACAACGTGAGGTACCGTGGGCAGGATCGGTCCAGATGGAACCAGGTGGGACCCAAGAACGGCAAAGAGCCAAGGAGGATCGGGAACAGCTCTCGTTCCGGGAGTATAGGTCTCAGCACGACAGGTGCTGGGTTTGTTATGGCAAGGGAAACAACCATGCACATGACCACCGTCAGTGCAAGGTGTATGAGGCGGACAAGAAGGCCTACTTCGCCGCCCACCCCGAGAAGAAGCCCAAGGAGCAGCGGATTGCCGATTGGAAGGCGAAGGGCGGAGACGGGGGAAAAGGCCAAGGCAAAGGCCAAGGGAAAGGCGGAGGAAGAGGCTATGGTGGTGGACCTGGCCAAGACCGACGAGTGAGGTCGGTCGAGGAGGTTGCTGAGGACATGTTGGGGACGTTGGAGGGACTCAAAGCCCAGCAACGTGGTGGACAAAGTCCTGGCTGATCGCAGCCGGAAGGGGCTGCGGGAAGTAAAGTCTAGAGGAGCCCCCACGGGAGTGGGACCTCGGAGGTCTCTCCTCTGAAAATCAGTGGAATCCCTGAGGAATCAGAGGCACATCGGGTGCCGAAGAAGGGTCCGGAGGAGCCAAAACCACTGACTTTCGCCACTCCCAACCGCTGGAGCGCCCTGCCAAGGGAAGTACATGTCGGTACGGGACATGGCAAGAAGGAAGGAGCGACCACAGAGAGCCCCGTGGATGGGCAGGACCAGCCCAAGATCTACATCATCCGTGACCATACCCTTGAAGTCCTGATGCACCTGGACGTGCTAGAGTTGCATGCCGTGAGAGTCCTCCATACGCCTCATGGTGACGAGCGGCAGTTGCACTTGAAAGTGCGAGTACGGTGCGGACAAGAGGAGAAGGTGGTGGATGTGTTGGTGGATACGGGTGCCGAGGTGAGCCTGGCCCGGAGAGGGTTGTTCAAGGAGGAACTCCTGCAGCCCAGCCGGAGACCGGTCCGCCTGAAGGTCGCCACGGAGAGATTATGGGTGGTGGCACCCATGAGGCCACTATCAGTATGGAATTCTGGGAGCATGAGCGCTTGAACCGCCCTGATTTGGCGAAGAGAAGCACTCTATCCGGGAACTTCTGTGTGGCCGACATTACAGATTGGGATATGATCATGGGGTATGACTTCATGGTGGCAAACGCCATTGGAGCCCTTTGCCATCGTGCAACGCTGGTCCGGGAGGATGATGAATGCCTCACATGGCTGTGCACGGACTATGCATGCGGATCATCCCAATGGAATGCAGAGGAAGAGGATCGGATCGTCCAAGCGGTGCAAGCTGTCGGTGCCAAGTCCAGAGGAGACCGCGGAGTTCAGCTCACGGAGTATGGAATGGCGCCGCCGGTGTACGACAGGATGATCCAAACGCTGGGAGCCGAAGCGCCCGAGACGGACGTCTTCGCTTCCCGGGATGCTCCACTTTTGAGGAAGTGTAGGAGGCATTGGCATCGAGGAGACTCAGCCTGGCACAGGCACTGGGGTTTGAAGGAGTGGGGGCCCATGTATTGGCATGGCTCCCTGGACAATACAAGACGTACGGTGGAGAAGATCGTCGCGGATAGGGCGAAGGGGATCCTGGTCATAACCGGCATAGGATCCACCCCATGTCCGCTGGAGGTTCTCAAGTCGACGCTGGACTCCATCACCCTGAACGAGATGTCATTCGGGCCAGAGGAGGAGTTGTTCATCGACGCCAAGGGTGTATCAATGCCCTCCCTGGGTCAAGCGTGGGGTACCAAGGCTTTCCTGGTGGATGGGACGCAGGCCCAGCCCAAGGGTGATGAAGCATTCATCCGTAGGGTGGAGGCGGTGCCCATGAAGGTCATGTTTGAGCTCAAGTAGGGGACGGATCAGCCAATTGATGGCATTGATGTCCTGTCCCACGCCGAGATCGATGAAGTCGTCAACTACATGCGGATGGGGATGCACGACCGTGTGGCAGCCAAGAAGAGGCGGGCCATGGTCACATCTCCGCATTGGTGGGATGACAAGATGTTGGTTACCGGCAAGTATGAGAAGGATGAGTTCGTGGCGAGGGTCATGGATCACATCGCGGACCAATATGATGGTCCGGTTGGGTCGGACCCGCCGACATGGGATTTTCCAAGAATGGGTGCCGATAGCGACACGAACCAGCCCGACGCCGCAAACTTCCGAAGATTATCGGTGGGAAGTGCTCCCCACGACGATGAAGACGGCATATCGGACGAGGAGAAGTGGGATTCGGACCCAGAAGAGGCCTATACTGCAGTGCGGTCGGTTGTATCGATACCGAAGCAAGCGGCTGAAGAGGCCCAGGAGAACCCGAAGGTCGCCGAGCTGAAGGAGGGGCTGATCAATGCCTATCCGCGGCTATTCAGTGGCGTCGCCAACAAGAACCCTCCAGATCGTGGGAGGTTTGGCACAGCGAAGATCAAGCTGAAGCAGAACCCCAAGATCTATCGTCATTGGGAGTACCAACTTCAGGGCGATCGGGCCGAGGCCATGAAGAAGCTGTTGGCCGAGTTCATTGAGCGGGGATGGATCGAACCCTCCGACAGTGAGTGGGCCAGCCCAGCCTTCATCGTGCCCAAGAAGGAGAAGGGCGAGTGGAGGTTAGTGGTGGATTACAGGGGCTTGAACGAGCAAACCGAGCACGACTCGTACTCGTTTACCCTGATCAACACCATCCTCCAAAAACAACAGAAAAAGCGGATCTTCACGGTGTTGGACCTGAGACACGGCTATCACCAGATGCCGCTACACCCGGACTTCAGGCCCTGCACAGCGATGTCGACGCCGCTGGGGCCCATGCAGTGGAAAGTGGTGCCTATGGGCGCCAAGAATGGCAACGTCGCTTTCCAGCGCATGATGGAGGACCTACTCGGTCCTGTCCGGGACTGTGCCAATCCCTTTGTGGATGACATCATCATCGGGTCCGGCACGGAGGACATGACTGAGGACGAGCTCATCGAAGCGCATGAGAAGGATCTGCGCCGAGTGCTCAGCGAGCTGGACAAGCACAACGTGGTGTGCAAGCCCACCAAAGCCTCACTTTTCGTGAAGGAAGTTGAGTTCCGGGGTCACGTGGCAGGTCACTGGCAACGCCGTCCCATGCCTGGGAAGCTGGCGTCCCTGCACCACTGGGAGAAGCCCCAGACCATCAGCGACCTCCGGTCCTTCATGGGGTTCTGCAAATACTATTCGGGCTACGTCCGAATGTATGCAGAACTGTCGGGGCCGCTGCACAAGATGCTGCAAGTGGGCAAGTTCGATGGCCGGAAGGGGAGCAAGAAGAAGCTTGCCTGGACCCCTCAGGCCGAAGATGCGTTCAGCCGCCTGAAGGAGGGACTCCTGGGGCAGCTGGGGCTATTCCTGGTGGACCCGGACAAGGGATTCGTGCTACGGACGGACGCCTCGGACTATGCTGTAGGGGCAGTCCTCGAGCAAGTCCGGGACGACGGGTCGCATGTACCCGTGGCTTTCTGGAATCGGATCCTGGCCGAGGGCCAACGTCGAACCTGGACCGCGAGGGAGAAGGAGACGTACGCCATTGTTTGTGCGCTCAGGAAGTGGTCTGGCCACATCGGATTGCAACCGGTGGTGGTTTGTACGGACCATCAGTCTCTGCAGAGCTGGCACAAGGAGCACGTCGACACCCCCTCGGGACCGGCGGCAAGGAGGGCCCGATGGCACGAGACGTTTGCCAAGTTCGACCTCAGCGCCGTGTACGTCCAGGGGAAGGACAACACTGTGGCGGATTGCTTCAGTCGATGGGCCTACCCCGCGGGCAAGGCTTGGGTGGACACATGCAGCCATGGGGACGCCGAGGAGACCGAGGAGGCCAAGCGCATCATCGAGACGGAGGAGGCCATGGAGCAAGAGGGGGTCAAGTGCTTTGTGGTGATGGCAAACCGTACGGACCTGGCCAAGTTCCGGGGCGCCCGAGTCCAGGCTATTCGAGAGGAAACCCTCGAGCAATGGATGGTGGCCCCTGTAGAGCTAGTCAGGTCGGTGCTCACAGAGGACTGGTCGGATGACTATGCGGCATCCGAGCACTGAAGCAAGTACTGGAATGCCGTGAGCGCCCCGTCGGACGACGAATGGCCTGAGGGCTTGACCGAGGATGGGGACAAACTGTTCCTCAAGGACAAGCTTTTGGTCCCTGAGAACCGAATGGAGGAGCTCATTGACCACTGGCATAACGCCCAGCTCATGCATCCTGGTTGGGACAAGATGCCGCAGGACCTGGAGTGGCGCTTCAAGTTCCCACCGGGGTACTATGCCCTCCTGGACAAGTACTGCAGCGACTGCGCCGTGTGTCGGGCCACGAAGAGCCCCAACCACTCCACGGCTGGCAACCAGGTGTACACGGCTATACCGGAGGCCCCTATGCGGTCCGTGGCCATGGATGTATTCGCCATGCCTGAGGTCACTGTGGAAGGAGAGACCTACGACTGTGTCATCCTGGCGGTGGATAGGCACAGTGGGTATATCGTGGCGGTCCCTGGCAAGAAGTCCAAGAAGAAGGACAAGAAGGACAAGCATGGAGTGGGGCTGCAGGCCAAGACTGTCACTAATGCCATGATCAGGCATTGGCTGACGTTTTTTGATGTCCCGGCTGTCATCTGCAGCGATCGGGGCAGTCAGTTCGTGGGGACGTGGTTCAAGACGATGTGCAAGCACATGGGCATTCGGCACGCCAAGACCGTGGCGTACCACAACCGGTTGAATGGCCGAGCTGAGGTGGCCGGGCGGCAGATGTTCGAAAAGTTCCGCCAGCTGCACATTGAAGAACCGGGCCGGAATTGGTACAATTCGCTGTGGAGAGTACTCCGGGCCTACCATGACCTTCCGCGACCCACTGGACTGTCGCCCCATCGTATCCTGTTCCTACGGGATCGAGTGTCACGCACTCTCCCGTGGTTGAACCATGGCAAAGTGGCCCGGGATGCGAACGCTATGATGGCTGAGGCGGACGACACAGCGGCCAAAGTGTGCAAAGCACTTCAGGACGAGCATGAGAAGAGGGCCAAGTACTTCAAGAAGGGAAAAGTCCAGAAGTATGCTCTCCAGGACACCGTATGGGTGGAGCGGCACCACAAGGATGTCCTGTCCAGGCATCGGCGGGCGTCTTGGTATGTGCCGGGGGTAATCGTGCGGAAGGTCGGGCAGGATGTGTATGCGGTTCGTGCGGGGGATAACAAGATCCTGAACCGCGACCATACCCAGCTTCGTCCCCGAGCACCAGACCCCAGCGGACGTCCTGTCACCTTCGAGTTCACGGCCGGCGATGTGGACTCGGACGACGAGGGTGAGGACGACGACTTCACCGCCGAGAGGATCCTGGCGGACAAGCCGGACACGGGAACGCCCCTGGGGGGAGGCTTTATAAAGTCCGTTGGAAGGGATTCGCCGCATGCAGGGATTCGTGGGAGCCTCCGAGCAGTTTTGTGCCGAGGTACACCACGGTCTGGATGGACTATCTGAAGAAAAAGAACATTTCTTTGGATGTCAAGGACGTGTGGGTCCATTTGGTGGCTGCTGTAGCACCATAATGGATCCCCCTTGGCATTTTTGTTTGTTTTTGTGCTTGGGAGACGGGTGAGGGCGTTCATCCGGGGATTTTTCGGCCTTGATTGGCCATATACCCCCTTCACTCTATCTCCACATATATATTTCATTGTGGTATACTTATTTAGGTCGACCGACGACGTTTCTCTATCTTTGATCCCCTTGGTCCATGTTGTAGATCAAGAGGAGACCGGATATGGCGTAGGGCACCGATTATGAGTGTCCTCACCCCTCCCTTGGGGCGTGGGGGACGCCTACGACGTATGTGGAGCCTCCATGTGTCCTTGGGACCTGGGGAGGGGGGGTTGGAGCCCATTGGGGTCCTCGCGTCCTCTCTCCAATGACTTCCGAGCGGTAACAACGCTCTGAGAAGGGGGGTGAAGCCGGTTCGGACCCCCGTGGCCCTCTTTGGGTCACTTGGGGTGTGTATCTATGTGCCGGCAAGCCGCCATTGGCTGATATCCTACTCTCCCATCCACCTGACCTAACCCGATGTGATAGTGTGATACGCTTGGCCATTCCGGCTATGAGCGGCCATATTCAGTACGGAGGCGCCGCCAGCTGAGATTTATATATCCGAATATCAGGAATCAACAGGGTTTTTTTATCATAATGTTTCCGTAATTTTCCCGCCTTCCGTTCTGATTGTCAATGTATCGGCGACTGTCAGTTGGCTCGCGATTTTGCGGTAACCGATTGGTTAACTGTTATTTACAGATATTTTGGCGGAAACTCCGATGAAGGGTCAGATTTCATCAGTAAAGGGTTCGTTGCTTCCGCATTTGTCATATTATACACTCGCAAAATTAATCCGATTTTTTCAGACTTTCAGAATCGGATTTTCGACTTCGACATCGCCGCACTTGATATGATGAATCTCGAGTGGTCATACATTTTTCCCTGATCACGAATCAACCTTCTTTTTGTTATCCCCTACATTTTTCTTGGAGATATAGTCGAAACAGAAGGGATTCGTGAGGCCACTTTGAAGAATCATATCTCCGGCTCACGGCGGGGAATATCAATTTCGAGAATTGGGTTCGAACCGCCTTGGTCTTAACTTAATTTGGGAAGCATCAAACGCCTTTGGTGTGTACACATGCTCGTTGTAGCAAGGGATAATGGCCAAGGGGGTAGAAAGTGGTTTACAACTCTTGGGCCATGCAACCGAATATTTTATTCCGACTTTCGAGTGTACCGCATGAGTGTTGGTGTTGCATAGAAACTTTATTTGGGTTCCTACGTATTTTTAACGTGAAGATATGTCCATGGAGGGGCATGGCATATCATGGTGGGAGCCACTTAGGGAGGGTATGTGTTATATGCATGGTATGTGCTTCGATATGCTCACGCCCATTTTAGATATCTTCGTGTGGCCGAAGAGATGGGGAGCCACACGTGACAAGGGCTTTGCCCATGTCCTAATTGTGGAATTCAAAGCGCTAGACTATGTCTACCGCGTATGTATTGCTCATGGTATGTTTGGCAAAGAGATCCATGAGTGCACTCCCATTTTCATGGGGCATGTAGATATGAGTGGCGAAGGTATCTCCATGCGCCCGATTGGGGATCCAAGTGGGGGAATTGTTCGCAAATGGTTCCAATCATTTGTATATTGAACCATGCATGGATATCATGGGTGAGCATAGAGATATACTATCATGACAACTTTGTATTTGGACATATTTTCATGTTTTTGACCTCAATTTTTGCTCATTTTTGTGTTTTGTGTACTTACCTGGTCGGCAAACAGCAAGAAGCCTATGGGAAGTCGAACCATGGTATGGTGCTCATATGTTGGCATATGCTTTGGAGTTGAACACCACCATATGCCGGATTGTGTACTTCATTTGGCTTGGCGCACGAGGGATTACAAGAATTGGTCTCAAGATCATGGGCTGACTTGGGCAGTGTGTGGCGCCCATATCCGAAGGGATTTCGAGAGTAAAGTGGGGATGTACATGGGCACTGACCTTTTATCTCTCTCCTCCATGAATACTAGACTTCTATTCCATGCATGCTTTGAGCCTTCGGATAAGTGGTAACTTCAATTTTGAGCATATATTTGATATATGGCCAATATGGTGTGAATTGGCAGTTTTTGGCATGTTATGAGTTCAAACTCATGGGGCATATCTCTAAGCCCATTTGACTCCAAGTCCAACCAAGTTTATGTCAGGCTAGGGCATGGTCCTGAGTGCCACTCTAGGCCATGACACGCCACCTCCCCTATTGGGCTAGGATTTAGAGGCTTGGAAATGAACACATTTTTGGGGTTTGTGCAGTGACTTTTGACACATGGCATTTGGCCATCTTATTTGACTGGGTTCAGGACATCATGTTGGTGAGTCAGGGGAAGGTCTTGAGTCCAGGAAATGAGGGGTCTATGGCTGAGTCTGTGTATGTTTACCTCTTTGCCCAACCTTGCTTTCTTTGTGTTCATATGCCAATTTCAGGGCTTTCCTCTTTGGTGCAAATCTTGTACATGCCCGCCACCGTGGGACGACCGGTGTGCTGAACGGAAGCCCGCAACGTGGATTGGATTGTGGATTGGGTTATTGCTGTATTTGTGGGATCTGGTTGCTGTTCAGGGTTCAAGGAGGAATGTATTTTCTATATTTTTGGATTTTGGACCCTGGATTTTGAGAAATGCAATCGCTGATCAGGAGCACGTCAGCAGGGGTGACAGGCGGAAGGGGCACAGCAGGGGCCGGTCCTGGTAGGGACCTTCTTTACAACGCCGGGAAGCAAGTTTGTTTGTCTTTTTGGAAACTTGTTGTGCATCGACAGAACAAGCAGTGATAGAATGGTGGCACCATTGTATTGTGGCCTAGATAAAATGGGGTTTGCCATAAGCAAACCCAAGTTTGGTCTGTGCAAGATTGAGTGTATATGTGTCTGCACTGATTGTCCGCTCAGTTGTCTTTTATATTTTGTATGTCGATGGGGAATGCTTTCCAATTGCCCCGTGGGCTGGTGCCTCGACAGGGCGAGCCCGGAGGAGCGCGTGTTGCGGGGAAACCGGCCAGCGGGTCAAAAGCCGGGCAATCGATTGCGCTGAGTGAAGCCCTACGCCAAGGCAAGAGAAGGACGGGGATTGCCGGGACGCGGCATGTGGACGCCGGATCCCTTGAACCTTGGGCGACCCCCACTGGTGGCCAAAACAAACACAACGGTCAATCTTTGGCCGAACCAGGGGGGTTAGCTCAGGGGGACAGGGTGATGGTTCTGCCACGAGCGGATCGGTCACGCGCCCCGGCCCCCCCCCACGTTTGGTTACAAGGCCCGCGGGGTTGGGTGCAGGTTCCCAGGAGCACGCCAGCTGCGGTGTGCAGTTGTCAGGCTGTGGGGCTGTGGCGACGACGATTTTTGGATGTTGTGCGAGGGGCGTGCCCTCGGGGACGACATGAAGGTGCCCCAGAACAAGAACAAGCAAGATCAGAACAAGCAGTGATAGAAAGGTGGCACCATTGTATTGTGGCCTAGATAAAGTGATTTTCTTGCATGTGCTACATCCGAACATGTATTTGCAGGCGAAGGAACAGACCGAAGCAGAGGGGAAAGCGGAAGACGTGGATGAGCAGAAGAGCTCCGCCCATTCACAGGAAACCGAAGAAGCCACCGCTAGGAAGCAGGTTCTATTGTTTGTATGGTCAATTCTTGTGCAGCGATGGAATCAACGATGATGGAATGATGGCACCATTGTACTTTGGCATCGTGAAAGTCCTTTTCCTGCATGTGATTGACCCAACATCTGTTTGCAGGCAGAGGAAAAGGCCCAAGCACAGAGGAAAGAGCAGACGAGAGCGGCTGAGGAAGCCGAAACAGCGAACGCTGGGGAGCAGGTTCTTTTGTCTATTTCAAAACTTGTTGTGCATCGATTGGAACCAGCAATGATAGAATGGTGGCACCAGGCCGTGATAAAGTCATTTTCTTGCATGTGCTTCATCCGAACATGTGCTTGTAGGCAGAGGAACAAGCCCAAGCACAGAGGAAAGCGGATGAGCTCAACGAGCAAAACAGAGCAGCCGAGGAAGCAGCCAGCGCCAGGAGGCAAGATCCTTTTTGCGTATGAAGAATTCTTGTGCATCAATGGAACCTGCAATGATTGTGCAGCGAGGCACCATTGCATTGGTGTCGTGAAAATCATTTTGTAGCATGTTCTTCATCCCAACATCTATTTGCAGACGGATGAAACGCCCCTAGCACAAAGGAAAGAGCAGAAGAGACCGGCTGAGGAGGCCAAAACAGCCAACGCCTAGAAGCAGGTTCGTTTGTCTGTTTGGATCAGTGTTGTGCATTCATGGAACCACCATGATGGAATGATAGAATGATGGCACCACTGTCGTTAAAGTCATTTTCCTCCATTTACTTCATCCGAACATCTGCTTACAGGCAGATGAAAAGGCCCAAGCACAGAGAAGAGCAGATGATCCTAAGGATGTGGATCCTAAGGATGTGGAGTCGGAAGCACACGGCCCGGAGAAGGAAACTCTCAGCAAGAACGCCGAAGCAGCCGAGAAAGCCAAAGCCGCCAAGAAGGCCGACGCAGCCGAGAAAGCTGAAGCAGCCGATGGTAGGAAGCAGGTTCTATTTTTCGGAGGGAAAATTCTTGTGTATCGATGGAACCAACGATGATAGAATGATGGCACCATTGTATTTTGGTGCCGTGAAAGTCATTTTCTTGCATGTGCTTCCTCCCAACATCTGTTTGCAGGCAGAGGAAAATGCCCAACCACAAAGGAAAGTCGATGAGCGCGAGGAGCAGAAGAGAGCGGCCGAGGAAGCCGAAACAGCCAATACAAGGATGCAGGTTCGTTTGTCTGTTTGGAACATTCTTGTGCATTGATGGAACCACCATGATGCAATGATAGAATGATGGCACCACTGTCGTTAAATTCATTTTCCTGCATATGATTCATCCCAACATCTGCTTACAGGCAGAGGAAAAGGTCCAAGCACAGAGGAAAGAGCAGACAAGAGCGGCTGAGGAAGCCGAAAACAGGCAACGCTGGGAAGCAGGTTCTTTTGTCTATTTGACAACGTGTTGTGCATCGATGGAACCAGCAATGATAGAATGGTGGCACCAGGCCTTGATAAAGTCATTTTCTTGCATGTGCCTCATCCCAACATGTGCTTGTAGGCAGAGGAACAAGCCCAAGCACGAAGGAAAGCGGATGAGCTCGACCAGCAAAACAGAGCGGCCGAGGAAGCAGCCAGCGCCAGGAGGCAAGATCCTTTTTGCGTATTGGAACTTCTTGTGCATCAGTGGAACCTACAATGATTGTGCAGCGAGGCACCATTGCATTGGTGTCGTGAAAATCATTTTCTAGCATATTCTTCATCCCAACATCCATTTGCAGACAGATGAAACGGCCCTAGCACAAAGAAAAGAGCAGAAGAGACCGGCTGAGGAAGCCGAAACAGCCAACGCTGAGAAGCAGGTTCGTTAGTCTGTTTGGATCATTCTTGTGCATTGATGGAAGCACCCTGATGCAATGATAGAATGATGGCACCACTGTCGTTAAAGTCATTTTCCTGCATATACTTCATCCGAACATCTGCTTACAGGCAGATGAAAAGGTCCAAGCACAGAGAAGAGCAGATGATCCCAAGGATGTGGATCCTAAGGATGTGGAGTTGGAAGCACACGGCCCGGAGAAGGAAAGTCTCAGCGGTTCCGCCCTAATGGACGCGAGAACTGGTCAGTGGGTGAGACCGTTTGAACAGGTGTGCGCTGAGCGTCGGGATACGCTCTTGTGCACCGATTGAACCAGCGATGATGGAATGATGGCCCCACTGTCTTCTGGCGTGGTGAAAGTGGTTTTCTTGCATGTGCTTCAGCCCAAAATTTGCTTGCGAAGAGAAGAACAGGTCGGAGCACAGAGGAGAGCAGAAGAGCTCGACAAGCAGAAGAGAGCGGCTGAGGAAGCCGAAACAACCAATGCCGAGAAGCAGGTTCGTTTGTCTGTTTGCATCATTCTTGTGCATTGATGGAACCACCATGATGCAATGATAGAATGATGGCACCACTGTCGTTAAAGTCAGTTTCCTGCATTTACTTCATCCGAACATCTGCTTACAGGCAGATCAAAAGGCCCAAGCACAGAGAAGAGCACATGATCCTAAGGATGTGGATCCTAAGGATGTGGAGTCGGAAACACAAGGCCGTGAGAAGGAAAGTCTCAGCGAGAACGCCGAAGCAGCAGAGGACAGTCAATGGGTGAGACCTTTGGAAGAGGTGTGTGTTGAGTGCTGCAATTCGAAGTTAATCTGCTTTGTTTCACCCATCTAGGGGTTAGCCAACCATCCAAGCACGCTCTTGACGTCTCTGATTTTTGAGGCCTCGCCACTGTTCCTGCTTCCTCGATGAGGGATAGTAGACTGCCTCTCCACCCCATGGCCAGCAGTTGTCAGCAGTGAAGGAAAAATCTGCTCGTACCCGTCCACAGCAATGCCCGCACATGGAATTCATGTACCCATGCTTTCTCATAGGGGAGGCATCCATTGCAGCGTCTTTACGAAAAGTGGCTGAAAGATTTCCAAACTGAGCATGCTCTGAGTACACTTTGCGATGGGATTGTAGTCATGAAATCCAACATACCAGGAGCGGGCTATGGGCTGTTTTCAACCTCTGATTATCCTGAGAAGCATCTTTTGACCCTTTTGCGGAGGCATCAAAGGAGTCTTATGCTACGTTCCACTATACCCTTGTCCCGCGGGCTTTTGTCCTGGAAGGAATTCGTAAGCCTATTCCAGGCTATGGAGGGGCCAGCTTTGCAATCCATGGTGAAAAATTTGCAAACGCTAGTCTCCAGCGCATCCAGTTGCTCGGGGGTCTTGTGCACCTTTCTGGTTTGGTAACTACAAAGGCAATCATAAAAGGGTCGGAGCTCCTGGTAAATTATGGACCAGGGTACCAACGTAAACATCCATATGTACGGGACCCTCAAGATGATCCGAACGCTCATGGGTCCGTTTGGGATGAGACAACCATGCACTTGGCACAGGTAATTTGTGCCTCTTGCTTTGGGGTGCAGTTGGGATACAAACTCTTAGGTGGAGATTGCCCCAGCTTATGCACGCAAAAGCCGTCTGTTCACGGGGGGCTCGCCGGCAGGGGACCCTTTACGCCAACTCCCCCCCTCCCCCCCCCCCCCCTGGAAATTGGCTGGAAAGTGCCGGACAATGGGCGCCGAAGGCGCCCGAAGTAAATTTTTTTTGAATAAGTAGAGGGTGAAAAAATGAGTTTTCGCCCGGATCTATCTATACTCAAAATACTCAGTTTTTTGAGGAGAACCCAAAAATGGATGCTGGGGTGATGTAGCATCTCCGCCCACTTTTGGGCCCCCGATAAAGCAAGGTTGAGACAGCGAATTCTGATTTTGACCCCGGCCGGGAATTGACCTACCATGCCTCCCGCCCCTGTTGCAATTTTTTTTTGCCAACATACATACTGCAAAAATGTCTACCGCAATGAGGGGGTCATTTTAAGCCGTATATGTTGGGGTCTGGGTGCCCCCCTCCCCTTCAGCCGACCCCAGACCCGCCCCGACCCAGCCCCCACCCCCCCCCCCTCCTCCCCCCACCCTGAAATTGGCTGGAAAGTGGGAGGGAGTCGGCGTATGGCCCGTTGCTACGCCCCCCCCCCCGTGCGTCTATTTTCTGTTATGCTCAAGTGTACTAGTACCCATCATCTGTGTGCAGATTGCTGCCTCAGACGGTGAACAAGTCCCAAGTCCCAAGGAACTTCGATCCTTCCATACGTCCTGGCGAAGGGGCTTCAAAAAGTGTACTGGTGCTACCCCTCGGGAGCTTGGCAACATGTTACGGCAATTTTTCACCACCCTTCCAGGCGATTCCCCATGGCACGCAGCAGCACACAACGGGGTGAGGTCTTTGGTGTTCATCGCCAAGGAGTGGAGTGACCCAGAGACATTCCATGTTTGTGCATTCTTATGGCATTGTTGCCGGGATATTTGGATTTTGGAAGTCGCGGGCGTTGCTCTGTGCCTTCTCTGCGTATCACAGGCTGTGGAAGCCTGCATTCTTGCCCAGTGTCCCCAACTGGGCAGTTTTCAGCACCGTATGCTCCTCCCACTGCAGTTGCCACGTTGCCAGCGCAAAGACGTCAACATCCGTGAAGAAGAAAGTTTGAAGTTCACCGTTGATGTCATGCAGGATGAAAAAGTGATTGCTGTGATGCCAATCAGCCGCAGCTTCTGGTTCGCCGGCGAGGCCCACGTGCAGACCTCATTTTCTTTTGGAGATATCCTCTTGAGTCAGTTGTCAGTGCCGCACATTTGCCAATACTCTAAATCCACGGGTCTATTTGCAGTCGCAATGCTGCTCAGCCACACCTCGTGTGACCAGAGCTTCGAGGCATGTCGGCCTGTCAAAGTACCACCGCCATCTACCCGATCCACAAAATCCACGACCTCAGAACCCTTCACGGCATCCACAACGTCAGCGCCATCCAGTGTCGTTCGAAAGGGGGCACCTACACCACAACCAAAGAAGGCCAAGCCACCAGCAAAGCTGGCACGAAAACCAAAACCAAAGAAGGCGCCACCACAAGGAGCACGGAAGCAAAGACAGCGTAGTCCAAGTGTCAGCAGCAGAACAAGCAGCGAGGAAAGCCCAAGGCTGAATCTAAGAAGACACCACAGCGTTGAAAGCAGCGAAACCAGCCAAGACAGGAGCCCTCCCCGGAAGCTTCGACCAGAAGACAAACGGCGCAACAGTAGGTACAGGTCACCATCTATCGAGAGTTGGTCTATGGGGAGCAGATCACTATCCCCTGCGGCAGCAGCACAAAGCGGCAGCCGTCAACCGGAACGTGATAGAAGGCCATCATCTCCTTCGGACAATGGTATGTTTGGTTGCAAGGCTCTAATATTTGTATGTTTTGTTCAGCTTCGGAGCTAGGCGAGGAACAACACAGGGTCTGCATGGTGAGGCTCTTTCAGGGGGGGGGGGGGATATGCGATTCACATTTTTCCGCATTTTCCGCATTTTTTTTCACATTTTTTGGGCAGGTCCCTTAGTGTAATGTTCAAGAGGAAACATTCTAGTGGCATTGTCTTGTAGTCAGTTGTTGCCGGAGGTTTTTTGTTTGGCAGATGGCAGGGGAAAATTTTTTTGTTTGACCCTATGTGTCTATGCTCAAAATATTCAGAATTTGTGGAGAATGCAAAAATGGATGAAAACCACAGAAAAGGACATTGACCCCGACGCGACCTCCGGGTCGGACCTTCGCTGATGGGAGCCTGAGTTGATGGGCAAATTTTTCTTGAACGTTTTTTCCCGTAGTTGTGTATTTTCAAAATGAACAGCGTGTCATGGGGATCATTCTGAGGTATGTATGTTGGGGTATCCCCCCCTCCCCCCCAGGGAGCCCGGCGGTTTGGGTCAATGGGGGAGCACCTGATGCGGCGCGGATATTCAGCGGTCTGGCCTGACCAAGCAGCTGCAGCTTCTGCCCCTAGCTGCTGTGAGCCTAGTCCGTGATATTCTTGAGTTGAACTACTGCACTAAGTTGTTCCATCAAACAGTCCATGCTTTGAGCGCCCAATTGTGCAAGACGAGATGAAACATAGGGGTTCTGAGGGGCAAACACCATTCTAACCAAACCGCATTTTCTATCGCATTTTTTGCCGCATTTTCCGCATTTTGTCCGCATTTTTCCGCTTTTTTTGCCAATCCGGGCAACCGCATTTCCCCCCCCCCCCCGCTCTTTGGAGCAGAGAGGGACAAATTTATGTGCATCGTTGGAGAATGGACTCATTCATGTGCATTTATACGCATCGTGGTAATCTGTGAGTAGCGGTCAAGTGCTTTGTCTATCACGCAGGACGCCAGAGAACAGACTCATCAGAGACAAGAAGCAGGAAATCTCAACGCCGCTCCAGATCGCCCTCATGCAGCCACCAACCAGACCATGGCAAAAGGATGAGCGTGCCCAGTATGTCTGCTGCCACGAGGCCAGAGCTTTTGTACTGTGTGTCCTACCCTAGGGTGGGTCTGTGAGAATTTTAGGCAGGATGGGCCTCCGGGTAGGGTAGGCCATTGTGGAGGATTTCTGGTCGGCGCCTGGATAAGGAGAAACGACAAGTACCAAAGGGGGAACAATGTGACATCAGTTTGAACCTGAATGTCTCCGCAGTGGTCTGTGAGTAGTTGTCAAACGCTTTGTCCTCAGGCCCTATAGCTTGGCGGGGAAGGGGCTCCTCAGAAGCACGAAGCAGTCGATCAAAACGATCAGCATCATGGCACTCTTCGTCGTGGTCAATGACAGACAGATACCCGTCAAGCAGCCGCCATGACAGAAGACCGACCCTGCCTGGGGACCGTGGTATGTGTGCTGACATTGGTACACAGTAATGAGCTTCGGACTTGGACAACCTTGCCAATGCCCAGCCGTCTGGTCGCCGACAGGGAAGAGGGGTGGCCAAGCCATAGCCCTGAACCATCCAAAATTGTAGCTTGCTGATGCCTCTTCTCGCCGGACATGAGTATGCATCTCCAGAACTCTGCTGTAGTCTGTGAGTAGTTGTTAACTGCTTTGTCCTTAGGCCCTGTTTCTCGGAGTGGGAGGGATTCGTCAGAAGCACGAAGCAGTCGATCACAACGATCACCATCACGGCACTCTTCGTCGCGGTCAATGACAGACAGATACCCGTCAAGCAGCCGCCATGACAGAAGACCGACCCTGCCTGCGGATCGTGGTATGCGTGCTGACATTGGTACACATTAATGAGCTTCGGACTTGGACAACCTTGCCAATGCCCACCCGTCTGGTCACCGACAGGGAAGAGGGGTGGCCAAGCCGTAGGCCTGAGCCATCCAAAATTGTAGCTTGCTGATGCCTCTTCTCGCTTGACATGAGTATGCATCTCAAGAACTCTGCTGTAGTCTGTGAGTAGTTGTTAACTGCTTTGTCCTTAGGCCCTATTTCTCGGAGCGGGGGGGACTCTTCAGAAGCAAGAAGCCGTCGATCACAACGATCACCATCACGGCACTCTTTGTCGCGGTCAATGACAGACAGATACCCGTCAAGCAGCCCCCATGACAGAAGACCGACCCTGCCTGCGGATCGTGGTATGCGTGCTGACATTGGTACACATTAATGAGCTTCGGACTTGGACAACCTTGCCAATGCCCACCCGTCTGGTCGCCGACGGGGGAGAGGGGTGGCAGAGCCGTAGGCCTGAACCATCCAAAATTGTAGCTTGCTGATGCCTCTTCTCGCCGGACATGAGTATGCATCTGAAGATCTCTGCAGTAGTCTGTGAGCAGTTGTTAGGTGCTTTGTCCTTAGGCCCTATCCCTGGGCGGGGCAGGGACTCGTCGGAATCAAGGCAATCACAACGATCGCCATCACGGCACTCTTCGTCACGCCGGAGGATAGAATGGTCAGAGACAAGAAGTAGGCATTCATCACGGTCGCCCTCACGACGCTCCTCTTCACAGTCAATCTATGGCAGAACGCCAAACCTACCTGGGGACCGTGATATCTTTGTTGCCCTGACATTTGGATAGATTTGTCAGCTTTGCACATATATGGGCTTCTCAGGGTGGTGTGGTTTGGAGAGGAGGGCAAGGTGCCCCCCCCCCCCCCCCCAACACCCCCCTTCCATGATTGCCTCTCTGCTAGGCCGGCAACCAGATGGTACGGAGCGGAGGGATACATTTATCTCACGCAACTCCTCAAGGCCTGATAGACAAGGAGCGTCAGCTGGTGTGTTTCCCATGCTGGTGAATTAGCTCTGCTAGGGCTATGACATTTGTACACACCGCTCAGCTTCGCCGATGCATATCCCTCTCAACCAACAGCTTGCGTGCACTCTCGGCACCCTTTACTGGCCTCAGACTGCAGTTTTTCAAAAAGGATTCCACAGCCGTGCTGCTCAAGGAGCCAGACCCGCAATGGGGATGACAGGAGGCCACCGTTGCCTATGGACTATGGTATGTTTGCTGCATGACTTGTTCTGTGTTACCTGTCCATTGCATAGTAATCGGGGGGGGGGGGGCGACGGAACCGTCACTTGGGGGTGTGAGGGAACCATTGCGCACAGGTGTATACTGAACAAGGGGGGGGGGGGCTACATGTTGGTCAGCTTTTCGGATGGATATCCCTTTCGACCAATAGCTTGCGCGAACCATTAGCACCTTTTACTGTCCTCAGAATACAGCCGTTCAAGAGGGATTGCACAGCCGTGCTGCTCCAGGAGCCAAGCCTGCATCGGGAATAACAGAGAGCCACCATTACCTGTGGACTATGGTATGATCCTTCAGTCGAGGGTCCTGACACTTGTACATGTTGGTTAGCTTTTTGGATGGATATTCCTTTTGACCAATAGCTTGCATGCACCATTAGCGCCCTTTACTGTCCTCAGACTGCAGCCGTTCAAGAGGGATTCCACAACCGTGCTGCTTCAGGAGCCAGGCGTGCAACGGGGATGGCATTAGGCCAACCTTACCTGTCGACTACGGTATGCTTCCTGAGTCGCTTGTGCAATATCTCAGCAATGGCCGTGAAATTTTACCTCGTCTGTCAGCTTGGCGGATGGACCAGCAGCTCTGCTTGCATTTACCTTGGCACAGGCTGGCAAAACCATCCAAAGAACCCACTTCAGCAATTGTTCACCAAGGGCTTTCACAACAAGCGAGTGGCATGACAGCCCGCCTTCAAAGAGGCAGTGGACAGCAGATCCTATGATGAGCCCTATGATGTACTCCATGAAGTGCAACAAGCTGCTTGCGATGACGGGTTCACTGAAATAGTAATGGTGTGTGGACCCCCCCCCCTCAAGACACCTCTACCATCCTCACGACTTACGCTTTTTTTTAATCGCGTTTATTGCAAAAAAAAGACAATTTTTTTTCTACAAGCATTTACCGCAAGACAAAATTGCACAAACTTACAATTTTTTTCGCACTCCTGTGCTCCCCACGTTACACAGTTTAGTATTCCAGGTGGGCACCTACTGAACCAATATATTGGTGTGCGCTCTGTAATTCTCTTATCAGGCTGGTATTAGTGAGGGTGAGTAATCACCCTCATGCATGCATTCATCTCTTTGAGCAAGGTACAAATACATGTCCAGTGCCTCAAACGGGTTGATTGCTGCATCCCCGCAACAAGTTCATCCGATTGTGGATGCACATGCTCTACCGGTGCAATCTCCTCGGCTTTTGTTCGAATGACCGACAAGAGGATGTCTGTTTGTGCTGATGACTCGCTGGTATTACACGCTTTCAATTTTCAACATGTTTATGCAAAATTGCTGTTACATTCCTTCTAGCTTTCATGAAGGCCCATGTCAGAGAGTTTTTCTCAATTCTTCTGATTATTTTTTTTATGATGACAGCTGGCCCGCCCAGAAAGAGCTATGATGCATTAACACCCTCTGGCAAACGCATGCGGAAACTGCGTTTTGAGCAGGCACACAAACAATTAAAGCAAGGTCCCGCCGATAAATGTGGGGTTCCGCGTCCCACGCCACCAACCAAGCAGCCTCCAAAGATGCGATGCAGGTATCATCCTGTGCAAAATCGGAAGCGTGCAAGACCGGCGAGTCGGCAGCAGGTTATCAACACTCTCAAGTCACGCGTTCGCACAAAAGCCACAGAAAACGCACATATTGAGGCCCGGGAGCGCATGAATTGCTGGCGGAACAAAGTTAGTGACTAGGATAAAGAATTGCTGGAGGGCTGTGACATTACGACGACGCCACAGGGGGCAGCAATGAGCCCGTTTCAGGCACTGAATATGTATTTGTACCTTGCTGAAAGAGATGAATGCATGCATGAGGGTGATTACTCACCCTCACTATTACTTTTCGTGGATGCCTGCAACCTTTACGGAGACCGTGACTTGAAGTCCCCCGTCTTGGTCTTCAGTTTACCTGAGGCCAAAAGTCCGCATCAGACAATCATGCAACTTGCAATTGCACGCTATGTGGGGCCAGATGATGGGCATCAACTCAAGAGTCTTCTCAATACGCACACAATGGTGCCTGCCATAGAGAAAGCCCTGACACGCGGTGTAAATGGGAAACCGCTTCGATTAAAGACATACCCAGATTTGGCCCGGTTGAACACATTTCTGGGGGGTCACGGTCCACAATGCAATGACTGCCACCCTTTTTGCCCAGCAACAAAGTAGGAATTCGTGCTACGGACCTTCGCCGGCACCGAATTGCGCACTTTAGCCGACTGGATTGCAATGAGCCCCGTCCCAGAAGTACTTCGTCTTTTCAAGCATGAAAATGACATAGGTTGCGATGCACGGCACCTATGGGCAAATGATTTGACCCACCCAATTGTACATGCCCTTTATCTATACACAAAGAACAACCTCCCAAACCACTATGTGCAGAATCTGGTCTCTCTCTACCGTTCAGTCTTCAACGTGTCGGACAAGTCTCAAAAATATTATGAACCCGAGGCTGAGGCAATACAACAACCCAAAAGAGGATGCCCTGGGGATTTCAAGTTCGACTGTAAAGAGGCGAAAAGGGTACTGTTCCTTAATGGCTTCTGGGAAAAACTGCGAAATATTTTCCCCAAGTTCGGTAAGGATCCTGACGGGATGTGCATTGCACACCCACTGTTGAACAATGGATGTCCTCTGCCTGATCCGATTCAGAGGTATATCAAACTGATGCACCTCCTGGGACAACAAATTTTGTACTGCAAGCCCGAAGCAGTGTCAATGAGAGACTCCTATGCTCTAGAGGCTCATCGATTATATGGCTTTGTGGGTCTCAGCGCCCGTCGATATGGACCAGGACTGCACATTTTTCTATTTCATCAAACCCCACGCATTCTGCACTCAGGAAATCTGGTTGGGGTGTCCACCGAGGGGGGTGAACGCATGTACCAGCCTCATAAAAGAATTACAGAGCGCACACCAACATATTGATTCAGTAGGTGCCCACCTGGAATACTGGATTGTATAACGTGGGGAGCACGGGTGCTGGGCCTGTCGTTCTTACGTGAAGAGAGGCCGTACAAGCACTTTGATCCTCTTACTCTACCTTCATTCTGAAGAGAGTCTGCCTGTGTTGGCCCTTACCCTCTTCGTCCTCCCATGTAGGTTCGCTAGCCCGTACCCTCTTCCCCCTCCAACGTAGGTTGGATGCTCAGCTCGGCAAGTTGCCATCACCATCTACGCCCCTGATTGGAGAGGTGTCAGGCGGCTAGGTGCAGGACAAGAGGAGCGCCAGGGAACGGCGGCCCAGCCGGCCTTTGGAAGGGGGCCCTACTGCAGGCACATGTGTACTCCACGTTGACTCTTGGTGTCTGGTTTATGACGCCGATGGACGCGAGGAGATGCCCTTTGAGGTGTCCATTGAGGAGGTGTCCTTTGCAACCAAAAGACATAAACTAGACCCTGCAGCACTTTGTGATTGCGCTTGAAATGGAATCTGCTAATCCTTTTCAACCCTCAGTCTTTTCTGTGCTCCAGTAGCACACTGGAATGCCTACGGGCTAGGCAGTTCCCGCTGCCTCTTATGGTCTCAGAATAAGCTTACCGTAACTAACTTAGTTTTTCTCAATTTCAGCCATGAATGTCGATGATATTGACACGTACCCAGTTGGTGCTGTTGTCAATTTCCAACGTTCGAACGGCAGTGTTGTGTCTACCAGGATTCTGGCCCCTCAGAGCGTGGTGCCAACTACCGGACCACCACATGCGATATTGTACTTTACTCGGGATGTTCTCCAGGCAAAGTGTCTGTGTTTTTTCTGCAGGGCTTTTTTTGCAGGACGTGTTTTCCTCAAAACGTGCCCTGCCTGAAGTTCCCCTGCAGCCCAACTTTTGCCATTGCATCCTCTTATCCAGCTCAGGCAGCCATGAAGCCCCGTGCAGTCCTGGAGATAAATGTATCCCGCAAACTAAAATTTGTGCATCTGTAACTCTTGGGTGTGTGTATCATGTGTGCATCCCAACTTTCAAGAGTGTGTATCACATGTGTGTCCCATCATTTTCTCATTCTGGCGTGCGCTTTTTGCGCTCTTTTCTAGACATCATTTTAAGCTAAGAACGCTTTGCTGCACAGATTTACAAGCTGGTAGTTGTACCTTAGTTGGTGAGGCACTGCTCTGCTGAGACGGTTGAGCGTTACTTCAATTCCTGGCATGCACACATGTCAATTGTGCTATGTTCCACATGTGTGTCGAAACCCTTTTCCCATCTCGTTTCCTGTGGGGGATGGCCAAGATCTCGTTTCTCTCTTCATGGATTCCATGTATCACATGTGTATGCCAGGCATCTGAAGTGTGTATCGAGTGTGTATCCCCCCAAAAAAAAGTGTGTATCTCGCGCTAGCGGTGATACGCACTATCCCCAGGACTGGCCACGTGCCGCCCGGACTTCTGGTGGGTGCCCTCCCCTGTGGAGAATATGAAACCCGGTCCCATCCCGGTGACTTTCAGTCAGAGCCCACGTGGTTTGCAAGTTTTTGTGCGTGGCTAAGGGGGCGTACCGTGCGCTGTGCGCGCGCTGTGCACGCGCTGTGCGCGCGCTGTGCGAAACGTTGGCTGTTCTCCACCACCGGGAGTTCGGTAAGTTCAGAAGATTGGAAGGACATCATTGAATGGCTGCTGCAGTGGACGGGGCTATAGGGGGCAGAATTTAGGTCCCTGGGACCCATGGCAAGCATCAGATGTTTGAATTTTCGAGATTTGAGATGGTTGTGCATGATTCCGCGGGTAGGTGGTTTTCGGGGCTGTTACCCGGATAATCACCGTAATAGTTGGCGCTGTGCCCGCGCTGTGCGCGCGCTGTGCGAAAACGCCCCCTAATGCTTGTTGGGTTTGCATGCTGGGTTGTTCTTTTGAATTGCAGTTTGGTTGCACTTGTGGGGAGTCCATTTGGGAGTCCGAGGGAGCCCATTTGGGGAGCCGATACACACATCCGAAATGTCGATTGGTGATCACCTGCAGGTTCGTCAGAGAGGGTGCTTGAAGGACGGCGCCATGTGTGATGTAATCAAGTTCCTCAGGGCATAGGTGGAGAAGGCGTGGATCCTGCGCACGGGCTTCGTGTGATCCTCTGTGGCTAGCTGAGACCAAGTATGACGGAATACGGGGACAACGTTGGCCAATATTTGTCGGATGGGGAGTTGTGGGAGCGTCAATGGGGGACCATCAATTTTTGTCAAGCATAGCTGGAACACGAAGCAGAATGTGACCTGAAACTGCACTGCGCTGCGCTGCGCTGCACTGCACTGCTGCCTTGGTAGGTTGTGTGTGGGTAAGGATTCCCAAATCCCCTCATTGGTATTGCATAGCATGCATGAATTTGCAGGGACTCACCAGTTTTGCTTGACCCTGTGCCCCCTGCTGACAACAATTACAAATAGATGCAAACGCATTTGGCATTTACAGCGTAAATTGAACAATACCCAAAACGAAAGCAATGGCAGCAATGCAGCTGGTGCACTGTAGATGCCGACACATCGAATAAATTTCGTGTCTGTTTTGAATCATCATGGAACAGGCACTCATGAGCCTGACTTGGGCTATACAAATATTTCTTGTCAAGAATAGACATATGGCACTGGGAAGTACCAATGCCCGTTTCTTTTGGCATCCCTTTCTGAAGGAGACCGACCAGGAGCTGCATCTAAGGGCCGGGGGGAGTGTGCGGTGGCGCAGGTAACCCCAGAGAGCATGCAATGCACAGGGCGCAGCCTCCCGTCATCACCACATGACATGTTGTGATTTCGTCCCCCCCGCCCCCGGCTTGGTCGGACTCTGGGAGGGGGAACATAACCCGGCCACAAAACCAATTAAGCCATTTCCTTGGTTCAATTGTTTTACCACATTCACTCATTTTTGTCATACATTTTCGGCCCGTTTGCGACCATCTTCATTTGAATGGCCATTATACCCGCCCCATGATCGGCCCAACACGAAACTGCGCGCCATGTTCCAGGTACCTACAATGAGCAGGGGAAAAACAATTACATTGAAATGATATTTTTTTGGATCTACGTTAGAACTATCAGTTTCGGCCCAGCAGCGAACCTTCCTAGAAGGATCTCAAAAATTGGCTCCAACCCTCAACGTCCACTTTCCGTGTCCATTGAAAATGCGGAGTGGCAGAATTCGTTTTCATCTGAAATTTGGCTGTCCACTCTGTAGCATACGCGGATACCCCCTCCCCCCTTGCGCAAGCACTGCCTTGTCTAAGCACATGAGCCCGTGTTACCGTCGTTTTGATTCATTTTTCCTGACCACGGTTTTTATGGTCAGAAAGGTAACATTATGCGATTGTGGTTTGCTTGTAGAGGGAAAGGTGGGCTTGATCATGCTTGTGGTAGTTCCTCCTGCTCATACCAAGCTTTACTTCACCAAAGATATTATTGATGACAGTTTTGTCCCAAGGAATAGGAAGCCTAAACCCATTCCAAAACCCGAAGCCAAGCCTGCCCCAAAGGCTGCCCCAAAAGCGGCAGCATGTGCAATTGTTCAAGATGACGCGCAAGGTGCAAAAGGGCTTCTATTCGACAGCTCCTGATGGCCCTAATGGGCAGTGAGGATCTCCAGAACTTGCTGAAATTTGCCTGCACATTGTGTTGTAGTGCCCTGTTGCGACAATTGTGATTAGGGTGAGGTATGGGCAGTTTATCGATGACATACGTTCTTTTGGTACCGCGCGTCGCGCGCAAGCACTGCCTTGTCTAAGCACATAAGCCCGTGTTACCGTCGTTTTGCCGACTTTCAGCATGCTTGCGCAAGGGGGGGGGGGGCTATTTACACCAGGCGCCGATGCACAGGGCTGAGCGGCAGCTGCAGCCTGTTTGATTGTGGTGACTTCGTTAAAGCCTCGGGCACCAAGTCTCCAGAGATTGCAGCACAAAGACTGCGCTTAATGGGCAGAACGGACGCCTTGGTCCGAGGAACACAGACCCTTTGCAGCAGATAGTATGACCCCGTGGCGTCATTTCATCTGCCTAGTCTTTCTCCCCTGCGATGAGTGATGCACTGCCGCCCCCTTCCAATCCTACGGCAGCCTTTTAGACTTCTGCCGGATCCTTCACGGTGGAGATCTTCCTGGACTGGATGCCCTTGACTGCCAGCAACTTCATCCAGTTGGCAAAGACGGGCTTTTGAGACGGTCTGCACTTCCACCGCGTCAGCCTCGATTTCGTGGCTCAATTTGGATGCCCCCTTTCCCGCAATGCCAAGAAACTGAAGAAGGCCGGTACTGGTGGCCCTGAGGGGGGCTCACAGTTCCCCAATCTGGCCACAAAGGAGATCATGCACCTACTGAACCAATATATTGGTGTGTGCTCTGTAATTCTTTTATGAGGCTGGTGCATGCGTTCCCCCCCCCTCGGTCGACATAGGTCGCCGTGCATCCCAACCTATGTCATTTTCACACTTTAAAAGACGAAGTACTTCTGGGAATATTACCAATGGTTGCACATGAGCCCCATAAGCAAGCCCCATGACGTAGATGTGCTGCTGAGTTGCGGTGTGGAGAGAGTGTTCAACATCGGTTCATCTATTCTGCCCCATCATATCATGCCCTTTGGAATGTTTCTGCCCTTGTCTTGGTGTTTGTCTGGTCAGAGGTTTCTATTTTCTCTCAATAATGGCAAGCCCGATCACCGCATCGTGTCCAGACTACAAATATTTTAAAAAAGACCCAAACTATCCCCACTGCTGCCTCTGCGACGTGGAGGTCTCCGAGAACCCCACGTCGTGGAGGTGGCATGTCCAGGGGAAGCAGCATAAACGAAAGAAAGAAAAGCTGAAGGTGGAGGAGGCGCCACCAAAGGGAGCAGGGAAGCGACTCCGCTCCAGATCGCCCTCATGCAGCCACCAACCAGACCATGGTAAAAGGATGAGAGTGCCCAGTATGTGTGCGGCCACGGGTCAGAGCTTTTTTAGTGTGTGTCCTACCCTAGGGTGGGTCTGTGAGAATTTTAGGCTGGGTGGCTTCGACGTAGGGTAGGCCATTGTGGAGGATTTCGGGTCGGCGCCTGGTCAAGGCATTTTGCCTTTGGTGAGGCATTTTGCCTGTGGTATTTGGGTGCGTGAATGTGCAATAGCATTTATGGGTTTGGGGTTTGCAAAAAATCTGGGTGGGTTGGCACACAGTAATGAGCTTCGGACTTGGACAACCTTGCCAATGCCCACCCGTCTGGTCGCCGACAGGGAACAGGGGTGGCAAAGCCATAGGCCTGAACCATCCAAAATGGTTGCTTGCTGATGCCTCTTCTCGCGGGACATGAGTATGCATCTCAAGAACTCTGCTGTAGTCTGCGAGTAGTTGTTAACTGCTTTGTCCTTAGGCCCTATCCCTCAGAGCGGGAGGGACTCGTCAGAAGTGAAGCGGTAGGTGGGGACCCCAGGCTTTTGGCTCCTTATTGCCCAGATATTGTGAGGATTCTGTGGTTTGACGCTTTGCTTCGCTTCACCAGTTCCGTTGCTACGGCCCTTGAAGTTCGTGCAAAGTTTTTGTCGAAATCCCTGATTTTTCGCAAAATCTCTTGAGATTTGTCAAACTCGGAAAACCCTCTTTTCTCCGGACGTGCAAGCGCCTCCAGTAGCGCCCCAGCCCCACTCTTGGTCATCCTTCTAGGCACGGAGCGATGCACGAGGAGCACTGAAATCACTTCGGTGTCCGTCGTTCCCACAGGGTTCTCCATGTCCTTTGCTTGGCTTAAATCATCGTAGGACCCTTGCATGGTCCCATACATGACACAGTCTGCTGTCCTGTGCACAGAAAGGCCAGAGTGTTTGGTCTCTGTGAGGCACAGATCCCACGCATGCCCGTAACTTATGCTACACCCTTGGATGAACCCGTCATAATTGAAATTAATGATCTGCAATAAAAATTTATTGTAAAATCACTGCCTTTTGGCGGTCTTTCATGCCTGAGCCTGAGCTGGCAATTATCGCCTGCGACAATCTGGAGCTTCGCGGCAGCGTTCGCGCTGCCTGTCCGCAGGCTCCAAAAGGTCCACGGAGTACCTAGGGTACATTGATCCATCCCAGGAAACACCCATGGAGTGGCCTGTTCTTGCGCAATCGTGGACAGCCCACGATTTCGCGTCACCCCTCTCCGTAAAAGGCTTGCTAGGCTGATGGCGGCTCTGCAAGCCCCACGCGTTCGTGTTTCAGGTGCATAGCTTACACGCGCTGACGCCTCTGCGCGCCAGCAGTAAAAGGGTGGGTGCCCAACAAGAACGCTGGACCACTGATTGCACTTAGTGGCGCAGACATCTAAATGCTTCGGCTCCACCACCAGAGACATGGCAGATTAATACTAAAATTGATGCCGGCCCAGTAAAAAAAAAGGACACAGCGCGCTGGGGTCCCACGCTGGTCTCACTGGACTGGCCACTGAAGAGCGTCAGCGGCGCTCCCTGACTGGTTACTTACGTACCAAACCTCTTCGCACACCATGCCTCAATGCGCTTGGCGCGTCAAAGCGCATGGGATCTGCCACGATGCTGTACTCGACGTTGTACAGCGAGGGTCTCCTTTGCCTCGATGCTGCAAGCTGCCTTAGTCTGCAGCGAGGGCTCCCATGGTGCTTCCGACGCCGGCATTACTACAGTGGGCGCAGAACAGCCGCGTCACACGGGGAGAATCGCTGACGATCTTCACGAGCGACGGCTGGGTCTGCTGTCGCGTAGACCCATTGGTTGGAGGGGTGCTGCGCAAGCCGGCGCAGCAACGCACCTCCATACAGCCGCGACGCAGTTATTGTCCGCTTTTGACGCATTCCCGTGGGGGGGCCTGGCCACGGGACGCTGCGGTGACACGCACAGGCAAGCAGGCAGGCAAAGCACTGCGCTCACAGGGGCATCATTACGCTCGTGTCATGAGACAAAGCGTGTCAGGATCCTTGCCACTCTGAAACAAGGGAACGAAAGTATGTACAGCAACACATCAGGATATGTACACATGGGGTTGGGACTGGACTGGGGTAAGGGCATCACAGGACAATAGACACTCAGTCCCAACTCATATCCCAATCCCAGGTCCGACCCTCTCAATGGCTGGTGGGGGCGGGGGCTCAAAGACAACACATGCCCTGCTAAGTCCGGACCCTGAAACCCTGCCAATAGGGGAGGTGTCCCGCCCAGCCACAGGCGAGTTCCTGAGACCCAAGGAGCTCCAAGGCCAATCGACAGTGGCTCCCTATGCTCCCTTAACAGCAGGTCCTAACTCCACTCTGAGCCAGAGATATGGCCCCGCCATTATCCTCTAGGAGTTGGTAGCTGAAAATGGGCTGTTTCAGCCCAAACTGATATTAGCTCAAAAATCCCCAAAATTGACCCCTCGTCTGAACCCGCCAGAGGTAGGGACGAGGCAACTGACGCTATGTCCTTTGCATACAAACTCCCTGTAGCCCTCACCCAACCTGGTTCCCTCCCAGGTCCCGGCTTCAGGGCACCACGGGTTCGTCAAGTGGGGTCATAATAGCCAAAATGGCAAAATCGGCCGTCTCGGACGACCGTCCAGGGTAGGAAACCTTGGCGATTTTGTCGCGCCAAGCCTTGATTCACGACCCTTGATATCCCCTTTGGTCCCATGCCCTGGGTTATCGCTTGCTGTCACGCTGGCTGCTTACTGTTCACCAAGGGGATGAACACGCGGATGGGGCAGAGAGCAGCATGCGGTGCAAACGGGGGGATCATGGATCGCACCAAAACTTGAATAACTCCGGATGAGCCGGAGGAGCAAATACGAAACTCAATGGCGTTCAACCCTTGGTTATATGCTACAATATTCGCCCTTTTTTCCTGGCTAGATCCCGTGCCCCATGGAGATATGGTAATTTCAATATGGCATACCATGGCAAAAACAGCAAAATTTGCGCGTGTGCAAAGAGGCAATATGGCACGCGTGCTCACAAGGCGAAATTTTATAAAATAGAAGACAAGGTTGTAAAAATCAACCAAGCTATCCACGATGTCCTTCGTGGTCTCTACTTTACATATTGCCTTCGTTCGAGGCTCAACTCCCCATAGGCTTCGAGTACGAGCCTTTTCGACCAACACTTGCCCTCTTTCGAAAAAGGAGTTTTGATACGCATTGAATTGCGTGGAGCCATCGTTGAGTTGGCTCGAAAAACGAAAATGGCCTCGGGCTTTTGGTCTTGTGAGCATTGTGTTCGGTCATTAACGTTCATGCTCACAAGGCCACAAAGTTAGCGTTTGCGCACGCAAACGACTTTGGTTTGCGAGACCCATAGGCTGCCTAAAACACCGCCATTGCCCGCTTCCCTATGCAACGTGATATGCCCACGTGAAAGGGGCATGGATGAAAGGCATAGGGGGGGAATGTAGGGTTCCGTCCGAACTCATGGTCCTTGAGAACCATGAGTTCGAGCGATCGACGGAAAAGCTTGCGCGTTGATTTTCTCGAAGACGCAACGGCGAAAAATTCTGGTGAACACACCAGATGAAAGTACATTAAATACCCTCTGGATTCAGCCCTTAAGTTCTCTTAGAACCTCACAGGTGCTCGAGAAAAGTTCATCACAAAACTCGCCACGGAGAAGCGACAAAGGCGCGTGAACAGGCGACATCAGGCGGCGATTTCACGACAATTAGAAATCGCGGTAGAAATCGGGTATTTCACCAATTTCTGACCGAAAATCAATCAAGACAATAAAATTACGGTAATTCTACATCGATTTATTGGTTAGAAATCGGATTCCAGATTTCGCGGGTTAGAGAACAGGGATATCCCGCTGACAGCCGGTGTCAACGGCCTCCGCACGGGTGTGACAGCTCACAGGCCTCCGGGCCATGGGCCATGGGTTCTGGGTACCGCTTCGGCCCCCTCCTTAGAGCAAACCCTCGGGGGGCCTCGATAACACCCAAGCATGGCAGCGGGTACCCAGGACCATCCCCTGAAGGGGGGGGGGTGTCACATCCTCACTTCAGGCCCATTTGCAGGTTAGGCTGCCCAAATCCCACAGTAAGACAGGTACGGTGCTGTAGCTGTTAGTAACTGCAAGTACAGTATCAAGTATCAAGTCCCGGGTCCTGGCGGCGATTGTTCTGCATCCAAAGGACCCGTTAACCCATACCAGGCGCACCGGGTGCTGGCTGCGACGGTCACTACCACAGTGGCAGTGGCATACACGGCCAACATAGGCGTCACACGACCACCGAGGTGGTCCCACAGGTCGAAAGCGACCACAAAGATCCATCAGGCTACCCCAGGCTTCCCAAGGCCGCAGGCTGGGGGAGAGTCCCCACGCGTCCTTCCTTGGGCGCACCATGTCCATATCCACGACGCGAGTCCAGAGTGGTACAGCCGAACGAGCTCCTCCTTAAGGGATCGGGCATCAAGGCCGTCTTTTCCCTCGCCCCATTACCACGAAGGCCATGCATGGGGGAGTCCCCATGCAGTATGGGCGGAGGCGTCGACTCCTCAAACCACCAGTTTCCCAGGCAGACTGACCGAGGTCAGGACACCGGAGGTCGCCACCCGACTGCAAGTGCGTCTGCGAGTCGGTAGGCTCACACTGGGACTGACAGTGGCGGACCGCTGGGAGTGTAGTCAGGCAACTGGGCTTCCCGCCTGGCGCCATCTGGATCTCAGCACATCACAGCCACTAGGGCACACGGTATCACGGGCACTCAAACAGAAAAATCTGTACTTAGGTACTGGTCCAGGCTGGACCTTATGTAAGAGCATGTACACGGCGACTCAAGGCGCCATCGTATCCCGATTCGCATCCCCTCGGGGGCAAAAACAGTCCACATCCCGGTGATGCGCTGATAACACTTAACATACAGATGCACATATCCTGGGGAACAGAAAAACAAGCAATAAGCAGGGTAATAGGCGTGTAAACACACTCTGGACAGAGCGCCAAACCACGCCCCGGTTAGGATAAGGCATATGCAGGAGGGTGGACAGGAAAACGCCTGAGTTCAGGCCATATATAGTCTGCAGACACACGTAGACTGGTCTGGACCCCGCAAGTGCCATGGGACCAGACCACACACCAAAAAAAAACGCAATGCCGATGACAGCGGAATCCGTTGCGCAACGTCGTATGGGCTTCAAGGCCCTAAGAGCTCAAAAAATGGTCAGTCGTCCTGCCTGGATTCTGAAGGATTCAGCAGGCGGGGAGTGACGAATAGAAGTTGAAGAGAGGGGCCATCCTCCTCTGGATTCAGCAGGGGGGGGTATATGGCGACTCTGACGGCAGGTCACCGAAAGATGGAAGAGAGCAAGCAAGTAAGGGACGATCCGTTGACCACACAAGCGCTCAAACTGCATCAGGGGAGAGCTCAGGGCGATGATCAGGCGCCCCTGGCTGCAATCGCCCGGGTGAGTGCGGCCAAGTCTGAGACATGGATCTTGGTCTTGTGCCTGCGGATGTAGTCCATGAATTGAGTGTTAATCCGCGGCACGAACGAGGAGACGGGTTCCCAGGTGTCGTGGGACGGCCCATAGCCTCGCCAACGAACCTTGAACTCCAGACCTCCGGGTGCCGAGGCGGTCGGACGCTGAGCCAGGATCTTCTCGACGGTATAGTCGTCCTGCTCAGCATAGTCGTCGTCCGAATCAGCCTCATGTGCGGCATAGTTCAGGGACACATGTTGGCAACGGAGGTCGGGTTCCCGCACACGGAGTTGACTCTCGTGGCGCTCCCGGAACTGTCCGTGACCCACCTTGATGCGGTAGGTGTCCTCACCAATCCTGCGGACCACCTCTCCGGGTGTGAACCAGGTTTTGGTGCGGTGGGTGCCCATAGGGCGGGGTCTGATCACCCACACTGGGTCTCCCACCCTGAACTTCTGCGCTGTCGAGCACGAGGCGGACTTCTGCTGCTCAGCATGCCCCTTCTCGAGCTGCTGGCGGATGTCCCGCGCCGTTGCCTCTTGCCGCGCAAAGAATTCCTTGGCGTCCATAGCCATACCATCACTAGACAAGGGAAGTCCCCGACCCAGGGGGTCCCTGCCGAACAGAATCTGGTGAGGGGACAAACCACCCGGAGTGGGGGTGTCATGATGGGCCTTCAGAGCGGGCCACATCTCCTCAAACCAGTTCCGACGTGGATTGGTGATGTGAATCTTGCGCAGCTTCTCGAACAGCTGCCGTCCAGCCACTTCAGCACGGCCGTTAGACCGGCTGAGATAGGCGACACTCTTGGCATGACGTATTCCCATGAGGGAACACATAGCCTTGAACCAGCCACCAGTAAACTGGGGCCCTCGGTCACTGCAAATGGTGCGGGGGATGTCAAAGACGGTCAGCCAATGACGAATCATCATGACTGCCACTACCTTGGCAAGCAACCCCTTTTTGCGTGCCGGATTGGCTACTACGTAGCCACTGTGGCGATCCACACAAAGAACCACACAGTCAAAGGTCTCCTTGCCAATGTGAACTTGGGGCATGGAGAAGACGTCCATGGCCACGCTCTCCATGGGCTGGTCAGGCACCGGAGTCCATTGGGCTCCCCCCTTGACGTTCCGGTTGTCGGGATTGCAGGCCTGACAGACCGAGCAATCCTTCCTGACCTTCTTGATGGCGGTGTAGAGACCGATCTGGTCGATCTCCAACCGACGCTGCATGTCCAGAGCTTGCTTCTTGACCCCTTGGTGCATCATGTGGTGGTGCCAAGCTTCACATAGCTCGAGCACTCGGGACTCTGGTACTAGCAGCTTACCATTCCGGTAGAGCTTGCCATCTTCCTCAGTCAGCCCCTTTGGCCACTTCTGCCCGTCATCAGGGTCGGTCACAGCCCTATACTCGGCCGCAAAGGCCTCAGACTTGGCGTAGTCGTCGGTCCAGTCGTCCTGGAGGCAAGACTCAGGGAAGAGGTGCTTGTCGGACTCAGCTCCATCAGGGGCGAGTACTCTGACCGCTCTGCCCATCCTCGTTCCGAGGGGGGCATCCGCAGCCATGACGACGAAGCAGTTAACACCCTCCTCCTCCATCAGGCGCTCCATTTCGATGATCCTCTTGGCTTCAGCGGTCTCAGCCTCATCGCCATGGGCAGAGACATCCGTCATGCCCTTGCTGGCGGGATAGGCCCACCTACTGACACAGTCCGCCACGGTGTTGTCCTTGCCAGGAACATACACAACCGTGAGGTCGAACTTGGCCAAGGTCTCATGCCATCTTGCCCGTCGGGAGGCGGGACCAGAGGGGGTGTCCAGGTGCTCTTTGTGCCACGACTGCAGACTCTGATGGTCGGTGCAGACGGTGACGGGATGGAGGACTATGTACCCAGCCCATTTCCTGAGAGCCATGACGATGGCATACGCCTCCTTTTCTCGGTGCGTCCACGTTCGTCTCTGGCCTTCCGCCAGGACTCGGCTCCAGAAGGCCACGGGCACGTGCCTCCCATCGTCAAGCACTTGCTCCAACACAGCGCCAACGGCGTAGTCGGAAGCATCAGTGCGCAGGACGAACCCTCGGTCAGGATCCACGAGGTGCAGACCCACTGCGGATAGCAGCGCCTGCTTCATCCCCTGAAAGGCACGGTCGGACTCAGCAGTCCAGACCAGAGCCTTCTTGGACCCCTCCTTGGTCTCCTCTCGGTTGCCCTTGAGCATGGTCGTCATGGGGGCTGCATGCTCGGCATACATGTTGATATACCCCGAATAGTAGTTGCAGAACCCCAAGTACGCCCGTAGCTCAGAGACCGTTTTGGGCTTTTCCCAGTGCTCGATCGCAGCCACCTTGCCAGGTATGGGCTTTCGCTGCCCAATCCCGACTACGTGGCCAGCGAAGACCACCTCGCTTACCGCAATGGTGGCCTTGTCAGTGCTGCCCGTGAGTTTGTGCCGAACCAGAAGGTCCAGCATTCGAGTGACGTCCCTCTCATGTGCCTCGAGGAGCTCCTCGTAGCTCATACTGGGGTCCCCGGACGCGATGATCACGTCGTCCACGAAGGGGTCCGCACAGTCACGCACCGGCTCAAGCAGGTTCTCCAGCATCCGCTGAAAAGCCGCATTGCCGTTGGTAACGCCCATGGGCATCACCTTCCACTGGAGAGGTCCAAGTGGGGTGCTCATGGCTGTGCAGGCACGGGACTCCTCGGCGAGAAGCATCTGATGATAACCATGTTTCAGGTCAATCACCGTGAGGGTCCTCCGCCGGTGTTGTTTTTGCAGCATGTCCTCAATGAGAGGCAGCGTATAGCTATCATACTGCGTTTGGGCGTTTAGGCCGCGGTAGTCGACCACGAGCCGCCACTCACCGGCCACCTTCTTGGGGACGACGAAGCACGGAGAGGCCCACCCGGAGTGGCACGGCTCCAGCCAGCCTCTCTCGATGAAGTCACGGAGGATCTTCTCCATGGCCTCCTTCCTCTCGCCCCTCAGGGCAAACTCCCGGTGTCGATACAAACGGGGGTCCTGCTTCAGTCGTATCTTGGCCTCGCCAAAGGGTCCACGCACCGGTGGGGGAACCACAGGTTTTCCGCTGAAGAAGGTATCACCATACTTCTCCTTCAGCTTGGCCCTCAATGCCTGGATCTTGGGGCAATCATCAGACTCCGCCTTGGCTTTTCCGGGCACCTGGACCACTGAGCTTACTTGAGGGGTAGCGACCCCGCTCGGTTTCGGCTCAGGTGGTCTTCCCAGGTGGCCCAAAGGGCCATCTCTGGTCTTGCCTCGGGACAGGTCGCCGTAGGTGGGTGGGTTACCGCCGATTGGCTCGTCCTGGCTGGACATGTGGTCCAGCACCCTCTGTACGAAAGTGTTCCCATCATAGGAACCAGAGACGATCGAGTCCACTTCCACCAGGCTCTGTCCTGGCCCTTGCCCTCACGCTGGCTTCCCCAGTCGTGAAAGGGCTGATCCATATACCCCTGAACCAGATCCAACTCCTCTTCAGTGAGGGGGTCTTCGGATTCTCCGATGTCAACAGGGGAAACCGCAACGCATTGCCGCCAGGGCTCCGCTATGATGCGGTTAACACACACGAAGTCCGTGCTGTCGGCCTGATCAAGGCCCCCATGCACATAGTGGAATTCCGTTGGCCATCTCTGGGGTGGCATGGGCTGTCCCTTAGCGTCCTGATAGACACTCTCTCCAGCCGGTAGGACGACCTTGTTTAAGGTCATGTTGGTCAATGAGACCACCCAATGTCGGGTACTTTCTTCCTCGGTGCATCCCATAGGAACAACCAGCACTGCCTTGGAGCGGTCCTTGCGAATCTTCGCTATCGCCCTTCGAATGTCCCATCGGGGGCAATGGATCCACATCAAACCCTGATGCGGACCCCAGTGCTTCTTCCACGCGGAGTCCTGGGCGCTCCAGTACTTCTCACAAACCCGAAGATGGGCGGAGGTTCCTGAAGAGAACGCATCCAGGGCCAGATCCGAAGCTCCCAGGTCCGCGACCACTCGTCTCGCCACTTCCGGCATTACGCCGTACTCCTGGTTTGCTGGCCCAGTTGGCTCAGTGCCCAGCGCGGCTACTTCGAGCTGATTGCGTTCCGGGTGGATCCATTGGCATTCCACATGGTGCTCAGGTGACGAAAGCCTCGAGAGCTGGTCGTCCTGGTACAGGCTCATGGAGGCCTGGGCCGGGAGAACACCGGAGTCCTTCTCCATCATGAAGTCGTACCCAACGATCATGTCCCAGTCCATCTCGGCCTCATAGAAGCGACCTTGCAGGAGGATTTTCTTGCCGAGGTCTGGGCGGCTCAGCTCACGATGGTTCACGAACTGCAGCCCAATGGCCGCTTCCTTCGTGCCTCCCATCATGTACTGGCTGTTCGCCACCTTCAGCCTGACACGTTTCCGACTGTTGGTCAAACACTCTGGTGGAAGTAGGCCAGCCTTGACCAAGCTGACCTGTGCTCCCGTGTCGACCAACACGTCGAAGACCTTTTCCACTTCCCCGCATAAGGCACGGACCTTAAGGTGCAACTGCCGCTCACGCCCAACTCGGCGCACGGCGTGCAAGCTCAGGATCTCCGGCCGTTCCAGAAGCTCAACAAGCGACTGGTGCAGGTCGTGGACAATGGGCTCAGGCTGCCCATCTGCAGCATCCAGCTGCGGTCCGGGTGATCCTCCGATACTCTCGGATAGATCTTGAAGCACATCGAATACATTCTTCGTCGCGAAGGATGGACGGGTGCAAGGGTTCGTGCCTTCACTTGCCCTCACCTCGCCACCGCGACTGTCGGGTGCCGGACCGGGCCTTACGCCGGCGGCAGTCCCTTTGTGCTTACCGGCTCCCGACTGAGATGGTGTGGCGCTTCCCACGACACCATCCTGCGACCGCCCTAGCTGGGGCCCTTGGCTGCAGGGGCTCCGCTAGGGGGCGTTGGTAGTGGTAGTAGGGGTACTCTCCTCCGCGTCAACCTCGTTGACACCCTTCTTCTTTCCCCTTTTCCTACCCTTCTTGTCCTTGTTCTTGTCGTTCTCGTTGTTCTCCTTGTTCTTGTTGTCCGACCAGGGGACCCAGTTCCTCTTGATCTCATGGATCTCCTTGGCCAACTCGGTCCCCAGCGACATCAGCTTGGAGAGCTCGTCCTTGTCGACCTCCACTTTGGCTTCCTGGATACCCGCGGGTGCACGTTTCTTCGACCCGTGCGCCTTCTTGTAGGCCTGCGTGTCGGCCTGGTTGATGAGGCATGTTCAGTGGTCATGGTTGAAGCCTTTCTTCCTCCCATAACACACGAAACAGCCCTGAGGGTGAGCTCGTATGAACTCCCCAAACGACAGCGGAGGGTCGCCAATGCGGCGGGGGTCCCTCTTCTCCTTCTTCTTCCAACCCTGCTGCAGGGGCTTCCAGCTTCTCCGGTTGCTCCCCGCGTTCAGGTTGTGGGCGACGAAGGCACAAACGGCCATCTCGGCGGGCTCATCGTCGTCGTCATCGTCGTCGAGAGCCTCACCGCCATCGGCTCCCGCTGGGTCCATGGCAGCTTCCCCGCCAGGCCCCTCGCCAACGTAGTTGACGTCGTGGTCGCCAGGCCTCAACCCGCGGGTGTGGTGGAGGTTCTGGTACTCCTTGAGTACCTCCTCTCCAACCCACTCCAGGATCTCGTCGCAGCTCATCCGCGCCGGGATGGCCTGCAGACGGATGGTCTGGCCGCTCACGTCACACTCGTCAAGGCGCCACATCGCGGTCTTCTCGCGATCGCCCGAGACGGTGATGAGGAGAGCGTTCCGCAGGGAGTGCCGTTTGACATCCCGGGCCACGTTCTTCCTCGTCCAAGCCACCACGTTCGTATGATACTCTTTGGGGAGCATCATCTTGACCGTGTGGTTGGACTTGGCCCTCTTGGCTTCCTCCTTGGTGACCCTCTTGATCCATGCTTCCGGCAACATGGAGAGCAGGCGAGCCTGCTCGTCACCCTCGTTCCAGTCCTCCACGTTCCGGCGGAAGAGGGTGTATTGCCCTCGGAAGTCTCGCCAGTCATGTAGGCGGATCTCCCGTCCATCATGCTGAAGCTTGATGGACTTCCAGCGCTTGGCAGCCAACTGCGGAGCGTCCACCCGCTCCTGCTCGTTGAGCCACTTCTTGGCTCCTTGAGGGTCTTGATTCTCCCCTCCTTGGTCGCCATGAAGTATACCTCTTGGAGCACTTCCGGCAGGCGGTACCTGAACCGTCTGAAGACATATTTCTCCGCATCTGCGGGATCCATGTCCTCAGTAACGGTCACCCCCCAATCGTCCAGCTTCTCCAAGAAGCGGTCGAGGTTGAAGGGGTTGCCATCGTACATGGGGGGCTTGATGTCCTTCAGGTCTTCCCACACGGCGGCATCCGCGGCCTTAGAGACCATGAACGCCGGCCGCGAGGTCGACCGAGGTTCCCATCGGCCTCTCCCACGGACTCCCACGGCTGCCACTTCCATCTCCTCCCCGGTATCCGCGTGGCCACGCCGTGGTTCCTCCATGTACGCTGAACCTAGATTCTCACGCCGTACTCCTTCCATGTACGCCTCCTCATCACGGCGCCGGCGGCTGCGTTCAGCGGCCTCCCGTCGTACACCACGCGGCGGGGAAATGACGAACTCCTCCAGGTCCAAGTCCAGGTCCTCACCTCCGCCAACATCCCACTCCACGTCTCCTCTGGGGACCTCATCCCTGAGTCCACCATAACGTCCACCAGCCATTGGGATCGGCTCCGGGGCTGGTGCGGGGCGTCGGGGGCGTACCGGTGTCCGCGGTGGAGCACGGCGGCTGTGGTACTCCGCGATGAGCCACTCATCACGCCAATCCTCACTGCCACTGCCGGGCGGCGCGCGCTCGTTGCGGCGTCCCGCGCTGTGGTGAGAGGGGGCGCTGAGAGAGGGGGCACTGGCGCTGGGGCAACTCCTGGGGGCTCCGCCGGGGGCGTGGTGTCTGCCTGGACCTGGTCCGGGTCCCCAGCCGTTGTCCGACGAGCCAGACTCCAGGGGTGGGTGGTCGCTGCCGACACTCCCACGGCCTTCCAGCACGTCCAACCTCTGCTGCAGGCCGCTGATGACCTTGTTCATCTGCCTGGTCTCGCTCCTGGCGATGTCCAGCTACCTCTGGGTGGCGGTGGCGACGTTGGCGCTCTTGACCATCTCGATCTTGGCGATGTCCAGCTCCTTCTGGGCGCGCGCGGCGACCCTGGCGATGCGAGTCATCTCGCCCTTGCCCCTGTCTACCTCGCGCTCGAGGGACTGGACCCTCCTGCGGAGGTAGACGATCCACCGCCAGGTGGAATCCGGGTCGCCGTTCCCTGGTGGGTCGTCGGGGTCCCCAGGGGGTCCTCCAGGAGGGCCTCCGCCGGGTCCGCCCGGTCCAGGGGGTCCTCCCCCGGTCCGGTGGTCCACCTCCAGGGGGTCCACTTGGTGGGCGTCCTCCAGGGGGTCCTGATGGTCCTCCGCCAGGGGGTCCCGGTGGGTCTCCGCCGGGTCGCCTTGGTGGGTCCGAGGATGGGGGCTTCTTCGTGTAGTCGAAGTCCATGTCATCATCCTCGTCCATGTCGCCCCACCTGGGCGTCTCGGCCTCGGAAGACTCCGAGCTCCGGTAGGGAGGAGGGGGATCCTCATCCTCACCCACCGCCTGCATGGGGACGTCTCTGCCTCCTCCGCCAGCCACTCCTCGGCGATGTCGGCGGCCTCGTTCACCCCCGTCGCTGGCGGTGAAGAAGGGGTCACTGTCGTGGGGGTGTCCGCCCGCTGGCCTCCGTGCCCTCTTGGGGGTCTTCCCCTTACCCTTCCTCCGTCGGTAGGCAGTGGGGCCACTGCTCCCACTGCTGCCCGTGTCCACCTCCTCCGGATCCAGTGCCATCTTGGAGGAGGCGTCCCCTTCGAAAAGCTTTCGAAGGGTCTCCACTCGGGATCCTCCCGGGGGAGTCTCCCGGCGGAGCTTGGCCTCCGCCTCCGCCATTGCGGCGGCCGTGGCTGCGGCAGCTCGCCCTTCGGCTTCCTCCCAGGCACGAGCCGCCTCGGCTTCCCGGGCCTGCTGCAGCCGAGCCTTCTCCGCTTCCAACGCCGCCAACTCCGCCTCCGTCTTGGCCCTCTCCTCAGCGACCTTCCGTCGCGCGGCCTCCATGGCGTCCTTCTTGGCGGCGTCCGCCTGGGCCTTGGCCGTTGCTTCGGCGTGGGCCCTTTCCTCCGCCTCCTTCTTTGCCCTCTCTTGGGCCAGCGCCACTTCCAGCGCCTTCACCTCGGCCTCCTTGCAGGCAATGGCCTCCTGCGTCAGGCGGGCTTCCTCGGCGGCTGCCGCCACCTCACCCTTGACCTGGGCAGTCGCTGCCTCATGGGCGGCTCCGGCCGTGAGTCCGGCCGCAATGGCCGCCACGGTCGAGGCGTGGATGGCCATGCCATGCTCCCACTCCGCAGCCTCCTGCTGGGCGATACCGACGGCGCCCTCCATGGCAGCGTTCTGCTGCGTGGCCCGTTGCCGGGCAACCCGAAGGTTGCAGGGCACCCCACAGGCGCGCTCACAGGCGCGCGCCACGTCCCTTTGGTCGGTAGCGACGCTGCTGCTGGAGATGGCCTGGTCGGCCGGCATCCTCCCGCGGTGGGCTGACTCCACGTCGCTGCTGGGGCCTGACTTCCTCAGGAGCAGCGGACGGGGCTTGGCCTTGGCCTGCTTGGCGACTTCCAGGAAGTCGCCAAGGGTGGTGTGGCCGGGGTGGTGACCGCCACCGGCCCGTTGGGGGCTGTGGGCTGGGGTTCCGCCCCTGGCGCCTTGGGTGGCTTCGGCCAAGCAGTCGATGACAACGATCACCATCTTCGGACTGGGAGAACCTTGCCAATGCCAACCACGACAGGAGTGACGGAAGAGTTCGTGGTGCGGCAGCTACGCCGGCAGGACGAGGTGGCTCTGCGATACCGAGTGCGCCATGTACCAGAGAAGGAAGAGTACTTGAGCATCCGGTGGGATGCCCGGGGGAAAGCGAGTTCGGAGGTCTTACGAGAACGCCATTGCGGGAAAGTAGCCTGGTAGACGGCGCGGTGGAGATGTGGAGCGCGGCGCTGGGACTGGGATCCACCGTGAAGGATCTGGCCTGGGTGTACCAAGAACAAGTGGCCTCAAAGGTGGCAGTACAAGCGCAAGCGCTTCCGTCATCAGAGAGGGACGTGTACAAGATGGCGGCGGCGGCAGGCAGGATCTTCTCGCTGGACATGAGTATGCATCTCAAAATCTCTGCAGTAGTCTGTGAGTAGATGCAGATGCAGACGCAATGAAGTCCAGCGTCAGGAGTTCTGAATTTTGATTAATTTAATGATTTCATTGAGCGGTGGTGTTGTTGATAGATAGTCAGCTTCAGTTTTGGAGAACCCGTGGGGGTCACATGTGAATTTTTGTGTGTGTGGCTTCCCCCACCCTCTGATCCCCCCCCCCCCATGTGACTGCCCGGCAGTCCCCTGATCTCTGCCAAGTTGCATTTTTTTTTCACCATGGAGGTAGGAGCACCCTGGGGCAATGCCTCCTTTGTACCAGTCGGAGCCGCCCTGTGTGCTGCCAGGCCCGCTGTTGGGTTTTCTTTTTGTCCTCCTAAGAGGTCTATATGTGCTTGTCCAGGTGCAGTAAGTGGACGGCTATACCAACGCTGCCCTGGATTTCTTTCGCCTTGGCAGATGGAAGGGGTAAAGAGGAAAGGCTGCTGCGCCAAAAATTGCAGCCTGGGAACTCTGGGCCCCCTTTGATGTAGAGTCCGATGTCAGCAGTTCAATTCTGCCTGGGAACTCTGACATTCCTCTCCAAGCAGGTGCCCTTCTTATATTTTGTATGTATTTGCATGCACTGTATTTGCATGCTGTTTTTTACGCCTTTTGATTTCTGGAAGTGGAGATGCCTGAGCTCTGTGTTCATTCTGCACTTTGTGCGATGTTGAACTGATTGAGAGAACCAGATGCTCAGATGCTCAGAGTGGTGCGGCTTGTTGCGATTGTCCTTTGTTTTCATCACCATTGGTGGTTCCTTGGACTGAAGCGTGCTTCCAGTTGTATTGCACCAGTGTGGACCGATGAAAATAACCAAGGTCCGAATGAAAATCACTGAGTCACAAAGCCAATATCCGCGTTGGGAATTAATCGATACATTGTGCTTGGGTTTTTGTAAGTGAAATAAGCTTCCGTCTACCACCAGTGTGCCTGAGCAATCGCCAGTGTGCCTGAGCAATCACCTTTGGCCGTTGGCTGCAAGTAGCTGGGCGTCGTGCCGGTGTCCTCCGACGCACCCTTGCCTGGTGCTACAAATAAACACAACGGTCAACCTTTGGCTGAGCCGGGTGAGGGTGCACACGGGGACCAGCGGGGAGCGAGGCGCCCGATAGCTCTGAGCATGCGAGTGTCTGCGTGGTAGGGAGACGGTGCGAATGGCGGTGAGGTAACCTCACATGTGTTGCGTTTGCGGTGCCTTTGTTTTTTTTTATCTCATGCCAAGGCCTGTGGTGCTGCCGTGCTTCCACCCCCTGCGTCCGCCGGCGCCAGCGCATATGGACCGGCGCAGGCGCCAGCGTGATTGGGGGCGTTGGGAGGAGGACCGGCAGCGGGGCATCGCACGCGCCCACCCGGTGCCGGTGCTGCGGGGAAGGGCGCGGGAGCTCACGGCAGCGGTGAGCGGTGCACGGCGCTGGGGAAAGATCGTGGACGCCGCGTGCGTCTTGTACGCGGTTTGCATGCTCTTCCCCGGCGCCCTGGACCTGACAGCGCTCCCGGTGGGGGCGTTTGAGTACTTCATCAGCGTGGGAGCCTCGCGCCCGCGGCGTCCGTCAGCCTCACAGGAGTTGGGCTGGCGGTGGCCCCGGGAGCGATGCGTGCGGCGCTGCGATGGAGATACTGGGCGGAGGCGACCTACGTGTGGAGAGCGCCGCAGCAGCACTTCCTGGCGGCTGCGATGCGCCAGGCGGTGTATAATATAATATTGCCCCTCTGGAACGCAGGGCCGTTCGACCTGCAGGGCGTGCGGCAATGGGTCCCGGACCAGTGGTGGCATTTGCCACGGTGCAGGCTGGTGGTGTTGACTGGCTGGTGTCCGGGTCTGTTGGCGGGTAGTGCAGAACACGCGTTGGGGCTGTCGTACACGGGTTGGCTGGCGTGTAATCAGCATGGGACAGTTTATGTGGGTCAGGACCCGGATGCGGCCTTAGAACTCATCCGGCAGTGGCTGCCGGTCGTGTGGGAGGCTTGGTACTTCTGCATGCCGCAGCCTGAGTTGTTGCAGTCACCGCCTGTGGTTGCGAGACCAGATGCAGAGGTGCGGTGTTGGGAGGGTGCTGTGGGTCGGGAGAGGCTGTACCGCGCTGCGGTAGCCATTGCGAAGGACTGGTACGCGCGGCGGGTGCCCGTGCGTATGATGCGTGATGCGCTCGAATTTTGTAGCTCACGCGACAAGCGTGCTGCGGGCCGAGAGTGGCTGAGTGCGCCTGGGCGTCGTGCCCCTGCCTACTGACGTGCCCTCACCCGGTGCAGCAACCAAACACAACGGTCAGCCTTTCGCCGAACCGGGTGAGGGGGCTGTTGGGGCCATGAGAAGTTACGGCGTCCGGTTACAGCGGCAAGAGTGCTATAATTGACGCAGTGCGACTGCGAGGGGGGGTGTCACGGCGTAGGCGTGTGTTGCGCGGGGTGCGTGTGTTGCACGGCGCGGCCGATCAAGGCGCGCAGCCGATTTCTATTTTTTTTCTTTCAGGGCAGATTCAGCCTGCTATCATGTCGGTGTAGGGGAGTGTTTGCGCCCTAGACTCGCATACCGACGCTACTTATCATTTTCTGTGTGCATGTGCTTTTGCTTGTTGGCAGATGTGAATTTAGACCAAAATGAGGATTGCCATAAGCAAACCCAAGTTTGGTCTGTGCAGGATTGAGTGTATATGTGTCTGCACTGATTGTCCGCTCAGTTGTCTTTTATATTTTGTATGTCGATGGCCCACCCACCCACCCTGGACAGTATCTATGGCACAGGCTGCCTCATGCGACATCACGCCCCAGACTCGCATACCGACGCTACTTATCGTTTTCTGTGTGCATGTGCTTTTGCTTGTTGGCAGATGTGAATTTAGACCAAACACCAGTGTGCCTGGGCAATCACCAGTGTGCGTGAGCAACCAGCAGTGTGCCTGAGCAATCGCCAGTGTGGACCGATGTAAATAACCAAGGTCCGAATGAAAATCACTAAGTCACAAAGCCAGAATCCCCGTTGGGAACCAATCGATACATTGTGCTCGGGCTTTTGTAAGTGAAATCAGCTTCCGTCTACCACCAGTGTGCCTGAGCAATCGCAAGTGTGCCTGAGCAATCACCAGTGTGCCTGGGCAATCACCAGTGTGCCTGAGCAACCAGCAGTGTGCCTGAGCAATCGCCAGTGTGGACCGATGTAAATAACGGAGGTCCGAATGAAAATCACTGAGTCACAAAGCCAGGATCCGCCTTGGGAACCAATCGATACATTGTGCTTGCGAGCCTTATGTGGAAGTACCATTCAGCACTTCACGAGCATGAAAGTAGATGAAAACTCAATTCCACCAACCAAGAAGCTAGTTTGGAGCCTTTTGAAAGTGAGTTGCACCTACTACACCAGTTGGAACATGGTACGAAAGGTCAAAAAAACGTTGCAACACCTTTTTGCGCAAAAATCACTTATGCTTGGTTTGCGTAAGTGAAATCAGCTTGCGTCTAGAGGTTTGGGTACTAGGGTGCTCCCCGAAAGGTCAAAAACGCATTGAGAATGGTATGGGTAAAGCATGATTGCAATTCAACTTCGTTTCCTTGCTTAGATGTGCCTTGGTGTCGTGCATTCAACCAAACTACGTGGATTTTTGCGCAAAATCACTTATGCTTGGTTTTGATAAGTGAAATCAGCTTCCGTCTAGAGGTTTGGGTACTGGGGTGCTCCCCGAAAGGTCAAAAAGGCATTGAGAATGGTATGGGTAAATAATGATTGCAAGTTAGAAGGATAAAGGCATTAAGTGAAATCAGTGAAAAAGTTGTGAAAAAGAAGTGGAATCATGCAAGCAGTTAAAAAAGATGGGGTGCCCAGAGGTGCCGTCCCGGTTGTGCTAATGCGCATTTTGGCTGTGGGGAACACTTATACGATAATGATTTATGTCCAAGGTGGCAAGTTAGAAGGAAGTGAAATCAGTGAAAAAGGTTCTGAAAAAGAAGTGGAATCAGTGAAAGCAGTGAAAAAAGATGGGGTGCCAAGATGTGCCTTCCCGGCTGTGCTAATGCGCAATTTGGCTGTCGCGAACACTTATACAATAATAATTTATGTCCAAGGTGGCAGGTTAGAAGGAAGTGAAATCAGTCAAAAAATTCTTAAAAAGAAGTGAAATCAGTTTTGTGACGAAGGGTCAGCTTAAGGACAACGGTGATAGAGCGACAGATGCAAGAATGTATCGACGCTGGCCTGGTCCTGGAGTACAAGGATGGGGACTACTCCCAACATTGTAGCCCCTGCTTCCTGGTGGCTAAGCCTAGGTCTACAGCCAAACGGCTGGTAGTGGACTATGGAGAGCTGAACCAGAAGACGTTGAACCACTCAGGGTCCATTCCTAGCCTGGAGTCCATCCTCGAGAAGATAGCCTCCTGCCGCTACAAGACGAAAATGGACAAGCGGAGTTGATTCTGGCAAGTGGACCTAACGCCCAATGCCCAGGAGCTCCTAGCCCTCATCGCCCCTCATGGGAGGGTGTTCAAGTGGAAGGTCATGCCCTTTGGCGTGGCTAACGCACCGGCTCTTTTCCAAGAGCTGATGAACAAGATCCTATCCATCCTACGTCAGAGACCTGTGGTGCAAGAAATCATATCCCATGGCGCCCAGATGGAAGCACACATCGACGATGTACGCCTGGGAACAAATACCCAATAGGACCACCTAATCCTCTTAGGGGAGTTCTTTGTAGTCTGCCAGGAGAACCACACCACACTCAAGCTGAAGAGGTGTGAGTTCATGCAGGAGACTATGCAGCACCTGGGGTTCGACATTGGCTATGGTTGGTGGACCCCAGCGGCCTCTGAGGCCAAACCCCCTAATGGATGCTAAGGTACGACATGAGGACCACAAGAAAGGACTCCATGATGTATGCAGTTTCATCGGGGCCTGCAACTTCTACCGCCGCCACATCACGAATTTCACCTACACCAGCGCCATCCTTACAGACCTCATTAAGAAGAGTACTACCTGGCGCCGGGGACCTCAAGAAGAAAAAGCGTTTGACGACCTCAAGGACAAAGTGGCCAAGGCTAAGTGCTTGGGTGTGCCTAGAGCACAAGGGGTTATTATTCTGGTGACTGACGCCAGCAAGTTGGAGGAGGTGGAACGCTGTTCCAGTGGCAAGCACTAGGGAAGGAGGAGTTGGACTCGGCCATTTCCCAATGGGGTACTGATGGACTCAACCAAGACGGTACTCTCAAGCACAGCTACCCTTACGACAAATGGGTCCTAGTTCCCCTGGGTCATTGGAACTGGAAATGGAACCAGGCCCGGGGTAACTACTCTACCTATGAGCACGAACTGCTCGCGGGTATGCTGGTGCTATCTTCTTAGTCCCGATTGTTGGGGAGTAACCCAGTGGTTTGGATGTGTGACCAAGAACCGGTCCGCACCTTCCAGAAGGGACCCCCACATGAGAAGGCTAAGCTCCGATGCTGGTGGACCTACCTGAGCCAGCTACGGCTCTCAGTACATCATATCCCGGTACTCAAGAACGAGTGTGCGGACTACATCAGCTGCAACAACTTTGACGACATGATTGGTGGCAGGTCTGAGGAGCTATCCAAGGAGGCGTTCAGCCGTATGGATGTACACGTGGACCTCAAAATGACCATGATGAGACCTCTAGATGGACTCCAACAAGTGGAGTACCTGAAAGAGTTTGGGGACATCTACAAACGCCTGGAGAAGCGTCTCAAACCCGCTCTGGTCAACCAGGACCACTGGAAGCGTGACACGACCTATCTCTGGCAGGAGGACCAGATATTCGTGCCTAACAACCGTATCCCGGCACTCCTCAAGTGGACCCATGAGTCCAGTGGTCACGTGGGAGCGAACCGTACCCTGAAGCTGTTCAAGCAGTGGTTCCACTCTACGTCGGCTAACGATCGGCTGCAGAAGAGCCTCCAGCCCATCGTGGACAAGTGCCCGTGTCGGTCCTGTACACCTGGGGATATCAGGGACAGGGGTCTCTTTTCGACTCTCCCTGTCCCCCACTGGGCCGACAGTGTTCTCTACTTGGACTAAACGGAGATGCCTAAGTTCGGGGGCTATGACGTTGCCCTCGTGGTGACCTGGGGCTGACCAGGTTTACCAGGGTGTTGCCATGTACTAAACACATCACCGGCGAGGAGACCATCAACATACTCCTGGAGGAGTGGTTCTGTATCTGTGGGGCACCCAAAGAGATTAACCCAGACGAGGATGTTCCAGAACGCTCTGACACTGGCTGGTACAAGAGAGTCTTGAGGTCCCTCAATGTCCAGGTGTCAACGGGGATTCCCTATACTCATACGAGCAACCCCCTATGTGAGCGACAGATTCGGGTTCTCAAAGAGAACGTGAGTATATGGTGCAAGACTGAACGCACCAAAGACTGGGTGAGACTACGTCCCGTCATATCCTTGATGATGTACTCCCAAGACAGTTCGGCAACTGGCTATACGCCCCATGAGCTGTTCATGGGACGTCCGGTGTGGTTCCTACACGCTCCCTATCCTGAGGATTCCTACTCCACTGTGGGTAAGTCGCTGAAAGAGCAACAAGACAAGGTGGACAAGGCCAAGGCTATGCTCCAGAGAGTGAGGGAGCACCAGTGGAACAAGAAGAACAAGCACCGGGTGCCCGCCTCCTACCAAGGGGGAGACTGGGTGCTGGTGCACCACAGTTGGCTTGCCGCGTGGCCACGCTCCACCAGCGATGACCCCTACTTTGGGCCCTACAACATCCTATCTGTGGATGGTCACCGCATCACGGTGCGGTGTTCTCCCCGACTAGGGGGGACCCTGGTGTGCGCTGCTCAATAGCTCAACTGCTACTACGGCCCAGAGGACCTCTGTGGGGAAGAATGGGAAGTAAACGACGATGAGGTCGCCGCTCTGGACCTACAGGGCGCTGCCAGCCCAATGGAAGTTGAAGCAGAACTCCCCGACATGAATACCGAGGAGATGGCTAAGGAAGGCTTCTACCTGGTGAAGTCGGTTATCCCACACCACTATCGCTACGGGTGGCGTTTCCTGAACCCTGTGGGAAGGGTTTGGAGTTGAAGAAGCTACCTGGGAACCCTTCTCTGCCTTTGTGCTTCCTGAGGGACGCCTAAATTCTGTTCTAGTAGACTACTCGTCCCAGAACAACCTAGGAGAGTTGCTGAGGCTAGCTGAAACGCTTCTTGCCTCTCAGAAGAAACCTAGGGACTGCACCCTGCCTATACCTCCCTATGTGTGTGTGAGTGTGCTGATCCTAAGGACCTATGAGCAAGCTGCAGAAATGGTGTCCTGATTATACCCAAGTCTGCACCCTTGTTGAACCCGGCGGATGTCTTCACACGGTGCCACAGGGTGTGCCCCGGGTCTCTCCCCCCTAGGTGCCCACTTTCTGTGCTGGCACCGGACTTCCTTGGCGGAATACCAAGCGCTAACGCCAAGGTATTGGTTTTCCTACCTACCTGCCTACTACAGGGGAGGGGTGGCCAAAAGCTATGAGGCATGAAAACGCCTGTTTGCTACACGGCCAAAACCTAGACTACCACTGCCACTGCCCACCAAAACCCTGATAAAATTTCAGGAAACAGGCGGGACAGTGAAACACACACTACAGGTCCTACACTCACTACAGTGGCAACAGCCATCGAAGGATGAGCGAGCTCTGGGCTCCAGCCCTCACCCTGGCTTGCCACTCCTACACACGCAGGCTACTTGGTGTTGTTGAAGAACGTGTCTCACGCCCTGGTGGCCCATCTGTGAAAGAACAAGAGAACACAGCGCTAGTAAGCAACCTCGACCTAACAGGGACGCCACTACGCATTTCCCTGTCAGGGCTTGGAGGGAAGGAGTGCTCTGATTGCTTGCACAGCGTGTATGTCGAAGATGTCGGACTGCCCTCGCCACTTCTGGCTGAGGTGCCGCCACTGCGGGGACCTCAACCCCAGCCACCGCGCGCGGCCCGCGGCCCCAGCCGCACCCCCCCCCCCACCAGCCACCCCAGCTTCTTCAGGCCACTCACCAACGCCATCCGGGACCATCTGAGAGGGTACTACGTGGCGGACGCGGCGGACCACGCTTGGACCATAGCCATGGCCACGGGCAGCACACCCCTGCCCCCCCGGAGCCAACCCCTACGCCACAGCGGGGGCGGCTTGAACGTGGCGGCCCGCCACGTCCTCCCCGCCCTATACCTCCACCACGTGACCTACACCTCCAAGACCAACAGTTCCTGGCCCCGAAAGCAGCAGCCCCGACGCCAGAAGCGTGGGCGGACACGGCACCAGAGGAGATAGCAGCCTACCTCTGAATCACTTGCCGACGGTTCAACACCGCCCTCGGCCGGCGGAAAGGAACACCTTACCCACTCAGCGCACTCCTCTACCCAGCACCCCCCCCCCACCCCACGCAGCTGAGGCCTCGGAGGGCTGGACGTCCTTTTGGGACGCCCACTTGGCCGCCCCCGACGAAGGCACCGCCACGCGGATGGACCCCGCGGACCAGCGCGCCTACGTCAGATGCCTCGAGGCATGCCTCGGAGAGGCGCATCGCTGGCACGCCCGCTCCCCATTGCCCCCACGGGGACAGGGGGGTTCACCCGCACCCGACACCCACCAGGCCAAGAAGACCAAGACAGGTCAGGGGGCCCGCCGGCGCGGCCGCCAGCAGGGCGCGGCGCTCCGACCAGTGCCCGTGTCCAGCCACGCCGCGCCAACCCACGCCCCGATCCCCGGAGCACACCAACAGCACCGTGCCCACCAGCGCCCACCACCACCACCGTACCACAGCACCCTAACCCAGTAGCCCAGCCAGCAACCACCGCCCACACACGTCCACGCCATGCCAGGACCACCATACATGCAGAGCCAAGGGACACGGCACCACCAACACCACCACCTCGCCCCCGTCCCTCCCAACCCCTACCCCCCAATGCCCCAATACTACGGCGACCCCCACCAGCTGCATCCCCACCACGCCCCGGCACAACCGGGCCCCACGGGCCACCCACCCCACACGGCACACCTCATCGCACCACACCATCACATATACCACCACCACCAGCCCCTACCACCGCTCCCGCCAACGCCGGGGTACCACACACAACCAACACACCCTCAACACCACCACCACGGGATCCAGCACTACCTACCGCTCCCACTACACAGACTCAGGACATACGGACCACCGTACACCCCCATGGACCTGCACGGAGCCGCGCACGCACACCAGCGACACCAGGGCCTAGTAGGAGCACCCCGGCACCACCAGCAGCCCCCCCACCCACACCCCATACCAGCTAGCACCATCCACCGGCAGCCACCGATTACCTTCGGACCACAGCCCCACCCAGACGCCCATGCGGCCGCCTCCGACCCGCACCTCGGCACCGCAACCGGCCAGGGACCGCAAGGACCGCACGGCGCGCACACGCAACACCCACACGACCCACCGGGACGCCCAAACCCCCAGCCAGCGCAACACCCACCCCCGCCCCAACCACCACCAGCACTGCCACCCCCACACCACCCCCCCCCCACCCCCCCCCTGAGACCAAGCCACAGATGCCACACGCAGCGGTCCCCGGCAGCCGATTGATTGCGATGCCCCCGCCGACACACACCACTGCGAGTCCCCCCTCCCGCGGCCACCAAGAAAAACTCCATGACCAGACCCCACACGCGACAACGACGACCATCCCCCCCCCAACCCATCTAATAGGTTTTTAAATTGCAATTTGTCTGTGAATTCAGAAATGCACTTTTTTTGAATTGAAATCATCAGTGTTGAGGTGTTTGTCGAGAAAATTGGGAAAATAATCGTCAATTCCTTTTTGCCCAAATCACTGTGGTTTGAGGTCCATTGCCAGAGCCGGACTGCACCCGCATGCAACTGCCGCGGCACAGATCGCCGCAAAATGAAAGTCAAAGAAATGCCATTTTCGCAAAATCTGCCACTCGGAGAGTAGCGGTGAATAGCTAAATAGTATTGATCGTAGCGCATCCCTAGATCTGGCTATTCCCATTTCCCCAGATCCAACCTCCCAGTGGATTTTTAACGAAAAATAAGCCCGTTTTGAGCCTTTTTGGCCTTCTTTTTTGCATAAAGGGCTCACATTACGCCACCCAGCACCTTGGAAGAGGTGGCCATGTAGTCCTGATGTAGGACACATTAAGTAAGATGACTTTGTTGCACTTCTTGGCTATACAATTGACGGAACTAAACCCCATGGAGACTCTATATTGGGCACGAAATGGCCATTTTTGGAGCCTTATTCTCGGAGAAGGACGAAGTATGATGCTGGTGTTACTAGTGTTAACCCTATCCGGTAGCACTCTTTGATTCCAATTTAACAATTCCAACATGAAGGTGATTCCGGTGGAAAATAATGTGTATCCCAAGGTGCCCATTTGCATTCGCAACTACTGTGAGGTGGAGCGAGGGCTGGCGGTCTCGTGATGACGCCCGGTAGTAGGATACTAAACCCAGAGTGGGATATCTTGCCAATATCTCGGGGGAAGCTTTGGGGGAGTCACGACTCCTCGAAGCCGGAAGAACCTAAGTGAAGGAGGCGTTGATGAGGATGACGGGGCTGAGGCCTGAGGTAGGTGCACCACTCATACATCTTCCATTATCCGGAAATTTTTTTTGCAATTTTTTGCGTTTTGAGGGGCCCATTTTTAGGTTTTACCATTCCATGGCCATTTTTGGAGCCTTATTCTCGGAGAAGGACGAAGTATGATGCTCGTGTTACTAGTGTTAACCCCATCCGGTAACACTCTATGATTCCAATTGAACAATTCCAACATGAAGGGGATTCTGGTGGAACCCCTCTGAAGAGGGATGTGGAACCCTCATTTGTATTATACGCCCTACTTCTTGCAACAGGCTATGGCCTGAGAGCTCATATTGTACTCATCGAACCTGTTCAACCTGTTGAGCGGGAAGAAAAAAAAAGAGGTGATTTTGGGAGAGCAGTAATATAGGCGTGCGGCGTTTGATAGGAATTAGAACACTTGCATTGACTTATTGCTGTAGAGACTTAGGTTCTTCCGGCTTCGAGGAGTCGTGACTCCCCCAGAGCTTCCCCCGAGGTATTGGCAAGATATCCTACTCTGGGTTTAGTATCCTGCTACCGGGCATAATCATGAGAGCGCCAGCCCTCGCTCCACCTCACAGTAGTTACTAATGCAAATGGGCACCTTGGGATACACATTATTTTTGCTTTCTGCTGTCCCCAAATCACCTCATATGAAGTTTCAAAAAACACAAACATTTCGTTGCCTCCAACTTTGAATCCTTTTGAATGCTTGACTGGAACACCGATTCTAGGTGAGTTCCATGACATTAAAAACGTATTTCCAGAAATCGCGCACCCAGGACCGCCAGTAGGTCTTACGTCAAGCCCAACCCAGGGTTGCAGGGTTCGGCGCTTTCCACCACACACGACCAGGGATGCAATAAGGTAAAACCTCGCCCCTGAGACTACCTCACTACTGAGACTGGCACGTGCAAAATTGCGGCGCCGCAGGCAGCCGTGGCCACGCCTCAGTTCGTGGGCAAATCAGCGTTGCATCCTCGAAAACATTGCACCTTGACCCTGCAAAGCCCGTTCTCTTGTAACCGGCGGTTGGGGTTTAGCTACGTACGCACCTACAAGCCAGTACAAGCGAGGTATACTCAAGCGATTGAATCAAAACTTGGTGATTGAGGTGATTGAGATCAGCTAAAACAAGTTTACCACAATGGACTGCTTCTATAGCACAAAAGGTTGCCGAAAAACACTCATCCCTCTCGCAATGTATCGTACCATATACTCAGCTTGTGCCAGGTCGTGTGTGTAGCAGTCCGGTGATCGAAATTGGTGCCAACGGAGAAATTATCTTCTTAAACAGTACGGTTGCTTTTTGTCATATCCATCTCATCGGTGTTTCTGGAGTGTTCATTATGATCCATTACTTAATCAGTTGAGTGTGTCGCGTGCTGTAGAGTAGAGTAGAACTTTGTGATGATGTGGGCGCATTTTGTGAAGGATTGGTGGCAGAATCTCGACGGTGCATTTTTCAATATGCCTCCATTGGACACCTTGTGCGGCAGGCAGGGGAGGGGGGGGGGGGGGGTTATGGGGTGGGTGATCCGGATCATTTTTGATCCAAGTGGGGAGGGGGGGGAGGGTTTCGAGGTTGGTGATCCGTGGATCACTTTTGGATCATTCTTGGACCATTTTGGACCATTTTGCTGATTGCGCTTTCAACTTTGTGCCAATGGTCTTGTGGACTTATGGATCATTTTTTGGAAGTTACATTGTTGGAATAAGTGAATTTCCATTTTGGGTTCATTTTTTTTTAAACCACATTGTTGGTCCAAAATGTTGCTCCGTGATACTTGTATTTGGAAGTTACATCTTTGGATCATTTTTTGCAACACAAATTGGTGGATCAATATCTTGCTTTGTGCGTGCTCTAGGCGATACTTACATTTGGAAGTTGCATTTTTGGATCATTTTTTGCAACACAAATTGGTCGATCAATATGTTGTTTGTGCGTGCTCTAGGTGTCACTTATGCCGTGTCTGCGGATCATTTTTCTTGCTTATGAATCGGTGGATCATTTCTTTTACTCCGTGCCCCTTTGCCCTTGTGTACTCTTGTACCCAGCCATATTCTTGCCCTGCGGGTACTTACCCGCAAACTAGGTAATCATGGAATATTTCTGCGGTTTCGTGTGCTTTGAACGTGCCGTTTTTTTCAGATTGTGCATAACATTGTTGTGGAACGTGTGGCTCTTCGATTGCAATGCCATTGTGTTTACAAGGCTTTTGAGATGTGAAACAAACACTTTCCGTTTCGTTGTTTTCCCTTGGTTTGCACGAAAAGCTAGAACGCCGTGTTCGTAGAATTCAGCTTCACAAGGATACAATGCCCATTTCGCAGGAAACGGCAATCTAGGCAGCAGTTTTTCACAAAGTGCAGGAAACGGCAAATTGGCAAATCGGCATCCTTATCAACGTCAATGTGCATTTCCCATCATGCGGTCCATGAAATCATTATACCTTTGCCACAACCAAGAGCTGGTTTTGCGTACTTTACAAGTGCGACCATGCAAGGCAATGCCAAGCTTCCGTAGCGTCCAACGGACAATACTATACTGCAAAACCGTTTCAAATCCACACGAGGCACCTTTCCATTGCCCATGAGCACTATGCCGAATCTCAACCTTGAGGTCCCTCCAACGTCCCTCAAAGCCGTGGCACAAGAAAGGAAACAACGTTCCCCAAAGCCGTAGGAACTGTGGTACATGTGCTGTCCACACATGGCCCCATGGTGTCGTCGGTGCATCCAGTGTTTTCCAAATACGCCGCAATGCGCGCGCGCTTGTCTCACACATGTCAACCTGTGACAATGTTGGTTCAGGAGTGTATGCCACACTCACCATAATGGCAACATGCTCGAACATGGCTGCAATTAGGTCTGATTTGCTGTGGTCTTGCCCATCAAGGCGAATGATGTCATGACAAACCAATTTTAGTGTCGTATCAATTCGATTGTAGCATTTTGGAACCGCCGGAACCGTTGATGTAGTTGTTGCGGTGACAAAGTGCCGGAACCGTCAATGTAGACACAAATCCGTGGATGTGGACAAATATGCCAGTCACTGCCCAAACTGCCGGTAGCGTCATTCCATGCATTGCACACATTGCGGGTAAAAACCGTCAAAGACCAAAAAGGGTAGAATATGGCTGGGTACACTACTTTCTCTTATAGTGGCCTAGTTTGTGTAATGTCGGAGCCATCTTCACCAGCTCCTAGGACTGTCCACGTGTCCGAATTGGTGGTCCGGAAAATTGCGGATCATTTTGGGGGGGAGGGGGGGGGGGGTTATGGGGTGGGTGATCCGTGATCGGCGGATGATTTGGTGGGGGGGGGGGGGGTTTGGACCCCCGCGGATCAGTGATCCGCGGACCGCCTACCACACCTTGCCCAATGATCACAAAGAGCACTCTCCTCCTTATTGCCGCTTTACATGACGTTTTTCAAAAGCATGTGTTGCCCTATGTAAGTAGGAGTGATGGTTGCACTTCTAGTACTACCCGCTTTGGAGAGACTGTTTTTTTTTTTAACAAAGCAACCCCCTCTAAGAGCCGCCGACAAATTGACTGCCTGGGCTGTGTGAATATTTCCTCTTCGCTTGTTGCGCGTGGGGGGGAAGGAAATACACTACCATACATACAAGTCAAACTTGCACCATGCACACACACCTTGGCCTATCAAGTTTGTCTTTCTGTCACTTCCTTCCTCTTTCAGCTGTGTCTGCGTCCTCACCAAAGATGCATCTACGTACCGAACTCAAGTACTGCGCCACTGTGATGTTGATGGCTCTCATCTTTGCCCTCACGTACGTTGCATTGGATGACGCTCCAGAAGCAACCTCGGGCATCAGCGAGCTATCGTCGTACCTGAACTAGCATGGCGACGCTGAGCCGGAGGAATTTTACAAATTTCGGGACGACTTTCAGTGGTTATCTGCAAACGGTAGCAACACCACCTCAGGTCTCAACGTTACAGTTAATGGAACCAATGAGACCGCCAGTGGCAATTTCTCCTGTGACAGCTGCACGTATAGTTATTCTGGGGGGGGCTCCGCCGCCTATGATGGACTCAACACCTGCGCAAACTGTATGGTTTACATTGCTAGGGACTTCTCGTTCTATGGCAACGGCGTCGGCGAATTGATCTACGCACTGTCCTCCTGTTCATCACTGCCAACGCGTACTACGACATTCAGGTCACTTTCCAGACCGTCTCCATGCAAATCTCCAACGGTGGGCTCGCGGAGCTTCTGTATGGCAGTGTATGGATGGACGGTGACATTCAGTTGAACAGTGGCAAGGTACCACCCCCAGTCCCTTGCCCAAACACCCCGTTTTCTGGTCCTTTTTCTGGCCAAGCCACTTCCACTGAGTGTGAGTTTGGCATTATTTGCTTGGATGCCACAGAAGCTCCGAAGTTTCCATGCGTGGTTTTGCAACTTTTGCTGGCCCTGTTTCGCGTTTCTCTGCAAAGTTCACACTGCTAGTGAGAAATTTTGATTGACCAGGCCACACTGCAGGGCTGCAGTGGGCAGCGGTAACCTTCGGCAGACTGGCACACTGCAGGGTTGTAGTGGGTAGTGCACGCACGCACAGAGGCACAGTCCACAACGAGTCCAGTGGGTTTGTGTACAGTGTCATTAGGCCGCGTGTGTGCTCCGCATCTGTATGGCGTTTGAGACCTGTTGGGGTCCAGCCACTCAACTGTGCATCACTTCACAGGACCCTTCCATCCAAAGTTGTATCTGAAGGTGTGTGTGTGTGTGTCTGGCAGGAGGTGATACGGTGGCACCATTTAATGACTGGCAAGATGCATAAACAAGACACACCCAGTTGACTAAACCTGGGTCTGGTGCCAAATGCATGGGGTGGGGTGGGAAGGATACCGTGTGCAGAAGGATGCCCACTGCCCCCACCTTGCATGTGTGCGTGTGTGTGCGTGTTTGTGTGTGTGTGTCGCGGGGAGTGGAAGGGACTTGGATGTGGCGCGAACGGGGTTTTGCTCATTGTGGCATTGGGAACTGGTCAGAAACATGGCTGCGTGAGTGAGTTGCGTCGGTTAGTGCACATTTCGTTGCGCTTCAAGTGTGCCTTCAGAGTCAGGTCCGTGACTGCCCTTATGGACCATGGGAACATGTGTCCGATGCAACCAACACGGCTGCCTGCCAACGCGAGATAATGGTGGGGATGAGGCTGATATTTTGTGTTTTGTGCTGTAAAAAGCATGCGCTTTGTGGTAAATGTAAGGGAAATTAGTGTGCTGAAGAATTGGTTTGCACACTTGCTTGCACAACCTGTGTGTGAGGCAAATATTAATATTTGGGGGGCGAACGTTTGATTCATGGATTCACCAGCACGTGTTTTCCCGCAGGTGCGCCTTGGCAAGGGCTCCACTGTGTCAGGTCGCCCGCTGCACGTTTTTGCGCGCGTGACGGGCTACGTGCTCAACGCCAGCGCCACCAACGAGTTCGGCGCCGACGGTTTGAGCGAACTGCAGCTGATCGCGACCCAGCTCGCCTTCGACCATATCCTCGGGCTGCCGCAGAGTATTTTCCGCGTGACTTCCGTCGGGTCATCTCAGTTGACCACTCTGTGCGGAGGCAACAATGCCGGGGCCCTGAGCATTGGGAGCGGCACCGCGGTGCAGGTGGGTCTGACCAACTGCTCCAACAGCAACCAGACGTGGACGGACACCGCTGAGGTCGGGGCTTCGGTCGCCCAGGCGGTCGGCACTCTGGACCTCGCTTCTGGTGCATACCTTCAGCCTCTTTCAGTCACCGCGGGCAGTTTGGCGATGTATGCGAGCGGTCTGGGCTCTTTCAACGGCAATTTTGAGGTGGACAGTGACGAATCCGGCGCCCTGAGCCTGGTGATCAGGGTCAGTAACGCATCGGTTACGTGCCCGACGACGAGTTGCGTCGTGACAGACTGCCCATCCGGCTATTCCTGCTCTTGCAGTTGGGATCTGGTCCAGGGCACCAGTAACACCTCCAACTACTACTGCATCAGCTCCTACTCCCAGACGGATGGCTCCAGCGATGAAAGCGACAGCAGTCTGTACGCTCTGCTCGCATTGCTCCTCATTCCACTGGTGTGCCTGTGCGCCCTTATGTTGATGAAGCACAAAGGCAACGACGCGGAACGACCCCATCCCAGTTGCGGGTGATGAGTACCCAAAGCTGGAGCCCACGTTGCCCCTTTCCTACCCTCCCACGCCGGTTGACACTCCTGTGTACATGTCACCTATGCTGGAATCTGACGAGGAATAAAATCAAGGGCCAGGAACGGGGACGTGCTGTGACGCAGCTTTCATTCGTGTTTGTTTGTTTGTTTAAGCAGCATATGCACCCAATTGGTTCTCAAATGGAGTGGCTTCCTCCCTTATATGGTGCAGATTTGCTGAAATTGACCTTTTCTCCCCAGATGCGAGGATTTTCTACGCATTTGCTGCATGCTTTCCTATTCATGTATCTGCTGAACTTCATCCAGGGGGTTTCAGGTTGCTGTTACAGGATGACAGTTTACGGCTGGACCCCTTTTTGCCCCCTCTCTGGAGCATTTCACGTGTGCCAAAATGCCATCTGTTGCCACAAAGTGCTGATATCCTTAGGATCAATTTGTGATTTGTCTGTCTTGCATAGCGGCAAACGATTTACAACCAAGTGACTGCAGTTCAACTGGAGAAGTATTGCTGACTGAGCATTTTGGCATGCTTCACAGCAAAGGCATTTCCAATCATGCAAGAAGTAAAGTGAGGTCTTAGGAGCCTCAGCTCAAGGCTGTGTGTGCAACATATACGATTACAACATTATGACAACCTGCTTCAGATTTTTCTTCCGGGGGGGGTTGTCTGAACAGTGAGGTTAGCGTTTTGTTCTTCAAATTTGCCTCCACAATGAGGACAACAGGAGAGCCGCAATATTGGAGTTCATTTGCCCTGGGCAATGTGACAAAATTGTGATGTTGTTTTGTCCGCTCACGGAAGTCTGATTAGTTGGAGGTTAGGTGCGGAACAGTTGGGAGGGGGTGGTACTGTTTTTCGGCTCAAAACTGTTCCGGAACAACCGTTCCACAAGGGGCGGGGGTCGGGATCAAATCCAACGCACCGTTGCAGAACAGTTTTGAACAGTACTGGTACCGTTCCGGAACAGTTTTTCGTGAACTGCTTAGAACAGCTCAGAGTACACTGCTTGTGGTGACCACACAAATTTTTTCCCAAGAAGTTTCATTGGTCTTTGCTTTCCATTTGCATCCATGTCATATAACATCACGCGGTGCAAAACATTTTTCTTTTCACGACGTTGCATTGGGTATTGATTCCTCTTACCTTCCACGTTACCGGGTGCGCTGTTGAACAATTTTTTCGTATTGTTGTGTATTTCGCTATCTTTGGAAGCGTTTTTTCTGTTAAGGCAGATTTATGAACAATTGTGGTGACCACACAATTTTTTCCCAAGAAGTTTCACCCCCCCCCCCCCCTCTGCCTCTGGTTTTCTAACACATCCCTCGGGTTGGGGCCTGGGGGACCAGTACGGAACAGTTTGGGGAGGGGGGATTTTTTTTGGCCCAAAACCGTTCAGTGCCAGCCGTTCCATGAGGGGGGGGGGGGGCAAGGGGGGGGGGGCATATTTAGTATCCTGGATTTCGTGCGGAACGGAATGGCATACCCAAGACCCGCCTTACTACAAGATTCTCCAATAGCGACAATGATGCCACATGTCTCCAGGATGACACCCTAACATCCCAAATTCCAGCAGGTGTTGCAAACTCATGTTTGGATGTGTATGTGCATTCCTTGTACCACAAGCTGTCAAGAAACAGCAAATTTCGCCATTGTTGACTGTATTTGGAACCCACCACCTGTACTACACGCTGCACAGGTGTCTTTGCTAATTCATTGCCAAGCACAAGGCAGTGTTTGTCAATTCTGCTGCTTTGGTCCTGTCCATACTTGATATGATGATGATGATATTTTGGCCTAAAAATGTCAATTTTGGGCAAAAATCAGTGTTTTATGGGCTTGGGTGGTCAGTTCAGGGCCCCCCCACCCTATTTTGCAGGTGCTCGACTCAAAAAAACATGTGTTGCAGGGTTAGGGAGCCGGAAAATGGGTGTTTCAGGGCCGCCCGCCTAAAAAATGGCCATTTTTTGCTCAAAAATGGCTTAAAAATGCCAATTTCGGGCCAAAAACAGTGTTTTTGGGGCTCGGGTGGTCAGTTTGACGCCCCCCCACCCTATTTTGCAGGTTGCTGACTCAAACAAACATGTGTTGCAGGGTATTGGACCCGGAAAATGGGTGATTCAGGGCCGCCCCCCCCTAAAAAATGGCCATTTTTTGCCCAAAAATGGCCTTAACATGCCATTTTTGGGCCAAAAACAGTGTTGTTTGGGCTCGGGTGGTTAGTTCAACGCCCCCCCGCCCTATTTCGCAGGTGCTGTACTCAAAAAAACATGTGTTGCAGGGTTAGGGAGCCGGAAAATGGGTGATTCAGGGCCGCCCCCCCCTCCCTACAAAATGGCCATTTTTTGCCCAAAAATGGCCCTAAAATGCCATTTTTGGGCCAAAAACAGAGTTTTTTGGGCTCGGGTGGTCAGTTCAACGCCCCCCAACCCTATTTCGCAGGTGCTCGACTCAAAAAAACATGTGTTGCAGGGCTAGGGAGCCGGAAAATGGGTGATTCAGGGCCGCCCCCCCCAAAAAAAGTGGCCATTTTTTGCCCAAAAATGGCTTAAAAATGCCAATTTTGGGCCAAAAACAGAGTTTTTTGGGCTCTGATGGTCAGTTTGACGCCCCCCCACCCTATTTCGCAGGTGCTCAACTCAAAAAAAATGTGTTGCAGGGTTAGGGAGCCGGAAAATTCGGTGATTCACGGCCGTCCCCCCTGAAAAATGGCCATTTTTTGCCCAAAAATGCCATTTTTTGGCCAAAAACTGTGTTTTTGTGGCTCAGGTGGTCAGTTCAACACCCCCCCACCCTATTTTGCAGGTGCTCGACTCAAAAAAACATGTGTTGCAGGGTTAGGAACCTAGAAAATGGCTGATTCAGGGCCGCCCCACCCAAAAAATGCCCATTTTTGCCCAAAAATGACATAAAAATGACAATTTTGGGCACAAAAACATTGTTTTTTGGGCTCGGGTGGTCAGTACAAGCCCTCCCCACCCTATTTTGCAGATGCCTGACGCAAAAAACCATGTATTGAAAATTATTGGAGCCAACAAATAGGTGTTTCAGGGCCTCTTCGACCTGAGAAAGGACATTATGTGTCAAAAAATGGCATAAAATTGCCAATATTTTCCAAAAAATCTGTATGTTCTAGGCTTGGGGGCTCCCTTCAAGGCCCCCGCACCCTATTTTGGGGAAGCCCGACTCACCAAAATAGGTTTTGCAGCATGGTTGGCATGATGTTGAAGCCCCAAAACAAGTGAGTCCGCCATTTTCTTAGTTTTCGGAATAAACCAACACTTTTGCCTTTAAAAACCTATGTGTACACAACCCCCAAGCGGTACGGCAGCACCTCCGGGGATTCGGAAAGCAGGAGGTACTACCCCTCCGCACCTCTGGCACCACCCAGCGCATCCGGGCGACCACCCTGGTCCAGGCGGCCACCCTGGGGGAGGGCGTCCGAGACTTCCTCTTCGACGCCTTCCTCCACGTCGCCCGACAGGACCGCCCCCCACTCGCCACCCCAGACGGCGAGAGCCCGCCCCCCACGGGGGACCGAATCTGGGTGCCCCCAATCGACTGGGGGCGACACCTAGTCGGACACCCCATGCCGGGGCGGGTGGACACCAAGGGCCGCATCCGCTAGCACGAGCCTGAACTAGCCCACGCCCCACCCAGCGCCACCCCAGGCGACACCAAAGAGTGGGAAAGAGAAACATGGGTCGCCCGGATGGCCTCCTTGAGCAACTTCAGGCACCACGTCCAAGGGGACGTCCCCACCCCCGACGACCAGCAGCCAGGCCCCTCCATGTACCTGACCCTCATGTACAATCTGCACTACACCCTCTCCACCACCCACTACCACGCGCCAACTGGCCGCTGGGTGGTGCACGGCACCGACTCCCTCCTCCCCGCCGACTACGCCCCCCCCCCCCCCACACAATCCAGGCCCCGACACGTACACCAGGGATGACGAGCCGGACGACCCTCACCTCTGGGGCACGTGGGAACGCAAGTCCCTGGACACGCTGCTCTCCATCCGCAGCAGCAACCAGGGCCTTGGTAGGGCGATGTATTGCCTTGCCAAGTGGACCCAACGGACCTGGGGGATCCCCACCGACCGGTGGCTGTGGAAGGTCACGCTGCGCCCCCAGCAGAGGGAGGCCCCCCCGAACCACAGGGGACCCACCCCCCCGCGCCCCACCACCCTACAGCTCTGCCCATACATGGTGGCAACCCGCCTCATGGCGCTGCTGTGGCCGGGCCCAGACACCCCCACCCAAAACTACCCCCACCTCACGGAGGAGGACATGCCCGGCATCCAGCGATGCTTCTTCCTCACCCTCGACTACCTCCAGCAAACACACCCACACGTCCTGGAGCAGATATGGACACCCCCCGGGTAACCCACGTGCCCGCACAGCCGAGACAACGCCACCACACCACCACATGCACCTACACCGGCACCAGCACGTACAGGTCACCAGGGAAAGTGCGCGCACACGCCCGGTGCCCGAACCCGCACCCTCATCCTCATTACTCGCAGGACCCAGCATCCCACGCCCGCCCTTGCAGCCAAAGGCCCCCCGCCGTCCCCCACAGCCCTCTCCTCCGCCTCCGACTCCACAACCTCCACCACCACAACCACCTCATCCGCCACCACCACCACGTCTCGTCCAGCACTCCGCCCCCCAAGCCACGGGGAAAGCCTCCCAAAACGGGCCCCTAAACCCGTCCCCACCGCGAGTAACCCCCCTGCCGCCAAGGCCCACGCCCCGACGAAGCCCGCGCCCGCAGCCCGGCCGAAACCCAAGACCGCCGCCAAGCAGCCACCCGAACCCGTCGGCGCGCCGCGACCGCAACCCGCAGCCAAACCCAAGCCCAAGCCCAAGCCCGGCGCCACAACGGCAGCGCGAGCTGCGACCCCCCAAGGACGTCCTCTACAACATTCGGCCCCAGCCATCCCGGGCCCGGAGGCAGCAGCGCCCAGCACGGCGCCCCCCTACGGTCACCGACGCAGCCGCAACCACCTTCATGGCGGAGCGCGCCGCGGCCGAAGCGCGACGCACTTCGTCCCGCCACCTCTGAAAGCCCGCACCCCAGGCCCACGGACCGACCCCGACCGGACAAGAACGGCGCCAGGGTCCACCGGGGGCGTCCCCGCCCCCCTACCAACCCTCGATGTCAGCCCACATACAGCAAATGCCCCGCTACCGCCGCCACCGCGAGTCCCCACCCAACCCCGAGGCGGAGACCGTACGCGCATACCCGCGAGTCCACATCCGCCCGCGCCCCCACTCCCCGCGCATCCCCACGGCGCAGGACTACGAGGAATCCCCCAGGCCCGCCACCGCCACCAGTCCCCACGACCCCATCACACCCACCCGGGCCCACTCCTCCGCCCAAGGCCATGGCCCCGCCCAGGGACAGTGGTGGCAGCGCTGGACCCACACGCAGCTCTAGGAGCTGCGAAAGTGGGCCCGGGCAGAGCCCTCCCTCGAGGGCCTGGTCCACCGGCCCCGCAAGGGGTCGGTAAAGAACTGCCGCCTCCAGCCCGCGGCGGGGTGGATGCCAAAGGCCGCATGGGAGACATGCTGGCCGATGCCCTCCACCCCCTAGGAGTCCATCTCCGCAACCTCCCCGCGCCCAAGGACCACCCGTATGTCCTCAGGCGCCTGCGGGAGACCCTCCAGGAGACGCAACGAGACGGCATACGCCTGTGGGACATCACCCAAAGCCCAACCCCGCACACACACACCCCCTCGCCACCCCACAAGCGTCCGCGCACCGGCACCGGCGGCACCCACAGCACCCCGGGAGCCCTGCGCGCCACACAGCACCATGCGCCTGACCCCCCAGCCAGCGGCGCCACCACCTAACCCCGTTACCCAGCCAGCCACCGCCGCGGGGCGCCACGCCAGGCCTCACCTAGAAGACACCAAGCAAACCGGAAGCCGAAGGACGCCAACGCGCACGTGAACGGGCACCGCTACGCCCAACGGCACCAAACCCCAGCCCGCAACCGTCAAAACCGCTTAACCCAGCCAAAGCCCCAACACGAATCAAACCCGAGTCACACCCCATAACCGCTAACCCTTGACTCATAACCAGGCCCGCCGAGGGAGCACTGTAGCCACAGCCCACATCCACAGCCCACACAGCCGCCTAACCAGCCAGCACCAAAAGCAAAGAGGCACCTAGCCAAACCCGCCTTGAGCCATACCCGTGTGCATCAGGACGCGCAAGCCGCACCCTGGGGGCGCGACCGCCATCAAAGCACTTGCGACAAACGCCAGAGAACACAACGCTATTGCAGCGCTGCACCAGTTGCCCATGCCTGTGCCCGCAGTGTACACGCGCCCCCTTTTTTTCCATTTAAGGGAAAAAAGGAAAGAAAGGAAGAGGAGGCACGACAAAGAAAAAAAACAGAAAAGAAAATTAGGGGGGGGGGAAGAGGGACACAAGCACCAACAGCACGCGCGCACCGCACACAGCGCGCACACCGGTGAACAGGCGCCACGCCGGCGAGGACACCGCACACGCACATGCACCGAGGGCAGCAAAGGGACGGGACACCACAGCCTGGCACACCGGTGAACAGGAGCCAAATGGCCCAGGACACCGCACACACAAAGTGGCTCACCGAGCGGGCACACCGGTGAGCAGGAGCCAAGTGGCCGAGGACACCGCACAAGCAAAACAAAAGACGGAGCAGGCACACCGGTGAACAGGAGCCAAGTGGCCCCGGACACCGCACACGCAAAGGAACCCCCTGAGCGGGCGCACCTGTGAACAGGAGCCAAGTCGCCCAGGACACCGCACACGCAACACAACACACCCAGCGGGCACACCGGTGAACGGGAGCCAGGTGGCCCAGGACACCAGACACACAACACAACATACCGAGCGGGCGCACCGGTGAACAGGAGCCAAGTGGCCAAGGACACCGCAAACGCAACACAACAAACCACGCGGGCACACCGGTGAACAGGAGCCAAGTGGCCCAGGACACCGCACACACGTAGGGCCGCCGAGGGACAGGAAAGAACCAACAAGCCACGGGTCGGACGCACTGGAGCGACCCAGCCGACCCACCGCGCCAGGGGCAGGAGCGGTACTTCAAGGCCACTGGTCCGAGCCCGGCCAGGCTGCATCGGGGACCATGGCAAATGTCACCCGGAGCCATGGAAGCAACCGGGGACGGGCGAACCGGTACACAGTCCAGGAGGGGGTCGCCTGCCAAGCAAAGTGGCCCCGCAACTCAAGCCACAAGGGTGAGGCGGTCGTACCGTAGACGAGCGGGGGCAATACCCTTCTGGTGAGAGATACTCCACACGGCTGGGCAGCCCCCGGAGCTGCCGCCCAAAGGAGGGGGCATGTGACCCTACCAATGGACACATGTGGGGACACCCTCCCACCTGGGACACATGAACCGGGTGGCCGCGACAATGCCTTCCCAAGCACATGCAGGAGCGGCTTAAGAGGCACCTGACATAGGGCAATGGGAGGGACAGGACGTCCCCTTGGCAAGACCTTCTTCCTGCATTGTCAAAGGAGGCTTCCAGAGCTCCCAAAGATACCTACCTACCTACCTTTACCAGGGTGTTGCCATGCACTAAACCTACTGGCGCGGAGACCATCAAGATACTCCTGGAGGAGTGGTTCTGTGTCTATGGGGCACCTAAAGAGATTAACTCAGACGAGGATGTTCCAGAACGCTCCGACACTGGCTGGTACAAGAGGGTCCTGAGGTCCCTCAATGTCCAAGTGTCAACGGGGATTCCCTATACTCATACGAGCAACCCCCTATGTGAGCGACAGATTCGGGTTCTCAAAGAGAACGTGAGCATATGGTGCAAGAGTGAGCGCACCAAAGACTGGGTGAGACTAGTCCCCGTCATATCCTTGATGATGGACTCCGATGAGACTGCGGCAACTGGCTATTTGCCCCATGAGCTGTTCATGAGACGTCCGGCGTGGTTCCTACACGCTCCCTATCCTGAGGATTCCTACTCCACTGTGGATAAGTCGCTGAAGGAGCAACAAGACAAGGTGGACAAGGCCAAGGCTATGCTCCAGAGAGTGAGGGAGTGCCAGTGGAACATGAAGAACAAGCACCGGGTGCCCGCCTCCTACCAAGGGGGAGACTGGGTGCTGGTGCACCACAGTCGGCTACCCGCCTGGCCACGCTCCACCAGCGATGACCCCTACTTTGGACCCTACAAGGGCTTGTCTGTGGATGGTCACCGCATCACGGTGCGGTGTTCTCCCCGACTAGGGGGGACCATGGTGTGCGCTGCTCAACAGCTCAAGCGCTACTACGCCCCAGAGGACCTCTGTGGGGAAGAATGGGAAGTAAACGACGATGAGATCGCCGCTCTGGACGGACAGGGCACTGCCAGCCCAATGGAAGTTGAAGGAGAACTCCCCGACATGAATACCGAGGAGATGGCTAAGGAAGGCTTCTACCTGGTGAAGTCGGTTATCCGACACCGCTACCGCCAAGGATGGCGTTTCCTCACCCTCTGGGGGAGTTGAAGAAGCTACCTGGGAACCCTTCTCTGCCTTTTTGCTTCCTGAGGGACACCTAAATTCTGTTCTGGTAGACTACTCGTCCCAGATCAACCTAGGAGAGTTGCTGAGGCTCGCTGAAACGCTTGCCTCTCAGAAGAAAGCTAGGGACTGAACCCTGCCTATACCTGCCTATGTGTGTGTGAGTGTGCTGATCCTGAGGACCTATGCGCAAGCTGCAGAAATGATGTCCTAATTATACCCAAGTCTGCACCCTTGCTGAACCCGGCGGATGTCTTCACACGGTGCCACGGGGTATGCCCCGGGTCTCTCCCCCCTAGGTGCCCAATTTCTGTGCTGGCACCGGACTTCCTTGGCGGAATACCCAGCGCTAACGCCAAGGTATTGGTTTTCTTACCTACCTGCCTACTACAGGGGAGGGGTCGCCAAAAGCTATGAGGCATGAAAACGCCTGTCTGCTACACGGCCAAAACCTAGACTACCACTGCCACTGCCCACCAAAACCCTGATAAAATTTCAGGAAACAGGCGGGACAGTGACACACTCACTACAGGTCCTACCCTCACTACAGTGGCAACAGCCATCGAAGGATGAGCAAGCTCTGGGGTCAAGCGCTCACCCTGGCTTGCCACTCCTACACACGCTCGCTACTTGGTGTTGTTGAAGAATGTGTCTCACGCCCTAGTGGCCCACCTGTGAAAGGACAGGAGAACACAGCGCTACTAAGCGACTGTGACCTAACAGGGACGCCACTACGTGTTTCCCTGTCAGGGCTTGGAGGAAAGGAGTGCTCTGATTGCGTGCACAGTGTGTATGTTGAAGATGTCGAACTACCCTCGCCACTCCTGGCTGAGGTGCAGTTTGTTGATTGTGTGATCAGCGCCCGTTTTTGCTTGGGCAGAAAAATCCAAAGGCGCCGAAGGCAGCTGCAGCTGCACCAATTCACCCTTACCTGCCCAGCTGTAAAGCAGAGGCTGATGAGTCCGGTAAGCGGCTGGGGAACCAAGCCAGCCTCCACGTATTATACCCTCCTTAGGCTGACGTATAATACGCTGTCCTCTTACCAAACTACAAGCAAGCAAGCTTGAGGAACTCCACCCGTTCTCTTATAGAACGTGGGGTGGAGCCCCTGGGTAACCAAAACAAGGGTTGTACCGTGCGCAACACGCGTGGCCTACCCTTTAATGCGATGCATGCACGGGTATGCACGAGTTCTGCAATCGCCTACTTTAACCAATTTTTTCTCTAACAATCCATACCACAATCGCGAACTCAAGCAGGGGCTGGCCTCTCCTGGGCTTACTCACCTTACCTACCGCTGGAGAGCGAGAGCAGGTGAGCAAAGAAAACGAAACACAAGTGAAGCAAGCGTATGTATGTCCTAATCTCACCTCTAATCAGCGTGCAATCTTCTAATCAATCCGTCTACTCTATGTTTGCGCTGCAACACGGCGAAATCTCGGAAACACGAAGCAAGCAATCTGCATGCTGCATACAATGCAAACACAACCTGTATGTTTATACCTCTTTCTTTGAATTCATATTGAACTCTTCATTTTTTATTGCTCCTAGAAGCAGGCGTGGAATCTCTACGTTTATTATTTATTGTGTGTCTTGTCATTTCCTTATTTGTTACATGACATACTGGTATAATCTTTTTTTTTCTGTCTTTTCCGGCGCCCAATTAGGATGCGCTCCGGCGCGCCGCTTTTCTCTGCGTGTAAATCCAGGAATCTTAAATTTTCTGTGATGAAATAAATTGCGTAAAAATGTGCATTTAATGCACATGGAGATTCTGGACAGGTGTGTGCCTTCAGAAAAATTCTACGCCGCCATTTGACGGATTTTCGTGTTTGCTTCGATCGTTGCGTGTTTGTCAGTCCGTCAACCCTTCTTCCCTTCTCTGCAGATATCCTGGAGCGCAAACAGTGCAGTAGGCCGTGTTCTGGCCGAAAAACTGACTCCTGGACCACTGTCCTGAATCCTATACCCCCATGAGGGTAAAAATTTTTTTTACGCCACTAAGGACAGATCAGGTCAGACAGAAGGTTCAACGAGACCCAAGACACTGTGCCCTGATCGTATCCTGCGTTGGGTTTTGCGTATTGCACTCTGTTTTGCTATTCGGAGGGAGAGGTGTATGCACACATGAATTGGCATGCCCATTCGGACCCCCTACCAAGACACAGCTGCCCCAGCGACGCCAATGAGGGAAGTGGGAGCTGTAGGTGTCTGTTATGCCTAAGCAAAACCTGGCGACTGCCCTGATGCAGCGCCTTCTTTCCGATGTTAGGGATGTTATAGGAAATTTTAAAAAGACGTTGAAGCCGCCGAGACGCCAAGAAAAATTCCCTTTTTTCTTTTAAAATGCGACAGTGGTGGCCACCACAGCACAAGGGGAAAGTAAGAAAAAGTGTATTTCCCTGCAAAAAGGTTAGCTTTAGTTGTTATAGAGAGGCCTAAAGGCATAACACATTTTTATCTTAGTATTGGCCCAACCAAAAAGGGGTGATAAGACATTTTGACCTACAAAACCAAGCATTGAACTATGGATGCTGTGTGGACCCCTGACCCATCAACTGATTGGACTTAAACACCATTTCCTGGACTGACTGACGCGCTGACATTAATCTAGAGCCTACACATTTTTCTATATTTTCTCATGAATGCTTAGCTATCCCAGTGGTCTGCACCCTAGGGGGCTGTGGCACCTCTTTTTGAGAGGTCCTGGGTTCCATTCCCAGGCAGCCTAGCTAAGTAGGAAGATCCCATGTGACATGGCAGTGACCGCAGTGCCACAAGCCATGCCACCTCAGCACCTATTGGACCCAAAACAAAGAGTGCACATCTCTAGATGGCACTATAAAAGAGAGAATGCCCATGTGGGCAGTTTTCCCTTGATTGTAGGATATTGTTTAACTATCTTTTCTTAAATCTGTAGTTATTGTGAGTTTCCTTTGTTGCTACATTATCTCCTTTGACTGCAGCCCTGCATGTTGTGGATTTCATCTCTGGTCCTTTGCTTGCACTGTGGGTACTTATTTCTGGCTCATTTCATCAAAAAACATTTATTTGGAAAGCCTGAACTACATCAAGAAGCAGCAGAAGCAAGCAGAGGCACAAACAAAACAATATCATCAAAGCAATCAACAGTAAAAGCCTGTTCTAACTTTCTGCAGGCGTGTGTGGTTGTTTGGGCGGATGGGGGAGGCCCGTGTCGCGGGGCCCGGGGCTGCGCGCGATGGTGGGCGTTTGTGGGCTGCCAGATGGGGAGCGGGGAGGGAGGGGCAGGGGCGGGGGTCGCGTGCGGGGGTGTCGGGCTGGGTTCGTGTATGTTGTGTCAGTGTATGTGTCCGCTTGCAGCGGCGCGCCCGTCTGGTCACTGGTAGGCCGGGCGGTTTGGAGGAGAAGCTTGCCGTCTTCTGCGGCCACGGCAAGGATTTCGCAGATGAGCGCGCGTATTTGGTGCACCTCTTGGTCAGTAGTGGAAAGAGGGTATTGTAGTGTTGGGCTAAGGTCCATGCGGCGGAGGACCCTGTGGATGGCGTGGTATCCGCAGGTGAGGGGGTGTTGTGGCCTGGGGGGGGGGGGGTCCGCCCGCGTGTCCGGGCCTGCCTCGACTTGTGTGTGGGTGGTGGGGATGGCCCAGAACCAGGGCACGGTCCCTGTGGACGGCCAGTGGCGCTTGATCCGCTGGGTCAAGCAGAGCATGGCCAGTCCCAGGTGGTAGCCCGCCCATCCCGAGGTGATTCGGGCCAGGGCGCGGGCCGGGGCTTTGTCCCCCGGATGGAGGACGCCGCTGAGGACTTTGTGTGTGGTGGTGGGGTCCCCTACTGCTTCTGGTGGGGCGGCCCCTGGGGCGAGCATGGTGTTGGTCCCCTTGATGAGCCATTGTGGGACGGAGGGACGTTGCCGTGGCGGCCACTACGTAGTAGTGCCCGCGCTCGAGGACTGTACACCAGACCTCCGGCGGGGGGTGGTCGCTGTCTGTAGGTGGGGGGGGGAGGTTGTGGTCGGGGGTGCGGAGGCCGGCGGCACGGAGGGCGGTGTCGCCGAGTGGCCCGTGGCCTGTTCCCACTGTTCTGGGTGGTTCGGGTCTGCTGGGTGGTGCTTCTCCGCTGGGGCTCGTCGTAGGCGTGTGGTCCCTCGACGTGTGACGTTGGTGTCGGTGTCGTGTGTCAAGGCCTGGCTCCACTCGACGGGGGGGATCCAGACGTGCTGGCCTTGGGCGTGTTGGCGGGCTCGCCAGAGGACGAGGTCTACCATGGCCTCATGGAGGCCTTTGCCGGGTTGGCTAGGTCCTGGACGGCCTTGACGATGAGCCCGGTCCAGCTCTCTTGTAGGCCATACCAGCCCAGGGGAGCGTCTAGGGCCCTGCCTTGGACGGTCGCTCGGAGGAGGTCCGGGTCGCGGATGGTGGTCAGTTTGAGGTGAAGCCGGTTCGGACCCCCGTGGCCATCTTTGGGTCAGTTGGGGTGTGTATCTATGGGCCGGCCAGCCGCCATGGGCTGCCATCATACTCTCCCATCCACCTGACCTAACCTGATGTGATAGTGTGATAGGCTTGGCCATTCCAGCTATGAGCGGCCATATTCAATACCGAGGAGCCGCCGGCTGAGATGCTTGCCTGGACCCCGGAGGCCGAAGATGCGTTCAGCCGCCTGAAGGAGCAACTCCTGGGGCAGCTGGGGCTATTCCTGGTGGACCCGGACAAGGGATTCGTGCTACCGACGGACGCCTCGGACTATGCTGTAGGGGCAGTCCTCGAGCAGGTCCGGGACGACGGGTCGCACGTACCCGTGGCGTTTTGGAGCCAGATCCTGGCCGAGGGCCAACGTCGAACCTGGACCGAGAAGGAGAAGGATATGTACGCCATCGTTTGTGCGCTCAGGAAGTGGTCTGGCCACATCGGATTACAACCGGTGTTGGTTTGCACGGACCATCAGTGCTTACAGAGCTTGCACAAGGAGCACGTCGACACCCCCTCGGGACCGGCGGCAAGGAGGGCCCGGTGGCATGAGACGTTCGCCAAGTTCGACCGCAGCGTCGTATATGTCCCGGGGAAGGACACCACTGTGGCAGATTGCCTCAGTCGATGGGCCTAGCCCGCGGGCAAGGCATGGATGGACATATTCAGCCATGGGGACGCCGAGGAGACCGAGGAGGCCAAGCGCATCATCGAGATGGAGAAGGCCATGGAGCAAGAGGGGGTCAAGTGCTTTGTGGTGATGGCAAACCGTACAGACCTGGCCAAGTTCCGGGGCGCCCGAGTCCAGGCTATTCGAGAGGAAACCCTCGAGCAATGAATGGTGGCCCCCGTAGAGCTAGTCAGGTCGGTGCCGACAGAGGACTGGTCGGATGACTATGCGGCATCGGACCACTGGAGCAGGTACTGGAATGCCGTGAGCGCCCCGTCGGACGACGAATGGCCTGAGGGCTTGACTGAGGATGGGGATAAATTATTCCTCAAGGACAAGCTATTGGTCCCTGAGAACCGAATGGAGGAGCTCGTTGACCACTGGCATAACGCCCAGCTCATGCATCCTGGTCGGGACAAGATGCAGCAGGACCTGGAGTGGCGCTTCAAGTTCCCACCGGGGTACTACGCCATCCTCGACAAGTACTGCAGCGACTGCGCTGTGTGTCAGGCCACGAAAAGCCCCAACCATTCCACAGCGGGCAACCCGGTGTATACGGCTATACCGGAAGCCCCTATGCGGTCCGTGGCCATGAATGTATTCGCCAAGCCTGAGGTCACCTTGGAAGGAGAGACCTACGACTGTGTCATCCTGGCGGTGGATAGGCACAGCGGGTATATCGTGGCGGTCCCTGGCAAGAAGTCCAAGAAGAAGGACAAGAAGGACAAGCATGGAGTGGGTCTGCAGGCCAAGACCGTCGCTAATGCCATGATTGGGCATTGGCTGGCGATTTTTGATGTCCCAGCTGTCATCTGCAGCGATCGGGGCAGTCAATTTGTGGGGACGTGGTTCAAGACGATGTGCAAGCACATGGGGACTCGGCACGCCAAGACCGTGGCGTACCACAGCCGGTCCAATAGCCGGGCTGAGGTGGCCGGGCGGCAGATGTTCGAAAGGTTCCGCCAGCTGCACATTGACGAACCGGGCCGGAATTGGTATACTTCGCTGTGGAGAGTACTCCAGGCGTACCACGACCTTCCGGGGCCCACTGGACTGTCGCCCCAACGTATCCTGTTCCTACGGGATGGAGTGTCACGGACTCTCCCGTGGTTGAACCATGGCAAAGTGGCCCAGGATGCCAGTGCTAGGATCGCTGAGGCTGACGACATGGCGGCCAAGGTGTGCAAAGCACTTCAGGACGAGCATGAGAAGAGGGCCAAGTACTTCAAGCAGGGAAAAGTCCAGAAATATGCTCTCAGAGACACCGTATGGGTGGAGCGGCACCACAAGGATGTCCTGTCCAGGGATCGGCAGGCGTCTTGGTATGTGCCGGGGGTAATCGTTCGGAAGGTCGGGCAGGATGTGTATGCGGTTTATGTGGGGGATAACAAGATCCTTGACCGCGACCATACCCAGCTTCGTCCCCGAGCACCAGACCCCAGCGGACGTCCCGTCACGTTCGAGTTCACGGCCGGCGATGTGGACTCGGATGACGAGGGTGAGGACGACGACTTCACCGCCGAGAGGATCCTGACGGACAAGCCAGACCCGGGGACGCCCGGGGGGAGGCTTTATAAAGTCCGTTGGAAGGGATTTGCCGCATCCAGAGATTCGTGGGAGCCTCCGAGCAGTTTCGTGCCGAGGTATACCACGGTCTGGATGGATTATCTGAAGAAGAAGAACATTTCTTTGGATGTCAAGGACGTATTGGTCCATTTGGTGGCTGCTCAAGCACCGTAATGGATCCCCCTTGGCATTTATGTTTGTCTTTGTGCTTGGGAGATGGTTGAAGGCGTTCATCCGGGGATTTTCGGGCCTGGATTGGCCATATACCCCCTTCACTCGATCTCCACATATATATATTTCATTGTGGTATACGTGTTTAGGTCGACGGATAACGTTTCTCTATCTTTGATCCCCTTGGTCCATGTTGTAGATCAAGAGGAGACCGGATATGGCTGAGGGCACCGATTATGAGTGTCCTCGCCCCTCCCTTGGGGCATGGGGGACGCCTACGCCGTATGTGGGGCCTCCATGTGTCCTTGGGACATGGGCGGGGGGGGGGGGGGGGTTGGAGCCCATTGGGGTCCTCCTGTCCTCTCTGCAATGACTTCCGAGCGGATACAACGCTCTGAGAAGGGGGCTGAAGCCGGTTCGGACCCCCGTGGCCCTCTTTGGGTCACTTGGGGTGTGTATCTATGGGCCGGCCAGCCGCCATGGGCTGATATCATACTCTCCCGTCCACCTGACCTAACCCGATGTGATAGTGTGATACGCTTGGCCATTCCAGCTATGAGCGGCCATATTCAATACCGAGGCGCCGCCGGCTGAGATGTATATATCAAAATATCAGGAATCAACAGGGTTTTTTTATCATAATGTTTCCGTAGTTTTTCAGCTATCCGTTCTGATTGTCAATGTATCCGCGACTGTCAGTTGGCTCGCGGTTTAGCCGTAACCGATTGGTTAACTGTTATTTCCAGATATTTTAGCGGAAACCCCGATGAAGGCTTAAATTTCATCAGAAAAGGGTTCGTTGCTTCCGCAATTTTCATGTTATACACTCGCAAAATTAATCCGATTTTTTCAGACATTCAGAATCATATTTTTGATTTCGAGGTCGCCGCACTTGATATGATGAATTTCGAGTGGTCCTGCATTTTTTCCCGATCACGAATCAACCTTCCTTTTGTTGTCTCCTTCATTTTTCTCGGAGATATAGGTGAAACAAAGTTGATTCGTGAGGCCACTTTGAAAAGTCATATCTCCAGCTCACTGCGAGGAATATCAATTTTGAGATATGGGCTGGAATCGCCTTGGTCTCAACTTAAATTGGGGAGCGCCAAACGCCTTTGGTGTGTACATATGCCTGATGTAGCAAGGGATAATTGTCAAGAGGGTAGAAAGTGATTTATAAGTCTTGGACCATGCAACCGAACATTTTAATGCAACTTTCGACTGTACCGCATGAGTGTTGGTGTTGCATAGAAACTTTCCTTGGGTTCCTACGTATTTTTAACGTGAAGTTATGGCCATGCAGGGTCATGACATACCATGGTGGGAGCCATTTTTGAGGGTATGTGTTATATGCATGGTATGTGCTTTGCTATGCTCACTCCCATCTTATATATCTCCGTTTGTAGGAAGATATGTGGAGTCATACGTGGCAAGGGCTTCGCCCATGTCCCAATGGTGAGCTCCATAGCGCTAGACTGAGTCTACCGCACATATAGTGCACGTGGGAAGCCTTACAGAGCGACCCATAAGCGCCATTGCCAATTTTCCCATTTTCATGGTGCATGTCGGGAGGAGGTTTGAAGGTGTCCCCATGCGTTCATGTGGGGATCCAAGTGGGGGGATTGTTCGCAAATGGTCCCAAGCAATTGTGCTTTGAACCATATGTTGATACCATGGGTGAGCGAAGTTATATACTATTGTAATTACTTTGAATTTGGCAATATTTGCATGTTTTTGACCTCATTTTATGCTCATTTTTGTATTTTATGTGCTCAACTGGTTGGCTAACAGTAAAGTGCCTAGAGATCCGTGAACTATGGTATCTTGCTTATATGTTGGCATATGCTTTGGTGTTGCACCTCACCATATGCCGGATTACGTGGTCACTTTCGCGTGGCACACGAGGTCTCACAAAATTAGGTCTCAAATTCGTGAGTTGACGTGTGAAGCATGGCATGTATATATCAGGAGGGGTTTGGGAGCCAATGTTAGGATATTCTTGGGCATGGACCTTTGGTCTATATCGCCCTGGTATATTACGTTCCGCTTTGACACATGCATGGAGCATTTGAATACTTGGCGTATGCATTTTTGAGTATATAATTGAATTTTGGGCACTATGGTGTGATTTGCCTAATTTTGCTATGTTGTGAGGTCATCTTCATGGGGCAATTCTCCAAGCCCAATCGACTCCAAGTCCAACCAAAGTTATGTCAGGGTGGGGCATGGTCCTGAGTGCCACTCTAGGCCATGACACGCCACCTCCCCTATTGGGCTAGGATTTAGAGGCTTGGGAGTGAACACATTTTTGGGGTTTGTGTAGTGACTTGTGATACATGGCATTTAGCCATCTTATTTTACTTGGTTCAGGGCATCATGTTGGCGAGTCAAGGGAAGGTCCTGAGTCCAGGGAATGAGGGGTCTATGGCTGTGATTGTGCATGTTTCCATCTTTCCCCAATTTTGCTTGATTTGTGTTCATATGCCAATTTCAGGGCTTTTCCTTATTCTTTTGGTGCAATTCTATGTACATGCCCAACGCCGGTGTCTCCGTGTGCACCGTGAGACGACCGGCGTGTTGAAAGGAGTTGTTGAGTGTCAACGCGGGACCTCAAACACCCTTGGAAGCCCTCAGTGTGGATTATTTAGATTGGAGCTATTGTACTTGGGAGTTGGTTATTGCAAGGGATCAGGATTTGTATGAAGGATCCATATTTTACTATTTTTTGTGGGAAATTGTGCAGGATAGGGCAAGATCATGCAGAACCTGGTGAGAAGCAAGACCGTAGGAGTGACAGGAAATGGTGGAAGGGGTACAGCAGGGGCCGGTCCTGGTACGGACCTTCTTTAGAGGGGGGGGTGCTCCGGGTCTGGGGGGGCTTGGCGGGGCGGGCCGTCGAGGTTCTGTGTGTCCACGTCGATCTAGGGGTGGTCCCCGGGGGGCTTGGCTGGGCCGGGCGGTGCCGGGTGGTCCTTTGGGTGAGAGGTGGGCCTTGGGGTGTCTTGGGTGCTTGTGGCAGGGGGGGGCTTGCGGTGGGTGGTCTTCTGTGGTGCTCTGGTGGTATCTTGGAGGACTGCGGACGGAGGTGGGGGGCGTGTGTGGGTCGCGGAGCAGGTTAGTGGTCTTCTGGGTCATGCACGGCATGGTAATGGATAAGATGCAGCATGTGTTCCCTGGCAGGGGGGTCGATGAGTTGCTTTGTGTGTGTCAACAGGAGGTGTTTGCGGTGTGCCATTTGGGCCGCTGCTCTGGGGACTGCTTCTAGCTGGAGGTGCGCTGCTGCCGCCATCGGATTTTCCGCGTGTTCTGTGAGGTGTCGGTGTAGGGCCTGTGTCACGGCCCCCCTCATAGTGGCCTCCCTGACCAGGGGGTCCCTGAAGAGGTGTTCACTGGCCTGGTGCGCGGGCTGTGGGCTGGTCAGCTTTCATGTTGCTGTAGGGTGTCTGCCGGGGACCAGCCCACTACGGTGTCCCTGCCCCTGTGCAGGGGGCATATCTTGAAGAGTGTTCAGTCCTCCGGGGTGGTGTGGTCGCATGGGCAGCGGGTGTGTTCTTCTGGGACGTGGATGTGCTTGCGGGCGAGCCATCGGGCGAACCTGGTGAGGAGTCGTAGTTGCTCCCTGAGGAGCTGGATGCGTCCTTTCCGGAGATGGGCTGGGATGCACGCTGGGAGTAGCGCCGAGTGGTAGAGGGGGACTGTCAGTCTCTCCAGGAGCTCTGGGATGTGCGGTCGGCTGCCCGTGTCGCCGAGCACATGGGCAAGATGTTGGATGGGGTTGGGAAATGGTATGCTCTGTCGTGTGAGGTATAGGGGGCGTCCTCCGGTACCCAGTCCGGGGTCCGATGGGGCTCCGGTCTGGGGGGTATGTGTTGGAGGTGTGTGTGGTTTTGGCCCAGGTCGGGCACTTGGAGGGTCGGCAGGTGCGTAGTGCGCTGGTGTACTGCCTGGATGTCGACCTTACCATTTCCGTATTGGTGCCTGTGGGCCTCGATGTGAAGTTGGATGTAGGGCGGACGGCTGCGGAGGGCTTTCCGGAGCAGCAGTGCTTGGGTGGCGAGGCTTGTCGGGGTGGCTTTGCGACGTGGTTGTCTTGCTATGCGGAGGAGTAGGTGTTTGTCGACAGTGGCGTCCACTACGAACCACACCCGGACGACGTGCGGGATGTGGGCGGGTAGGTGGGCCGCGATTTTGGCGATGGCGTCAGCCATGGCCCCCAGTTCCCCGTGGGAGCAGGCCCCGTAGGTGGTGTGGCCCGTGTGGTGGACCATGTGGTAGTATCCTCCGGTCTGGGTCAGTTACAGGGTGGCCCCCCCGGTGATGGGCGTGAGGGCGGATTCGTCTGAGGCGTCGGTGAAGAAGAGCAGGTCCGCCGGCGATGGTTGTGGGAGGCGGCATGGGTTCATGGGCAGGTAGTGAAGCGGTATGGGGTGCTTCACCCATACCCGCTGCCCAGCCTGTGGCGCTCTTCGCCAGGCCAGATCAGGAATTTTCCTGTTGATGCTACGGCATCCTGATTTCTGTGGGATTTCTGTAAAATACCCCAGAAATCGTCATTTTACGTCTTTTCTGGACTGGCGACGACAGTCGTCGCCTGCGCGACGCAGCTCCAGATCGAGAATTTAACTCTCGATTTCTAAAGATTTTAGGCAATTTTATTATTGTTTTATCGTTTTTAGAAATAAAAGATTATAGCGTGACCTTTTTCGCGGCGTTCCGCGAAGGTCCATTTTTGCGAAAAGTGGCGCGTTCACGCATTTTTCAAAAAGTGCTGAGGCGATTCCAGGAATCGCCCAGACGCCTATGGCGTAGCCCAACAGTGGGCCTTTTCATATGTAGGTTGAATTGGCACAGAAACGCGTCGTGTCGGCTACGCGACGCGTTGGGGGGGGACGCGTGAAATGAGTGTTTTTGGCTCAAAAATCACATTATTTCATTGTTTTTCGCCCAAAAACCACTGGTTGGCCCAGTTTGGGCAGGATCTCAGTAGAGATCCTGATGGCGACGCATCGTAGCCGTCAGATTTTCTGATGGCGGCGACGCCGTCGCCTTCATTTCGCCCCTTTTTCTAAGCTATTTTATAGTTTAGAGGTGATACATATACATTGTACATGTCAACGCATTTATTTTGCATATTATTTTACATATACCATCTCTTTGTCCATAGACGCCAGATTGTGTCCGCGGACGCTCCCCGTGGGGTGAGCAAGGATTCCAAGACCATTTACGCAACTCCAATGAAATCGAAGTTTGGAATAGACTTCATGTAGTACTTGGAGAGGCTGGGGTGATGGGTTGAAGGATTTTCAATTTTTCCAATTTTTCTGTGGACGCACGGACATCACCCCCGCCGAAAATGCTTCAAAATGGTCTTGCCGCTGTCCGCGTGGTTCACTGGAGGACCTGTCGATGAGCTCCCACAACGTCGAGGTAATCCCCTGCTGCCTGGCTTTCGACAACTCCCGCAGCGCAACAGCCTGCAGCCTAAGGTATTGCACTGGTGGAAATACAGTGCAAGAAGGGACGCCTGGGCCAAGACTGGCCCCCAAGGCAACAGCAGCGACGACGACAGCCCTGAGATCAGCTCCAGGAGCTCCTGCGACGACGACGACGATCCCAGCAGAGGTCTTCAGGAAATCTGGACCCTGCAGCAGCTTGACAAGTGGTGTGGATGGCAAATCCCAAGAGCAACGACAGCAGGTCGCGCGGAGAGCGCCCCGCGTCCACCAGTAACCAAATCAGGCGCGTTAATTCGTCGCCTTGGGTTGGTTGACCCTCCGGGAGGTCCCTTCCTAAATAGGCGTGGGGCGCCTTGGGTAGGAAATGACCCTAAATCCCCCAAATCAGGTGCGTTCATTCGTCACCTTGGGTTTGGAATCGACCCTAAAAGGCTCGAGGAATTCGTCGCCTTGGGCAGGAAATGGCCCTAAATTCAGGCGCGGTGGAAGGCCTTGCCTTGGGTTTGACCCTAAATAATTTTTTCCGAATTTTCCGAATTTATTGAATTATTGATTTCCATGCCCATGGAGAAAAAGGGCCAATATGTGCGCCTAAGCGCCATCAGTCAGGGCGGAAGGCCCTGCAGCGCCCCTGGTTTGGTCACCAGAGGCTACGAGGAGTGCCAGGGACCAGTATGGTCGCCTGAGGGGCAATTGCCCTATGAATATTTCAAGATCAAAAAAAAAAAAAGAAGAAAAAAAATTTAATCTTTTTTTACATGTGTGTGGTGCTCCCCCCCATGTAAATTACTCACGAAGCCCCCCCCCCCCCCCCCACTGTCCTGCTGAATCAGAGTTGAAACCAGGGCACTGCAGGGGTCAGAGCGCCTCCTTGGCCTTGCCTTCCTTTGGATATAGGCAAGGCTTCTAAGGAGGGGGGTGAAGCGGTATGGGGTGCTTCACCCATACCCGCTGCCCAGCCTGTGGCGCTCTTCGCCAGGCCAGATCAGGAATTTTCCTGTTGATGCTACGGCATCCTGATTTCTGTGGGATTTCTGTGAAATACCCCAGAAATCGTCATTTTACGTCTTTTCTGGACTGGCGACGACAGTCGTCGCCTGCGCGACGCAGCTCCAGATCGAGAATTTAACTCTCGATTTCTAAAGATTTTAGGCGATTTTATTATTGTTTTATCGTTTTTAGAAATAAAAGATTATAGCGTGACCTTTTTCGCGGATCCATTGCTCCAAGCCGAACCCGCCAATGGACCTCATATTGTGTAAGCCCCTTCTCCATACTCCCTACGATCAATTGCAAGCCTAATCTTCGTGAAGGGAAGCTTGTGTGGCGATCCCAAAGCGATGCGTTGGGAGCAAGGTGTGTGTTTTGCAATTTTCCATATTTTCATGTGCCCACTTCGGAAGTAGCGCTCGTAACCTTTCAAGGCGTCCCAAGTGGAGCACATATGTGGGATCGGAGGTCATTGGTGTCAAGTCATTGTGTTTAGAAGGATTAAGTGATTGCACGATCCAAGCCGAAGATATTATAATATAATTGTGGACCTTTCAAGGCACTTTTATGGGTCTTTGTGCCAATTTTGCCGTTTTTGGCCCGTCGTGATGTCAAGTGGCGACCGTGTATCTCACCGTTGCGCTCAATTGACATCATGACCCAAGTATGTTTTGAGGGTACATACTTTGATGCCCAACATATCTTGGACCCGGCGAATAACTCCTCTTAGGCTTGGCATACCGTGGCCGCCATGTTGGCGATTTGGGACTATCCCAAATCATGGGCTCACTTGGCGACCCTGCCATTCCCAATACCGGAGGAGTTGGGCGACGCCCAAAAGATATGTTGGACCAATATGACTTGATACCAATCCTATGGCACACTCCGGTCCGAGTCGGGCATATGCCTCATTTGCCCCAACCATGAGTGTGCGCATTTTTGGCCATTTTGAGCAATTTTCCACTTTTGCTGCACGCCGTGCCCTATGTTCTAACCCTCGTGCACGCCGGACGCATGGACCAATGGACCACATATGACATGGGTGTTATGGGTAATGGTCCCCATGGTCCACACACCACGTGGGCGAAGCGGAGCCACCTTCGTTAAGGCGCTAGCCCAAAGTGAGTGTGGGCAATTTTGCAATTTTGGCATTTGTGGACCCAATTGGGATCGTCACCACGCCAAGTGGCATGGAGATCTTTGGGGGCCAAGGGCATGGGAGTCTTTGTTGGACTCCTGATGGATTGCGTATGGAATGGCAGATCCGATCTCCAAGCCGGCGTGGAGATATACTATTGGGAGCACACCAAATTTTGGCTCATTTCAAGCAGCCAAAATGACCCCATTTTGGGACCCCAATTTCCCCCTTCCGTGTGGTCAATTGGCGGCCCCATTTCTCTAAGCCCATAGGGGAGCCCGGACCTAAATCGAAGTTGTACACTCAGATATAAGTCCTAGGTCCTGCCTCCTACCCTGTGAGCCATGGGCCTTACCTTGGCCGGGCGAGCCACGCGTGGGAATGACGCCAATTTTGGTGATTTTGGCATCATGGCCCCACTTGACTCATCCGTGTTGCCCTGATGCCGGGACCTCAGAGGGAACCAGGTTGGGTGAGGGCTCCAAGGAGTTCGCACTCGAAGGGCATAGGGTCAGTTGCCTCGTCCCTACCTCTGGCGGGTCCGGACGAGGGGTCAACTTTGGGAATTTTGGAGCTAATATCAGTTTGGGCTGAAACAGCCCATTTTCAGCTACCAACTCCTGAGGGATAATGGCGGGGCCATATCTCTGGCTCAGAGTGGAGTTGGGACCAGCTGTTAAGGGAGCATAGGGAGCTACTGTCGGTTGGTCTTGGAGCCCCTTGGTTCCCAAGAACTCGCCTGTGGCTAGGCGGGACACCTCCCTTATGGGCAGGGTTTCAGGGTCCGGACTGAGCAGGGCATGGGTTGTGTTTGATCCCCCGCCCTCACCAGCCACTGAGAGGGTCGGACCTGGGATTGGGATATGAGTTGGGACTGAGTGTCTATTGTTCTGTAATGCCCTTACCCCAGTCCAGTCTCCACCCCATGTGTACATATCCTGATGTGTTGCTGTACATACTTTCGTTCCCTCTTTGCAGAGTGGCAAGGATTCTGAAACGGACCAGTAACTGACGCGTTCCCGTGGGGGGCCGGCCACGGGACGCTGCGGGACACGCGCAAGTGAGCAGGCAGGCAAAGCACTACGCTCACAGGGGCATCAATGCGCTCATGTCATGTGACAAAGCGTTTCAGAATCCTTGCCACTCTGCAAAGAGGGAACGAAAGTATGTACAGCAACACATCAGGATATGTACACATGGGGTGAAGACTGGACTGGGGTAAGGGCATTACAGGACAATAGACACTCAGTCCCAACTCATATCCCAATCCCAGGTCCGACCCTCTCAGTGGCTGGTGGGGGCGGGGGCTCAAACACAACCCATGCCCTGCTCAGTCCGGACCCTGAAACCCTGCCCATAAGGGAGGTGTCCCGCCTAGCCACAGGCGAGTTCCTGGGAACCAAGGGGCTCCAAGACCAACCGACAGTAGCTCCCTATGCTCCCTTAACAGCTGGTCCCAACTCCACTCTGAGCCAGAGATATGGCCCCGCCATTATCCCTCAGGAGTTGGTAGCTGAAAATGGGCTGTTTCAGCCCAAACTGATCTTAGCTCCAAAATTCCCAAAATTGACCCCTCGTCCGGACCCGCCAGAGGTAGGGACGAGGCAACTGACTCTATGCCCTTCGAGTGCGAACTCCTTGGAGCCCTCACCCAACCTGGTTCCCTCTGAGGTCCCGGCATCAGGGCAACACGGATGAGTCAAGTGGGGCCATGATGCCAAAATCACCAAAATTGGCGTCATTCCCACGCGTGGCTCGCCCGGCCAAGGTAAGGCCCATGGCTCACAGGGTAGGAGGCAGGACCTAGGACTTATATCTGAGTGTACAACTTGGATTTAGGTCCGGGCTCCCCTATGGGCTTAGAGAAATGGGGCCGCCAATTGACCACACGGAAGGGGGAAATTGGGGTCCCAAAATGGGGTCATTTTGGCTGCTTGAAATGAGCCAAAATTTGGTGTGCTCCCAATAGTATATCTCCACGCCGGCTTGGAGATCGGATCCGCCATTCCATACGCGATCCATCAGGAGCCCAACAAAGACTCCCATGCCTTTGGCCCTCAGAGATCTCCATGCCACTTGGCGTGGTGACGATCCCAATTGGGTCCACAAATGCCAAAATTGCAAAATTGCCCACACTCACTTTGGGCTAGCGCCTTAACGAAGGTGGCTCCGCTTCGCCAACGTGGTGTGTGGACCATGGGGACCATTACCCATAACACCCATGTCATATGTGGTCCATTGGTCCATGCGTCCGGCGTGCACGAGGGTTAGAACATAGGGCACGGCGTGCAGCAAAAGTGGAAAATTGCTCAAAATGGCCAAAAATGCGCACACTCATGGTTGGGGCAAATGAGGCATATGCCCGACTCGGACCAGAGTGTGCCATAGGATTGGTATCAAGTCATATTGGTCCAACATATCTTTTGGGCATCGCCCAACTCCTCCGGTATTGGGAATGGCAGGGTCGCCAAGTGAGCCCATGATTTGGGATAGTCCCAAATCGCCAACATGGCGGCCACGGTATGCCAAGCCTAAGAGGAGTTATTCGCCGGGTCCAAGATATGTTGGGCATCAAAGTATGTACCCTCAAAACATACTTGGGTCATGATGTCAATTGAGCGCAACGTTGAGATACACGGTCGCCACTTGACATCACGACGGGCCAAAAACGGCAAAATTGGCACAAAGACCCATAAAAGTGCCTTGAAAGGTCCACAATTATATTATAATATCTTCGGCTTGGATCGTGCAATCACTTAATCCTTCTAAACACAATGACTTGACACCAATGACCTCCGATCCCACATATGTGCTCCACTTGGGACGCCTTGAAAGGTTACGAGCGCTACTTCCCAAGTGGGCACATGAAAATATGGAAAATTGCAAAACACACACCTTGCTCCCAACGCATCGCTTTGGGATCGCCACACAAGCTTCCCTTCACGAAGATTAGGCTTGCAATTGATCGTGGGGAGTATGGAGAAGGGGCTTACACAATATGAGGTCCATTGGCGGGTTCGGCTTGGAGCAATGGATCCGCCAAATGGGCACGCAACACAACACATGGCACATACCACATAATGCCCAAAAAGGTAGCTCCCCCCACGATATGTCATGCCCCTCCAAGGGCATAACTTTGTGTCAATCGCTCATAGGAACTCAAGGAGAGTTCCTATGCAACACCAACACTTGCGTGCTACACTCGAAAGTTATCTTAACGCACGCAATATCATGGCCAAAGAGTTATAACGCAAACTCTACCCTATTGCCCATGATTCATTACACTAGCGCGCACGTGTGGAAACGCAAGGTATATAATGCTTCCTCAATTACGTCGGGAGTATTGTGAATACATCCCACGTTTCCTTATCGTAAATCCTCGCAAGCAACACGAGATATGACCTTCACAAGTGGCCTCACGAATCAACTTTGTTTTGCCCATATCTTTAAGACAAATGGGGGGCAATAGAAAAGGAAAGTTGATTCGTGCATAGGGAAGCACGCAGGTCCACTCGAAAGAGGTCAAATCAAGTGCGGGGATGTCGAAGTCGAAAATCCGATTTCGACATCCTGAAAAATTCGGATTAAGGTTGCGAGTGTAAGATGTGAAAATTGCGGAAGCGTCCATGCAGTTCCTGAAGGCTTCGGAGCCTTCGTGACGGATTGCGTTAAAATTTCCATTATTAACAGTTAAACTGGCGGTTACGGTAAAGTCGCGATCCAACCGCCAGCAGTCAAAACAGTGAATATCAGAACGGAAGCATAAAAGTTGACGGAAACAATATGAAAATAAAACCCTGTTGATTCCTGATATTCTGATATACAAATCTCCGCTGGCGGTACATCGGTTGCCGATGCGGGGCTTTACGGCACGGAACGGAGCGTCAACGGGCGTCTTCCCTTCCGTACATGGGGTTAGTGGACCGGAGACCGGTTGTATGCCGTAACCTAGCCATGGGGTTCTGGGTACCGCTTCACCCCCCTCCTTAGAGCAAACCCTTTGGGGGGCTCGATAACACCCAAGCATGGCAGCGGGTACCCAGGACCATCCCCTGAAGGGGGGGGGGGTGTCACATCCTCACTTCAGTAAGTCACAGTAAGATAGGTATTATGCTGTAATAGCTCGTAGCACATGTATAGTATCAAGTATCAAGTCCCGGGTCCTGCCGGCGATTGTTCGGCATCCAAAGGACCCGTTAACCCATACCAGGCGCACCGGGTGCCGGCTGCTACGGTCACCACCACAGTGGCAGTGGCATACACGGCCAACATAGGCGACACACGACGACCGAGGTGGTCCCACAGGTCGAGAGCGACCACAAAGATCCATCAGGCTACCCCAAGCTTCCCAAGGCCCGCCGACTGGGGAGAGTCCCCACGGGTCCTTCCTCGGGCGCACCATGTCCATATCCATACGACGCGAGTCCAGAGTGCCATAGTCGAACTCCTTAAGAACCCCAGATCTTAAGGGAACTCCTCCTTAAGGGATCGGGCATCAAGGCCGTCTTTTCCCTCGCCGTACTGCCACGAAGGCCATACATGAGGGAGTCCTCATGCAGTGTGGGCGGAGGCGTCGATTCCTCAAACCACCAGTTTTCCAGGCAGACTGACCGAGGTCAGGAGCACCGGAGGCCGCCATCCGAATGCAAGTGCGTCTGCGAATCGGTAGGCTCACACTGGGACTGACAGTGGCGGACCGCTGGGAGTGTAGTCAGGCCTCTGGGCTTCTCGCCTGGCGCCATCAGGATCTCCACATCACAGCGAATAGGGCAACACGGTATCACAGGCACTCAAACGGTAGAATATGTATTCGGGTACTGGTCCCTGGTTACTTAATTTTTTTTTTACATGTGTGTGGTGCTCCCCCCCACGTAAATTACTCACGAAGCCCCCCCCCCCCACTGTCCTGCTGAATCAGAGTTGAAACCAGGGCACTGCAGGGGTCAGAGCGCCTCCTTGGCCTTGCCTTCCTTTGGATATAGGCAAGGCTTCTAAGGAGGGGGGTGAAGCGGTATGGGGTGCTTCACCCATACCCGCTCCCCAGCCTGTGGCGCTCTTCGCCAGGCCAGATCAGGAATTTTCCTGTTGATGCTACGGCATCCTGATTTCTGTGGGATTTCTGTAAAATACCCCAGAAATCGTCATTTTACGTCTTTTCTGGACTGGCGACGACAGTCGTCGCCTGCGCGACGCAGCTCCAGATCGAGAATTTAACTCTCGATTTCTAAAGATTTTAGGGAATTTTATTATTGTTTTATCGTTTTTAGAAATAAAAGATTATAGCGTGACCTTTTTCGCGGCGTTCCACGAAGGTCCATTTTTGCGAAAAGTGGCGCGTTCACGCATTTTTCAAAAAATGCTGAGGCGATTCCAGGAATCGCCCAGACGCCTATGGCGTAGCCCAACAGTGGGCCTTTTCATATGTAGGTTGAATTGGCACAGAAACGCGTCGTGTCGGCTACGCGACGCGTTGGGGGGAGACGCGTGAAATGAGTGTTTTTGGCTCAAAAATCACATTATTTCATTGTTTTTCGCCCAAAAACCACTGGTTGGCCCAGTTTGGGCAGGATCTCAGTGGGGATCCTGCTGGCGACGCCTCGTAGCCGTCAGATTTTCTGATGGCGGCGACGCCGTCGCCTTCATTTCGCCCCTTTTTCTAAGCTATTTTATAGTTTAGAGGTGATACATATACATTGTACATGTCAACGCATTTATTTTGCATATTATTTTACATATACCATCTCTTTGTCCATAGACGCCAGATTGTGTCCGCGGACGCTCCCCGTGGGGTGAGCAAGGATTCCAAGACCATTTACGCAACTCCAATGGAATCAAAGTTTGGAATAGACTTCATGTAGTACTTGGAGAGGTTGGGGTGATGGGTTGAAGGATTTTCAATTTTTCCAATTTTTCTGTGGACGCACGGACATCACCCCCGCCGAAAATGCTTCAGTAGGCGTATATGGCGAGGCCCGTGGTGCGGTGGTCCAACGGGGTTGTGGGTCGCAGGATGGGGGTGGCGTACACCCCTATTCCTTTGGAGATGATGCGCTTTGCTTTGGCGGACATGGCTATGAGTCCTTGTTCTTGTTGTCCTTGTGTGAGGTAGGAGTAGATGTAGTGGAGGATGTAGGCTGTGTTCGGGTTTGGGTTGCGGCATGTGAGGGTTTGTGTTCGGTGTTCCGGTGTGTGGCAGGAGTGGTGGAGCGGATAGTAGGGGTGCTCATGCTTGCCTGTTCTGCCTGGTTCGTATATGCTGTAACAGATGGCGATTCCTGCAGGGTCGGCGTGAGGCCAGGTGGGTGTTGTGGCAAATAGCCACTGGGGTTCGTGGTCCGGGTTCCACGCCACCGTGGGGTTTGCTTCGGCGCGGTGGAACCATGGGGCCACCCACGCGTAAGCCTGAGGTGGTAGGTGGGCTGTGGGGTGGGTGTTGTGGCGTGGTATGAGGTGCAATACGGGCCATGGTGTGGTGGGTGCATAGGGGTCACAGGCCCAACATGTGCGTTGCATGCTCTGGGAGTCGTGGGGGACCTTTGGTAGGTTATGGGCGGTCATGTAGTGTTTTGGTATGCGCCATTTCGCCTCGTGGTGGATGACGGTGGTCTGTGTGGGTTTGGCCTCGTTCAGTGCCAGTAGTAGGGTTAGCGGTGGGACCGGTCCCGTCACCGGGGGGACAGGTTCGTGTTTCGAGCCGGTGGGTGTGTAGGGCGATGTCGCTGGGACGGGACAGGGTCGCTGCTTTTTGAAGTCTCGGTAGGCTGCCTTCATGTGTTTGGTTCCCGGCAGAGTGTGCCCCGCTGCTCGTGCCGTCTGCGTGAGGTACCGGCGGAAGAGGCGGTATTCAGGCCATTCGGGAAGTTAGAGAAAGGGGGTGTGGTGTGCCCCGCTGCGGTGACGGACCCGCCTATGGGGAAGGGCGACGTATACTACTGTGATGGAGGCCCCCACGAGGTCTATGGTGTCGATGGTGCCTTTGGGGTGATGGTGGAGGTCCCCGCAGAGGACCGCCAGGGGTCCTTCCTCCGGGCATGTGTGGTTGGTGAGTATGGCATGGTGCGGGGAAGGGAGTAGAAGCCGCAGGTGGTTCAACAGACGTGTGTTGATGCTAGTGGGCATGCCCGTCTGGTTGAGTATCCAGCCTGGGCATGTGTTGCGGGCCCGTTGTGCGATTTGGAGGCGGATCCTGGCGACTTCGCGAACTTCGGGTGAGTGGTTGTGGGTCATGCGGTTGAGGAGGAGGGCGGTGTGCCTGGTGTAGGCCGCTTTCACCTGGTCTCCTATGGCGTCCTCATAGTGGGGCCATGCCGCACAGATAGCGCGAGTGGGTATGGACGTGGGCCAGCCCCCGTGTGCGGTTCATGCCTTGGTGACGGCGCGTGTGGCTGGCTCGAGGGCGGTGGTGGGGTGTGTCAGGTGGAGTGCCTGGAAGCCTATGGAGGCGTTCAAGACCCCGCTGGGGTAGTACTCTGGTGGGATAGGGAGAGGGCCTTGGTGGCTAGGGACGCATATCTGGAGAGATGGGCCAGGTGTGACTGCAACTTCGGAGGGAGGGCGGTATCCTCAGGGTTGGCGGTCCGGATCACTCCCAGGTGGGTGGTGGTGTGCACGACTTGCATGGGGGGCCCTTGTAGCCCAACGGTGGGGGCTGTGGCAGACCCCTTGATCATAGCCACCGACTTTGTGGGGTGGACGATGAGGTTGTTCAGGGAGAGGTAGGAGATGGTCACGTCCAGTAAGTCGTTGGCTTGTTGGGTCACTGTCGGTCCGGTATCCGGGGCGTGGGGTTCTTGTGGGGTGTGCGTGACCCTGAGGTTGGTGTCGTCCACGAAGCCCACTAGGGGGGAGAGGAGGGATAGTGAAGCGGTAGGTGGGGTGCCCAGGCTTTTGGCTCCTTATTGCCCAGATATTGTGAGGATTCTGTGGTTTGATGCTTTGCTTCGCTTCACCAGTCCCGTTGCTACGGCCCTTGAAGTTCCTGCAAAGTTTTTGTCGAAATCCCTGATTTTTCGCAAAATCTCTTGAGATTTGTCAAACTCGGAAAACCCTCTTTTCTCCGGACGTGCAAGCGCCTCCAGTAGCGCCCTAGCCCCACTCTTGGTAATCCTTCTAGGCACGGAGCAATACACGAGGACCACTGAAATCACTTCGGTGTCCGTCGTTCCCACAGGGTTCTCCATGTCCATTGCTTGGCTTAAATCATCGTAGGACCCTTGCATGGTCCCATACATGACACAGTCTGGTGTCCTGTGCACAGAAAGGGCAGAGTGTTTGGTCTCTGTGAGGCAGAGATCCCACGCATTGCCCCTAACTTATGCTACACCCTTGGATGAACCCGTCATAATTAAAATTCGTGATCAGCAATGAAAATTTATTGTAAAATCACTGCCTTTTGGCGGTCTTTCATGCCTGAGCCTGACCTGGCAATTATCGCCTGCGACAATATGGCGCTTTGCAGCAGCGTTTGCGCTGCCTGTCTGCAGGCTCCAAGAGGTCTACAGAGTACCTAGGGTACATTGATCCATCTCAGGAAACACCCATTGAGTGGCCTGTTCTTGCGCAATCGTGGACAGCCCACGATTTCGCGTCACCCCTCTCCTTAAAAGGCTTGCTAGGCTGATGGCGGCTCTGCAAGCCCCACGCGTGGGTGTTTCCTGTGCATAGCTTACACGCGCTGACGCCTCTGCGCGCCAGCAGTAAAAGGGTGGGTGCCCAACAAGAACGCTGAACCACTGATTGCACTTAGTGGCGCAGACATCTAAATGCTTGGGCTCCACCACCAGAGACATGGCAGATTAATAATAAAATTAATGCCGGCCCAGTAAACAAAAACGACACAGCGCGCTGGGGTCCCACGCTGGTCTCACTGGACTGGCCACTGAAGAGCGTCAGCGGCGCTCCCTGACTGGTCATTTACGTACCAAACCTCTTCGCACACCATGCCCCAATGTGCTTGGCGAGTCCAAGCGCACGGGATCTGCCACGATGCTGTACTCGACGTTGTACAGCGAGGGTCTCTTTTGCCTCGATGCTGCAGGCTGCCTTGGCCTGCAGCGAGGGCTCCCATTGTGCTTCCGAGGCCAGCATTACTACAGTGGGCGCAGAACAGCCGCATCACACGGGGGGAATCCCTGACGATCTTCACGAGCGACGGCTGGGTCTGGTGTCGTGTAGACCCATTGGGTGGAGGGGTGCTGCGCAAGCCAGTGCAGCAACGCACCTCCATACAGCCGCAACGCAGTTATTGTCCTCGGGCGCTGCACTGCGGATCGCTGGGCGTCTCTGCCGCAGTCCCACTCATATCACGCTACATGGGACCTGCTGCACGGTACGATCATTTTGAGGCGGTAGTCGGGGTGCCCAGGCTTTTGGCTTCTTATTGCCCAGATATTGTGAGGATTCTGTGGTTTGACGCTTTGCTTCGCCTCACCAGTTCCGTTGCTACGGCCCTTGAAGTTCCTGCAAAGTTTTGTCGAAATCCCTGATTTTTCGCAAAATCTCTTCAGATTTGTCAAACTCGGAAAACCCTCTTTTCTCCGGACGTGCAAGCGCCTCCAGTAGTGCCCTAGCCCCACTCTTGGTCATCCTTCTAGGCACGGAGCGATACACGAGGACCACTGAAATCACTTCGGTGTCCGTCGTTCCCACAGGGTTCTCCATGTCCATTGCTTGGCTTAAATCATCGTAGGACCCTTGCATGGTCCCATACATGACACAGTCTGGTGTCCTGTGCGCAGAAAGGGCAGAGTATTTGGTCTCTGTGAAGCACAGATCCCACGCATGCCCCTAACTTATGCTACACCCTTGGATGAACCCGTCATAATTAAAATTCGTGATCAGCAATAAAAATTTATTGTAAAATCACTGCCTTTTGGCGGTCTTTCATGCCTGAGCCTGACCTGGCAATTATCGCCTGCGACAATCTGGCGCTTCGCGGCAGCGTTCGCGCTGCCTGTCTGCAGGCTCCAAGAGGTCTACAGAGTACCTAGGGTACATTCATCCATCCCAGGAAAAACCCATTGAGTGGCCTGTTCTTGCGCAATCGTGGACAGCCCACGATTTCGCGTCAATAGGGTGCGTAGGCCGGGTAATCCTGTTCGATTGTGAGGGCTAGGGGGAGTGTCACGAGGAGGTACAGGAAGGGCTTCCGCTCGTCCTTGGGGGACCCCGCTGCCTGGCTCCAGGAAGGGGTTGAGGCCCGCTCCGGTGCGGACTGTGTATTTGCGGGTCGGAGGCGAAGTTGTAGAAGGAGAGGCCCATGCGTTTCCATACCACTTCCAGAAGGAGCCACGGGGTGTTTGGGAAGGCTCCCTTGACGTCTAGGGAGGCGATGATGAGGTCCACCGCGTCCATGTCGGCGATGGTGTCCTGGAGGAAGATGGCTTCGTGTGGGGACCGGCCCGGGATGGCCCCCCAGAGGCTGGCGAGTATGTGGGGGTCCAGGTGGGAGCGGATGCGGCGCAGGAGAATGGTCCAGACGATCTGGACCTCCGTGACTGCACAGACTATGGGGCGCCAGTTGTCCGGGTTGGCCCAGTCCCCTTTTTTGTAGAGAGGGCGGACAATGTTTGCCCAGTCTGGTTGGAGGGGGGTCTGCCCCGTGACGATGTCCCAGAGGCGGTGGGCGAGGATGCGGAGGAGGTGGGTGGGGAGGTGGTAGTATGCCTCCACAGGGAGGCCGTTGTAGCCTGGGGTTTTGTGTTGCCAGGGACTGTGCATGGCCTTCCGGAGTTCTTGGATGGTGACGGGGTGCTTCTCTAGTTGCCTCCTCTGAGCGTGGTTGAAGACCTGAGGGAGGCGGTCGCTTTTGTTTTGGGTCTCCGTGTCCAATGTGTCTTGGGTGGGTGTGTGTTGATGGAGGAAGCTGTCTTGGCTGGCTTGAAGCACGGTGGCTGGGTCGTTGGTGAGGGAGCCGTCCTCCTGTCTGCCCGTGGTGATGGTGCGGTGGCCGGTGTCGGTCATGGCGTTGTTCAGGTGGCGGATGGCTTTGTAGGGGAGTTCATGCTCCGCATACAGTTCATGCTCTTGGGCGATGCGCTGTTGCCTGTGGATGTGCCACTGTTGCAGGTCCGCGCTGATGTGGGCTATCTGCGTCCTGCAGTGGTGTATGTGGCGGCGCGTTTGCGGGGTATCGGTGTGGAGGAGGGTCGCCAATTGTTGCTTCGTGTGCCAGAGGTCATGGAGCCAGTCCCCCAGGGACGTGGGTGCCTGGTCGTCCTCAGCGTGGAATGTTGCTGGAAACCGCAGGCGACGGCGGCTGTGCGCATGGGTCGGTGGGGTCTGGTTGGCTGCCCCGGGCGTGTATGAGATAGTCCAGGCATTACTGGACTTTAAGCCCTGCTTCAGGCCAGGTCTTACTGACGCGTTCCCGTGGGGGGCCGGCCACGGGACGCTGCGGTGGACACGCGCAAGTGAGCAGGCAGGCAAAGCACTACGCTCACAGGGGCATCAATGCGCTCATGTCATTTGACAAAGCGTTTCAGGATCCTTGCCACTCTGCAACAAGGGAACGAAAGTATGTACAGCAACACATCAGGATATGTACACATGGGGTTAAGACTGGACTGGGGTAAGGGCATCACAGGACAATGGACACTCTATCCTAACTTGTATCCCAATCCCAGGTCCGACCCCCTCAGTGGCTGGTGGGGGCGGGGGCTCAAACACAACCCATGCCCTGCTCAGTCCGGACCCTGAAACCCTGCCAATGGGAGAGGTGGCCCGCCCGGCCACAGGCGAGTTACTCGGAATCAGGAGGCTCCAAGGCCAACCCACAATGGCTCCTCATGTTCCCTTAACAGCTGGTCCCAACTCCACTCTGAGCCAGAGATATGGCCCCGCCATTATCCCCTAGGAGTTGGTAGCTGAAAATGGGCTGTTTCAGCCCAAACTGGAATTAGCTCAAAAATCTCCAAAATTGACCTCTCGTCCGGACCCGCCAGAGGTAGGGACGAGGCAACTGACCCTATGCCCTTCGAGTACAAACTCCTTGGAGCCCTCACCCAACCTGGTTCCCTCTGAGGTCCCAGCATCAGGGCACCACGTGTTCGTCAAGTGGGGTGATGATGCCAAAATCACCAAAATTGGCCTCATTCCCACGCGTGGCTCGCCCGGCCAGGGCAAGGCCAATGGCTCACAGGGTAGGAGGCAGGACCTAGGACTTATATCTGAATGTACAACGTTGAGTTAGGGCCGGGCTCCCTGTGGGCTTAGAGAAATGGGGCCGCCAATTGACCACACGGAAGGGGGAAATTGGGGTCCCAAAATGCGGTCATTTTGGCTGCTCGAAATGAGCCAAAATTCGGGGTACTCCCAATAGTATATCTCCACGCCGGCTTGGAGATCGGATCCGCCATTCCATACGCGATTCACCGGGAATCCAACGCAGACTCCCATGCACTTGGCCCTGAAAGATCTCCATGCCACCTCGCGTGGTGACGATCCCAATTGGGTCCACAAATGCCAAAATGGCAAAATTGCCCACACTCACTTTGGGCTAGCACCTTAACGAAGGTTGCCCCGCTTCGCCCACGTGGTGTGTGAACCATGGGGACCAATATGCATAACACCCATGTCATTTATGGTCCATTGGTCCATGCGTCCGGCGTGCACGGGTGGGCTCAACATAGTGCACGGCGGGCAGCGAAAGTGGAAAATTGCTTAAAATGGCCAAAAATGTGCACACTCATGGTTGGGGCAAATGAGGCACATGCCCGACTTGGACCGGAGTGTGCCATAGGATTGGTATCAAGTCATATGCGTCCAACATATCTTTTGGGCGTCGTTCAACTCCTCCAGTTTTGGGAATGGCAGGGTCGCCAAGTGAGCCCATGATTTGAGATAGTCCCAAATCGCCAACATGGCGGCCACGGTATGCCAAGCTCAAGAGGATTTATTCGCCGGGTCCAAGATATGTTGGGCACCGAAGTATGTACCCTCATAACATACTTGGGTCATGATGTCAATTGAGCGCAACATTGAGATAGACGGTCGCCACTTGACATCATGACGGGCCAAAAAGGGCAAAATTGACACAAAGACACAAAAAAGTGCCTTGAAACGTGCACAATTATATTATAATATCTTCGGCTTGGATCGTGCAATCAACTAATCCTTCTAAACACAATGACTTGACACCAATGACCTTCGATTCCACATATGTCCTCCACTTGGGGCGCTTTGAAAGGTTACGAGCGCTGCTTCCCAAGTGGGCACATGAAAATATGGAAAATTGCAAAACACACACCTTGCTCCCAACGCATCGCTTCGGGATCGCCACACAAGCTTCCCTCCACGAAGGTTAGGCATGCAATCGATCGTAGGGAGTATAGAGAAGGGGCTTGCACAATATGAGGTCCATTGGCGGTTTTGGCTTGGAGCGATGGACCCGCCAAATGGGCACGCAACACAACACAAGGCACATACTCCATATTGCCCAAAAAGGTAGCTCCCCCCACGATATGTCATGCCCCTCCAAGGGCATAACTTTGTGTCAATCGCTCATAAGAACTCAAGGAGAGTTCCTAGGCCACACCAACACTTGCGCGCTACACTCGAAAGTTATCTTAACGCACGCAATATCATGGCCAAAGAGTTATAACGCAAACTCTACCCTCTTGACCATGATTCATTACACTAGCGCGCACTTGTGGAGACGCAAGGCATATAATGCTTCCTCAATTACGTCAGGAGTATTGTGAATACATCCCACGTTTCCTTATTGTCATTCCTCGCATGCGGCACGAGATATGACCCTCACAAGTGGCCTCACGAATCAACTTTGTTTTGCCCATATCTCTAAGACAAATGGAGGGCAACACAAAAAGAAAATTGATTCGTGCATAGAGAAACACGTAGGTCCACTCGAAGGAGGTCAAATCAAGTGCGGGGATGTCGAAGTCGAAAATCCGATTTCGACATCCTGAAAAATTCGGATTAAGGTTGCGAGTGTAGAATGTGAAAATTGCGGATGCATCAATGCAGTTGCTGGAAACTTTAGAGCCTTCGTCACGGATAGCGCTAGAATTTCCATTATTAACAGTTAAACTGGCGGTTACGGTAAAGTCGCGATCCAACCGCCAGCAGTCAAAACATTGATTATCAGAACGGAAGCGTAAAAGTTGACAGAAACAATATGAAAATAAAACCCTGTTGATTCCTGATGTTCTGATATATAATTCTCCGCCGGCGGTGCATCGTTTGCCGATGCGGGGCTTTACGGCACGGAACACGCTCCCGCCGGGCTCGCACCAGGCGTCAACGGGCGCCTTCCGTACATGGGGTTAGTGGACCGGAGACCGGTCTTCCCTTCCGTACATAGAGTTAGTGGACCGGAGACCGGTTGTATGCCCTGCCCTAGCCATGGGGTTCTGGGTACCGCTTCACCCCCCTCCTTAGAGCAAACCCTGGGGGGGGCTCGATAACACCCACGCATGGCAGCGGGTACCCAGGACCATTTCCTGAAGGGGGGGGGTGTCACATCCTCACTTCAGGCTGGCTCAGGCTAGGCTGCCCAAGTCCCACAGTAAGATAGGTATGATGCTGTATAAGCTCGTAGCACATGTATAGTATCAAGTATCAAGTCCCGGGTCCTGGCGGCGATTGTTCGGCATCCAAAGGACCCGTTAACCCATACCAGGCGCACCAGGTGCCGGCTGCTACGGTCACCACCACAGTGGCAGTGGCATACACAGCCAACATAGGCGTCACGCGACGACCGAGGTGGTGCCACAGGTCGAGAGCGACCACAAAGATCCATCAGGCTACCCCAAGCTTCCCAAGGCCCGCCGACTGGGGAGAGTCCCCACGGGTCCTTCCTCGGGCGCACCATGTCCATATCCATATGACGCGAGTCCAGAGTGCCACAGCCGAACGAGCTCCTCCTTAAGGGATCGGGCATCAAGGCCGTCTTTTCCCTCGCCCTATTACCACGAAGGCCATACATGAGGGAGTCCTCATGCAGTCTGGGCGGAGGCGTCGACTCCTCAAACCACCAGTTTCCCAGGCAGACTGACCGAGGTCAGGAGCACCGGAGGCCGCCATCCGACTGCAAGTGCGTCTGCGAATCGGTAAACTCACACTGGGACTGACAGTGGCGGACCGCTGGGAGTGTAGTCAGGCAACTGGGCTTCCCGCCTGGCGCCATCAGGATCTCCACATCACAGCCAATAGGGCACACGGTATCACGGGCACTCAAACAGAAGAATATGTACTGAGGTACTGGTCCAGGTTGGACCACATGTAAGAACATGTAAACGGCGACTCAGGGCGCCTTCGTAGTCGATTCGCATCCCATCGGGGGGAAAAACAGTCCACACTTCAGATGGGCTGACATACAGATGCACATATCCTGGAGGGGCGGAAAAGCAAAACAAGCGGGGTAAAAAGGCGCGTAAACACACTCTGGACAGAGCGCCAAACCACGCCCCGGTTAGGATAAGGCAATGCAGGAGGGTGGACAGGAAAAACGCCTGAGTTCAGGCCATATATAGTCTCAAGACACACGTCGACTGGTCTGGATTCCGCAAGTGCCATGGAACCAGACCACACACCAAAAAATCGCAATGCCGATGACAGCGGCATCCGTTGCGCAATGTCGTATGGGCTTCAAGGCCCCGAGAGCTCAGAAAAATGAGAGTCAGTCGCCCTACCTGGTTTCCCAAGGATTCAGCAGGGGGGGATTGACGAATAGAAGAAGAGAGGGGCCATCCTCCTCTGGATTCAGCAGGGGGGGGTATATGGCCACTCTGATGGCAGGTCACCGGAAGATGTAAGAGAGCAAGCAAGTGAGGGACGATCCGTCGACCACACAAGCGCTCAAAAAGCATCAGGGGAGAGCTCAGGGCGCTGATCAGGCACCCCTGGCTGCAATCGCCCGGATGAGTGCTGCCAAGTCCGAAACGTGGATCTTGGTCTTGTGCTTGCGGATGTACTTAATGAAGGGAGTATTGACCCGCGGCACGAACGAGGAGACGGGTTCCCAGGTATCGTGGGACGGCCCATAGCCTCGCCAACGAACCTTGAACTCCAGACCTCCGGGTGCGGAGGCTTTCGGACGCTGAGCCAGGATCTTCTCGACTGTATAGTCGTCCTGCTCCGCATAATCGTCGTCCGAGTCAGCCTCATGTGCGGCATAGCTCAGGGACACATGTTGGCCACGGAGGTCGGGATCCCACACACGGAGCTGACTCTCGTGGCGCTCCCGGAACTGTCCGTGACCCACCTTGATGCGGTAGGTGTCCTCACCAATCCTGCAGACCACCTCGCCGGGTGTGCACCAGGTCTTGGTGCGGTGGGTGCCCATGGGGCGGGGTCTGATCACCCACACCGGGTCTCCCACCCTGAACTTCTGCGCTGTCGAGCTCGGGGCGGACTTCTGACGCTCAGCATGCTCCTTCTCGAGCTGCTGGCGGATGTCCCGCGCCGTTTGCTCTTGCCGCGCGAAGAATTCCGTGGCATCCATAGCCATGCCATCACCAGACAAGGGAAGTCCCCTACCCAGGGGGTCCCTGCCGAACAGAATCTGGTGAGGGGACAAGCCGCCCGGTGTGGGGGTGTCATGATGGGCCTTCAGAGCAGGCCACATCTCCTCAAACCAGTTCCGACGTGGATTGGTGATGTGGATCTTGCGCAGCTTCTCGAACAGCTGCCGTCCAGCCACTTCAGCACGGCCGTTAGACCGGCTGAGATAGGCGACGCTCTTGGCATGACGTATTCCCATGAGGGAACACATAGCCTTGAACCAGCCACCAGTAAACTGGGGCCCTCGGTCACTGCAAATGGTGCGGGGGATGTCAAAGACGGTCAGCCAATGACGAATCATCATGACTGCCACTTCCTTGGCAAGCAACCCCTTTTTGCGTGCCGGAACAGCTACAACGTAGCCGCTGTGGCGGTCCACACAGAGAACCACACAGTCAAAGGTCTCCTTGCCAATGTGCACTTCGGGCATGGAGAAGACGTCCATGGCCACGCTCTCCATGGGCTGGTCAGGAACCGGGGTCCATTGGGCTTCCCCTTTGACGTTCCGGTTGTCGGGACTGCAGGCCTGACAGACCGAGCAACCCTTCCTGACCTTCTTGATGGCGGTGTAGAGAACGATATGGTCGATCTCGAACCAACGCTGCATGTCAAGAGCCTGCTTCTTGACCCCTGGGTGCAGCATGTGGTGGTGCCAAGCTTCACAAAGCTCGAGCACCCGGGACTCCGGTACTAGCAGCTTACCATTCTCGTAGAGCTTGCCATCTTCCTCGGTCAGCCCCTTTGGCCACTTCTGCCCATCGTCAGGGTCGGTCACAGCCCTATACTCGGCCGCAAACGCCTCAGACTTGGCGTAATCGTTGGTCCAGTCGTCCTGGAGGCAAGACTCCGGGAAGAGGTGCTTGTCGGACTCGCCTCCCTCAGGGGCGAGTGCACTGACCGCTCTGCTCACCCTCGACGCGAGGGGGGCATCCGCAGCCATGACGACGAAGCATTTAACACCCTCCTCCTCCATCAGGCGCTCCATTTCGATGATCCTCTTGGCTTCAGCGGTCTCAGCCTCATCGCCATGGGCAGAGATATCCGTCATGCCCTTGCTGGCGGGATAGGCCCACCTACTGAGACAGTCCGCCACGGTGTTATCCTTTCCAGGAATATACACAACCGTGAGGTCGAACTTGGCCAAGGTCTCATGCCATCTTGCCCGTCGGGAGGCGGGACCTGAGGGGGTGTCCACGTGCTCCTTGTGCCACGACTGCAGACTCTGATGGTCGGTGCAGACGGTGACGGGATGGAGGGCTATGTACCCAGCCCATTTCCTGAGAGCCATGACGATGGCATACGCCTCCTTTTCACGGGGCGTCCACGTCCGTCTCTGGCCTTCCGCCAGGACTCGGCTCCAGAAGGCCACGGGCACGTGCCTCCCGTCGTCAAGCACTTGCTCCAACACAGCGCCAATGGCGTAGGCGGAAGCGTCGGTGCGCAGGACGAACCCTCGGTCGGGATCCACGAGGTGCAGACCCACTGCGGATAGCAGCGCCTGCTTCATGCCCTCAAAAGCACGGTCGGACTCAGCTGTCCAGACCAGAGCCTTCTTGGACCCCTTCTTGGTCTCCTCTCGGTTGCCCTTGAGCATGGTCGTCATGGGGGCTGCATACTCGGCATACATCTTTATATACCCCGAGTAGTAGTTGCAGAACCCCAGATACGCCCGTAGCTCAGAGACCGTCTTGGGCTTTTCCCAGTGCTCAATCGCAGCCACCTTGCCAGGTATGGGCTTTCGCTGCCCGTTCCCGACTACGTGGCCAGCGAAGACCACCTCGCTTACCGCAATGGTGGCCTTGTCACTGCTGCCCGTGAGTTTGTGCCGAACCAGAAGGTCCGGCACTCGTGTGACGTCCCTTTCGTGTGCCTCCAGGAGCTCCTCGTAGCTCATACTGGGGTCCCCGGACGCGATGATCACGTCGTCCACGAAGGGGTCCGCACAGTCGCGCACCGGCTCAAGCAGGTTCTCCAGCATCCGCTGAAAAGCCGCATTGCCGTTGGTAACGCCCATGGGCATCACCTTCCACTGGAGAGGTCCAAGTGGGGTGCTCATGGCTGTGCAGGCACGGGACTCCTCGGCGAGAGGATTCTGATGATAACCATGTTTCAGGTCAATCACCGTGAAGATCCTCCGCCGGTGTTGCTTTTGCAGCATATCCTCAATGAGGGGCAGCGTATAGCTGCCGTGCTGCGTTTGGGCGTTCAGGCCGCGGTAGTCGACCACGAGCCGCCACTCACCGGCAACCTTCTTGGGGACGACGAAGCACGGAGAGGCCCATTCGGAGTGGCACGGCTCGAGCCAGCCTCTCTGGATGAAGTCACGGAGGATCTTCTCCATGGCCTCTTTCCTCTCGCCCCTCAGGGCAAACTCCCGGTGCCGATACACACGGGGGTCCTGCTTCAGTCGTATCTTGGCCTCGCCATACGGTCCACGCACCGGTGGGGGAAACACAGGCTTACCGCTGAAGAAGGTATCACCATACTTCTGCTTCAGCCTGGCCCTCAATGCCTGAATCTTGGGGCAATCGTCCGACTCCGCCTTGGCTTTTCCGGGCACTTGAACCACGGAGCTTACTTGAGGGGTAGCTACTCCGCTCGTCTTCGGCTCAGGCGGTCTTCCCAGGTGGCCCAAAGGGCCATCTCTGGTCTTGCCTCGGAATAGATCGCCGTAGGTGGGTGGGTTACCCCCGATTGGCTCGTCCTGGCTGGATAGGTGGTCCAGCACCCTCTGCACGAAGGTGTTCCCGTCATAGGAACCAGAGACGATCGAGTCCAATTCCCACCAGGCTCTGTCCTGGCCCTTGCCCTCACGCTGATTTCCCCAGTCGTGAAAGGGCTGATCCATATACCCCTGAACCAGATCCCACTCCTCTTCAGTGAGGGGGTTTTCCGATTCCGATTCTTCGATGTCAACAGGGGGAACCGCAAAGCATTGCCGCCATGGCTCCGCTATGATGCGGTTGACACACGCGAAGTCCGTGGCGTCGGCCTGATCAAGGCCCCCATCCACATAGTGGAATTCCGTTGGCCATCTCTGGGGTGGCATGGGCTGTCCCTTAGCGTCCTGATAGACACTCTCTCCAGCCGGTAGGACGACCTTGTTTAAGGTCATGTTGGTCAATGAGGCTACCCAATGTTGGGTACTTTCCTCCTCGGTGCATCCCATAGGAACAACCAGCACTGCCTTGGAGCGGTCCTTGCGAATCTTCGCTATCGCTCTTGGAATGTCCCATCGAGGGCAATGGATCCACATCAAGCCCTGATGCGGACCCCAGTGCTTCTTCCACGCGGAGTCCTGTGCGCTCCAGTACTTCTCACATACCCGAAGATGGGCGGAGGTTCCTGAAGAGAACGCATCCAGGGCCAGATCCGACGCTCCCAGGTCCGCGACCACTCGGTTCGCCACTTCCGGCATTACGCCGTACTCCTGGTTTGCTGGCCCAGTGGGCTCAGTGTCCAGCGGGGCCACTTCGAGCTGATTGCGTTCCGGGTGGATCCATTGGCACTCCACATGGTGCTCAGGTGACGAAAGCCACGAGAGCTGGTCGTCCTGGTACAGGGTCATGGAGGCCTGGGCCGGGAGGACGCCGGAGTCCGTCTCCATCATGAAGTCGTACCCGACGATCATGTCCCAGTCCATCTCGGCCTCGTAGAAGCGACTCTGCAGGAGGATTTCCTTGCCGAGGTCTGGGCGGCTCAGTTCACGATGGTTCACGAACTGCAGCCCAATGGCCGCTTCCTTCGTGCCTCCCACCATGTACTGGCCGTTCGCCACCTTCAGCCTGACAGGTTTCCGACTGTCGGTCAGACACTCTGGCGGAAGTAGGCCAGCCTTGACCAAGCTGACCTGAGCGCCCGTGTCAACCAACACATCGAAAACCTTTTCCACTTCCCCGCATAGGGCACGGACCTTAAGATGCAACTGCCGCTCCGACCGACACGGCGCACGGCGTGCAAACTCAGGATCTCCGGCCGTTCCAGAAGCTCAACAAGCGACTGGTGCAGGTCGTGGACAATGGGCTCAGGCTGCCCATCTGCAGCATCCAGCTGCGGTCCGGGTGATCCTCCGATACTCTCGGATAGATCCTGTGGTACATCAAACACATTCTTGGTCGCGAAGGATGGACGGGTGCAAGGATTCGTGCCTTCACTTGCCCTCACCCCGCCTCCGCGACTGGGTGCCGGACCGGGCCTTCCGCCCGCGGCAGTCCTTTTGTGCCTATCGACTCCCGACTGGGACGGTTCGGCGCTTCCCACGTCACCATCCTGCGACCGCCCTAGCTGGGGCCCTTGGCTGCAGGGGCTCCGCTAGGGGGCGTCGGTTGTGGAAGTAGGGGAAGTCTCCTCGGCATCAACCTCGTTGACGCCCTTCTTCCTTTCCCTTTTTTCCTTTCTAGTCGTCTTGTTCCTGTCCTTGTTCTGGTCGTTCTGGTTGTTCTCCTTGTTCTTGTTATCCGACCTGGGGACCCAGTTCCGCTTGATCTCCTGGATCTCCTTGGCCAACTCGGTCCCCACCAACGACATCAGCTTGGCCAGCTCGTCCTTGTCGACCTCCACTTTGGCTTCCCGGATACCCGCGGGCGCACGCTTCTTCGACCCGTGCGCCTTCTTGTAAGCCTCCGTGTCGGCCTTGTGGACGGGGCATGTTCGGTGGTCATGGTTGAAGCCTCGCTTCCTCCCATAACACACGAAACAGCCCTGAGGGTGAGCTCGTATGAACTCCCCAAAGGACAACGGCGGGTCGCCAATGCGGCGAGGGTCCCTCTTCTCCTGCTTCCTCCAACCCTGCTGCAGGGGCTTCCAGTTTCCTGGTTTGCTCCCCGCGTTCAGGTTCTTGGCCAAGAAGGCACAAACGGCCACCTCGGCGGGCTCATCGTCGTCGTCATCGTCGACGAGAGTCTCATCGCCGCCGGCTCCCGCTGGGTCCATGGCAGCTTCCCCGCCAGGTCCCTCGCCAACGTAGTTGACGTCGCGGTCGCCGGGCCTCAACCCGCGGGTGTGGTGGAGGTTTCGGTACTCCTTGAGTACTTCCTCGCCAACCCACTCCAGGATCTTGCCGCAGCTCATCCGCGCCGGGATGGGCTGCAGACGGATGGTCTGGCCGCTCAACTCACACTCGTCAAGGCGCCACATCGCGGTCTTCTCGCGATCGCCCGAGACGGTGATGAGGAGAGCGTTCCGCAGGGAGTGCCGTTTGACATCCCGGGCCACGTTCTTCCTCGTCCAAGCCACCACGTTCGTATGATACTCTTTGGGGAGCATCATCTTGACCGTGTGGTTGGACTTGGCCCTCTTGGATTCCTCCTTGGTGACCCTCTTGATCCATGCTTCAGGCAGCATGGAGAGCAGGCGAGCCTGCTCGTCACCCTCGTTCCAATCCTCCACGTTGCGGCGGAAGAGGGTGTATTTCCCTCGGAAGTCTCGCCAATCTCGTAGGCGGATCTCCCGTCCATCATGCTCAAGCTTGATGGACTTCCAGCGCTTGGCCGCCACCTGCGGAGCGTCCACCCGCTCCTCCTCGTTGAGCCACTTCTTGGCTTCCTTGAGGGTCTTGATTCTCCCCTCCTTGGTCGCCACGAAGTATAGCTCTCCGAGCACTTCCGGCAGGCGGTACCTGAACCGTCTGAAGACATATCTCTCCGCATCCGCGGGAGGCAGGTCTTCAGTGACGGTCAGCCCCCAATCGTCCAGCTTCTCCAAGATACGGTCGAGGTTGAGGGGGTTGCCATCGTACATGGGGGGCTTGATGTCCTTCAAGTCTTCCCACACGGCGGCATCCGCGGCCTTAGAGACCATGAACGCCGGCCGCGAGGTCGACCGAGGTTCCCATCGGCCTCGCCCACGGACTCCCACCGCCGCCACGTCCATCTCCTCCATGGAATCCCTGTGGCTACGCCGCGGTTCCTCCATGTACGCTGAACCTAGATGTTCACGCCGTACTCCTTCCATGTACGCATCCTCATCACGGCGCCGGCGTCTGCGTTCAGCGGCCTCCCGTCGTACACCATGCGGCGGGCTCATGTCGCACTCCTCCAGGTCCAGGTCCAGGTCCTCAGCTTCGCCGACATCCCACTCCACGTCTCCTCTGGGGACCTCATCCCTGAGTCCACCATAACGTCCACCAGCCATTGGGATTGGCTCCAGGGCTGCTGCGGGGCGCCGGGGGCGTACCGGTGTCCGCGGTGGAGCACCGCGGTTGCGGTACTCCGCGCTGAGCCACTCATCACGCCAATCCTCACTGCCACTGCCGGGCGGCACGCGCTCGTTGCGGCGGCCCGCGCTGTGGTGAGAGGGGGCGGAGAGAGAGGGGGCACTGGCGCTGGGGCGACTCCTGGGGGCTCCGCCGGGGGCGTTGGGTGTGACTGGACCTGGTCCGGGTCCCCAGCCGTCGTCCGACGAGCCAGACTCCAGGGGTGGGTGGTCGCTGCCGACGCTCCCACGGGCTTCCAGCGCGTCCAGCCTCTGCTGCAGGCCGCTGATAACCGTGTTAAGCGACCTGGTCTCGGCCCTGGCGATGTCCAGCTCTTTCTGCGCGCGCGGGGCGACCCTGGCGATGCGTTTCATCTCGCCCTTGCCCCTGTCTACCTCGCGCTCGAGGAACTGGACCCTCCTGCGGAGGTAGACAATCCACCGCCAGGTGGTATCCGGGTCGCCGTTCCCTGGTGGGTCGTCGGGGTCCCCCGGGGGTCCTCCAGGAGGGCCTCTGCCGGGTCCGCCCGGTCCAGGGGGTCCTCCCCCGCCCGGTGGTCCGCCTCCAGGGGGTCCACTTGGTGGGCGTCCTCCAGGGGGTCCTGATGGTCCTCCGCCAGGGGGTCCCGGTGGGTCTCCGCCGGGTCGCCTCGGTGGGTCCGAGGATGGGCGCTTCTTCGTGATGCCAAAGTCCATGTCGTCATCCTCGTCCATGTCGCCCCACCTGGGCGTCTCGGTCTCGGAAGACTCCGAGCTCCGGTAGGGAGGAGGGAGATCCTCATCCTCACCTTCCGGCTCCATAGGGACGTCTCCGCCTCCTCCGCCCGTCCAAGCCACCACTTGGCGATGTCGGCGGTCTCCTTCATCCCCTGTCGCTGGACCGTCGCTGGCGGTGAAGAAGGGGTCACTGTCGTGGGGGTGTCCGCCCGCTGGCCTCCGTGGCCTCTCGGGGGTCTTCCCCTTACCCTTCCTCCGTCGGTGGGCGGTGGGGCCACTGCTCCCAATGCTGCCCGTGTCGGCCTCGTCCAGCGCCATCTTGGAGGAGGCGTCCCCTTCGAAAAGCTTTCGAAGGGTCTCCACTCGTGATCCTCCCGGGGGAGTCTCGCGGCGGAGTTTGGCCTCTGCCTCCTCCATTGCGGCGGCGGTGGCTGCGGCAGCCCGCACTTCGGCTTCCTCCCGAGCACGAGCCGCCTCGGCTTCCCGGGCCTGCTGCAGCCGCGCCTTCTGCGCTTCCAACGCCGCCAGCTCCGCCTCCGTCTTGGCCTTCTCCTCAGCGACCTTCCGTCGCGCGGCCTCGATGGCGTCCTTCTTGGCGGCGTCCGCCTGGGCCTTAGCCGTCGCTTCGGCGTGGGCCCTTTCCTCCGCCTCCTTCTTTGCCCTCTCTTGGGCAAGCGCCTCTTCCAGCGCCTTCACCTCGGCCTCCTTGCAGGCAATGGCCTCCTGCGTCAGGCGGGCTTCCTCGTCGGCTGCTGCCAACTCACCGTTGACCTGGGCAGTCGCTGCCCCATGGGCGGCTACGGCCGTGAGTCCGGCCGCAATGACCGCCACGGTCTGGGCGTGGATGGCCATGCCATGCGCCCACTCCGCAGCCTCCTCCTGGGCGATGCCAACGGCGCCCTCCACGGCAGCGCTGTGGTGCCTGGCCCGTTGCCGGGCAACCCGAAGGTTGCAGGGCACCCCACAGGCGCGCTCACAGGCGCGCGCCACGTCCCTGTCGGGGGCGACGCTGCTGCTGGAGCTGGCCTGGTCGGCCGGCATCCTCCCGCGGTGGGCCGACTCCACGTCGCTGCTGGGGCCTGCTGGGGCCTGCTGGGGCCTCAGGAGCAGCGGACGGGGCTTGGCCTTGCTCTGCTTGGCGACTTGGATGAAGTCGCCGAGGGTGGTATGGCTGGGGTGATGACCACCATTGGCCCGTTGGGGACTGGGGGCTGGGGTTCCGCCCTTGGCGCCTTGGGCGGCTTTGGCGGCCAGGGACTCCTGGTACTCCCGCCACTTCCGGTCCCGCTTCCTGTCCCCGGCGGACCGCTTCTCCTTCCCCGGAGACGCGCTGCTGCTGCCCTGCAGCCTGCGCTCGCTCCCCGGTTCCGGGAAGTTCTTCTCGATCATGTCCCACATGGAGACGTTGATCGAGGCGCCCGACAGGTACTCGTTGGGCATCTCGTCCTCCTCAATCCCGTCAGGACGCAGGCCTTCGCCGGGCCTGTCCGGCCGGGTCCACGTCCTCCAGCGCCTCTGCTGGAAGCAGAAGGCGAACCCTTCCGCCCGCAGCCAGTCCTCCACGGCCTGCAGGCGGTCGGGCGCGATGTCCGTGCGGAGCTCGAAGCTCCGGGGCATGCCGCCTTCGCACTGGGGGTGGCTGTAGCGGTAGTGCTGGTCCCAAACCAACCCACGCAGTAGGTGCGCTGCATGGGGGTGGGGCCGCGGCCACGTCCTACCCGCTTCTTGCCAGTTTACCATGGCAGCGGGGGGCGTACTTGGTCTTGAGGTCCTTGGTGTGCACTCGTTCCACTCAACGAACTGGTGGTGGTTGTTGAGGCGGCTGCTGCAGCACTGGATTGGGAGTGCGGCTGGTGCTGGACAGCCGGTGGTTGTGGAGGTGGTCGACGCGGCCTTGCTGGTCGGCCGATGGGACTCGCTGATGCAGGAGTCCTGGTCAGTCCACTTCCTTCACGGTCGCGGCGCGGTCAGGGCGATGCTCTGGACAGCGCTGCTGGCTCCGTGACGAACTCGGCGCTGTCGCTGGGTGGCGCTGCGAGCCGCTGCGCTGCGCTGCGAGCCGCTGCGCTGCGCTGCGAGCTGCGATCTGCGAGCTGCGCCGCGCTGCTCGGGGTTGGTGGCCCCGAGTGGCACGCGAGGGCTGGGTAACCCCGCGGGGGTGAAACGCTTTTGACGCGTTCCCATGGGGGGCCAGCCACGGGACGCTGCGGTGGACACGCGCAAGTGAGCAGGCAGGCAAAGCACTACGCTCACAGGGGCATCAATGCGCTCATGTCATGTGACAAAGCGTTTCAGGATCCTTGCCACTCTGCAACAAGGGAACGAAAATATGTACAGCAACACATCAGGATATGTACACATGGGGTTAAGACTGGACTGGGGTAAGGGCATCACAGGACAATAGACACTCTATCCTAACTTGTATCCCAATCCCAGGTCCGACCCTTCCAGTGGCTGGTGGGGGCGGGGGCTCAAACACAACCCATGCCCTGCTCAGTCCGGACCCTGAAACCCTGCCAATGGGAGAGGTGTCCCGCCCAGCCAAAGGCGAGTTCCTGGAAACCAAGGGGCTCCAAGGCCGACCGACAGTGGCTCCTCATGTTCCCTCAACGGCTGGTCCCAACTCCCGTCTGAGCCACAGATATGGCCCCGCCATTATCCCCTAGGAGTTGGTAGCTGAAAATGGGCTGTTTCAGCCCAAACTGGAATTAGCTCAAAAATCTCCAAAATTGACCTCTCGTCCGGACCCGCCAGAGGTAGGGACGAGGCAACTGACCCTATGCCCTTCGAGTACAAACTCCTTGGGGCCCTCACCCAACCTGGTTCCCTCTGAGGTCCCAGCATCAGGGCACCACGTGTTCGTCAAGTGGGGTCATGATGCCAAAATCACCAAAATTGGCCTCATTCCCACGCGTGGCTCGCCCGGCCAGGGCAAGGCCAATGGCTCACAGGGTAGGAGGCTGGACCTAGGACCGGGCTCCCTGTGGGCTTAGAGAAATGGGGCCGCCAATTGACCACACGGAAGGGGGAAATTGGGGTCCCAAAATGGGGTCATTTTGGCTGCTCGAAATGAGCCAAAATTTGGGGTACTCCCAATAGTATATCTCCACGCCGGCTTGGAGATCGGATCCGCCATTCCATACGCGATCCACCGGGAATCCAACGAAGACTTCCATGCACTTGGCCCTCAAAGATCTCCATGCCACCTGGCGTGGTGACGATCCCAATCGGGTCCACAAATGCCAAAATGGCAAAATTGCCCACACTCACTTTGGGCTAGCACCTTAACGAAGGTTGCCCTGCTTCGCCCACGTGGTGTGTGAGCCATGGGGACCAATATGCATAACACCCATGTCATTTATGGTCCATTGGTCCATGCGTCCGGCGTGCACGGGTGGGCTCAACATAGTGCACGGCGGGCAGCGAAAGTGGAAAATTGCTCAAAATGGCCAAAAATGCGCACACTCATGGTTGGGGCAAATGAGGCACATGCCCGACTTGGACCGGAGTGTGCCATAGGATTGGTATCAAGTCATATGTGTCCAACATATTTTTTGGGCGTTGCCCAACTCCTCCAGTTTTGGGAATGGCAGGGTCGCCAAGTGAGCCCATGATTTGAGATAGTCCCAAATCGCCAACATGGCGGCCACGGTATGCCAAGCTCAAGAGGATTTATTCGCCGGGTCCAAGATATGTTGGGCACCGAAGTATGTACCCTCAAAACATACTTGGGTCATGATGTCAATTGAGCGCAACATTGAGATAGACGGTCGCCACTTGACATCATGACGGGCCAAAAACGGCAAAATTGACACAAAGACACACAAAAGTGCCTTGAAAGGTGCACAATTATATTATAATATCTTCGGCTTGGATCGTGCAATCAACTAATCCTTCTAAACACAATGACTTGACACCAATGACCTCCGATTCCACATATGTGCTCCACTTGGGGCGCTTAGAAAGGTTACGAGCGCTGCTTCCCAAGTGGGCACATGAAAATATGGAAAATTGCAAAACACACACCTTGCTCCCAACGCATCGCTTCGGGATCGTCACACAAGCTTCCCTTCACGAAGGTTAGGCATGCAATCGATCGTAGAGAGTATGGAGAAGGGGCTTGCACAATATGAGGTCCAATGGCCGGTTTGGCTTGGAGCGATGGACCCGCCAAATGGGCACGCAACACAACACAAGGCACATACTCCATATTGCCCAAAAAGGTAGCTCCCCCCACGATATGTCATGCCCCTCCAAGGGCATAACTTTGTGTCAATCGCTCATAGGAACTCAAGGAGAGTTCCTATGCCACACCAACACTTGCGCGCTACACTCGAAAGTTATCTTAACGCACGCAATATCATGGCCAAAGAGTTATAACGCAAACTCTACCCTCTTGACCATGATCCATTACACTAGCGCGCACGTGTGGAGACGCAAGGCATATAATGCTTCCTAAATTACGTCGGGAGTATTGTGAATACATCCCACGTTTCCTTATTGTCATTCCTCGCATGCGGCACGAGATATGACCCTCACAAGTGGCCTCACGAATCAACTTTGTTTTGCCCATATCTCTAAGACAAATGGAGGGCAAGACAAAAGGAAAGTTGATTCGTGCATAGGGAAGCACGTAGGTCCACTCGAAGGAGGTCAAATCAAGTGCGGGGATGTCGAGGTCGAAAATCCGATTTCGACATCCTGAAAAATTCGGATTAAGGTTGCGAGTGTAGAATGTGAAAATTGCGGATGCATCAATGCAGTTGCTGAAGACTTTAGAGCCTTCGTCACGGATAGCGCTAGAATTTCCATTATTAACAGTTAAACTGGCGGTTACGGTAAAGTCGCGATCCAACCGCCAGCAGTCAAAACATTGATTATCAGAACGGAAGCGCAAAAGTTGACGGAAACAATATGAAAATAAAACCCTGTTGATTCCTGATGTTCTGATATATAATTCTCCGCTGGCGGTGCATCGGTTGCCGATGCGGGGCTTTACGGCACGGAACACGCTCCCGCCGGGCTCGCACCGGGCGTCAACGGGCGCCTTCCGTACATGGGGTTGGTGGACCGGAGACCGGTCTTCCCTTCCGTACATAGGGTTAGTGGACCGGAGACCGGTTGTATGCCCTGCCCTAGCCATGGGGTTCTGGGTACCGCTTCATTACTGCTTTGTCACCACTAAAGCAGCCCACGGACCACGGAACACTGCACCTTTTGGAAGGTGCCTTACACTATCGCCATTACCTTGTTGTTGTGGTCTTTTTTGACCAAGTCGCATGTCAAGCAACAGCAATACCCGTACTGGAACTCACGAGACGCTGGGTGTGGTATACTAACATGAATAGCAGTGCACTGCAACTTCTTTGAAAGGCAGAGCTCATCTTTTTCTTTGTACTGCTGGTTCGTGCAAGGGTGCTGTTTGTAGGCTGTCCGGTGTATGCAATTCTGGATTGGTTTTTTTTTCGTTTTCTCGGCGATTCTGAAATTGCTGACTGTCGCGAGATTTGTGCGGGTGGCCCATGCTACGGTTTTGGGACCACAACTTAGTAGATACCATGTCAATAGTACACAGTATAGAGAAAGCCAAACCCACTGGGGTAGTTTAAAGGGACATAAGGCCCATGAAGGACCGGAAAGAGTTTGGGGTTGGTAAGGTAAGTGAGGGAGATGCCGGGGTATCAGTTTTTATTCAAACATTTCAGGGGTCTACCCTTGGCGCCCCCATGAAACGTTTTGGGAGGGGAGTGCAATACCCTGGGCATCAGACCCACATACCTATTTGACAGCCCCCCCTTAGACACAGCATCCACTGGGGTAAAATAGTCAGAGACAGGAAACAGAAGCGCAATCAGACAGAGCACACGCACTCCGACAGGAAGCATGCGCACGGAGACAACAGAAAGATTACGTTGCAGTTTCGCAGGATAATATCGCATGCAGGACGCGCCTGAAAGATTACATTTTTATCATAGAAAATTGCGGGGTGTCATGTGTATTTTTCTGCATGCATAGTTTAGGTTGTTGTTGGCAGGCCCTGCAGTATTTTGTTGTGCAGGCATGCTAAATGAACACTCTGTTCATTTAGTGTAATCATGATTTATGCTCATCGTGCTCGCGTTGTGGGATACTCAGAAAGGAGGTTGGAAGGATGAAGGAACTTTTGGAAATTGGATTTTGAAAAACTGAGAGAGTGTAGCGGAAGTAGAACAAGAAACCAAATATACTCCAACGGTATATTTACAGTCCCCTACCTTTGTTGCTTTTCTCATGTTGATTGCCATCATCACCATCCCCACCAGTGCCTTGTACATCCGCCACTGAGTACCCTCCACACACACAAGTGATCCTCATCGACTTGTTGCAGCTTGCTCGTGTGACTGTCCAAGGGTGTGCAGGATGTTCAGGACAGGGTTGTCCTTTTTTGACACAGTGAGGAAAGCCCAGGAGAACCCCAAGAAAAGGCAACAGCATGCAAAAGTCCAGCAAAGTAGCCGGGGATGTGGCCTACCCGGGTCTGATCCAACCAAACCTGCGTCACTACCCATTTTCAAAACGTCAAACAACATCTCAAAAAACTTTCTTTGAAGACACTGGTGGCTGGTGATGCTTGCAGAAAATGGGGGTCGGTGATGACTGCACATCCAGAGTGCCCCCTGCAGAGTACTCCTTGGTGCAACCCCTCCATCCTTTTCTTATGGTATGGAAGATGACACCCAGACAGGTATGCACAGCGAATCTCAAGATAGAATCCCTAACCAATTCCATTCCTCTGGCCTCACACGTTAGTGCATCGCTTGGAGCAGCTGCCCATGCCTGCAGTTTTTGCCCTACGTCACGCACCATGGGGCCACCTTCAGCAACAGACAATTGACCTAATACGATGACCTCAAAAATGGGTTTGCCCCAGAAGGCATGCGGGACCGTCTCACATTGCAGAAACACCATAGCACCGTATGACTTAAGCCATAGCACCGTCGTCGTCGTCGCCGTCGTCTAACTCGCTATAGGCGCAAGGAAAAACGCGTCGCAAGCAGCGCGTAAAACTCGAAAATTTTTCATAACTCGCCACGACCCCTCACGTCGCGCCCTGCCGCCTTTTTCTTCTTCTTCTCCATGCACCTCCCTCCCCACCCTCGTGCCCATCACTCCCCTTGCCCTGCAGCTCAGGCGGCCGCCCTGGGGGAACGCGGTTAACCCTTAGCAATGGACACCAACACGCTCCACGACGCCACGCACAAGAACAAGGCCGAGAACATCAAGAACGACGGGTAGCACGTAAGGCACAGCAGCGAACATGGTCTTGCTGCACGCGAGTGTGTTGGGTCGTGTATATTTTTTTTTTATTTACAAAAGCCAAAAAAAGAGGAAAAAAAATATTTTACGAAATTTTGCAGCGGTTTTTCGAGTAGGTACAACCACACCCACGCAAGAAACAAACCCAACAAGGCAGCAGGACAGGACACCACGGCACCACGCGGCAGCACAGCACCACGCGGCACAGCACAGGGAAGCAGGGCACCGAGGGAGAGCAGGCCACACAGCAACACTGCACAGGGCGGAGACGACAAGAAACGCACAACACGACACCCCAGGGCGCACACGGCACAAAGCACAACGGCGAACAACACCACGCAGCGGCACACCACAGCAAAACACACACAGCACGGGGGGACAAGACAAAACACGGCGCCAGAAAGCACAGGACCCCAACATGAAGGACAGCGCCCCAGGACACAACACAGCGCGCGGCAGCACCAAACAGAGCAAAATGGAACAACACAGCGCACAACAACGCAACGCCAGGCGGCACAACGCGCAGCAACACGGCGCAGCACAGCACCCAGGGACACACCACAGCACGCCACCGAGACACGACACCGGGGGCCACCAGGACCCACCAGGAGACAACAGAGGACAGCCAGGCCGGACAGCAAACACACAAACACAACAGGCAACAACACAAAACACCAGCCAGCCCCGCGAGGGCAAGAGAGCACCGAACAGAGAGCAACGGCGCAGGCACACCAGCACAGCACCGCAAAGGCAGAGCACAGAAACAGAAACGACCAGGAACCGGCCCGAAGCCCAGAACCAACGGGGAACAACAGGAAACCAGCGCCACCAGCAGGGAGAAAAACAAAAACCAAAACAACAGGGCACAACAGCACAGCACCACCCGGCAGCACAGCGCCACAGGACGCAGCACAGGGGAACGGGACACCACAGGGAGGACGCCCAGTGACGGCCAGACCAGACACGGGCACCAGAGCCGACACACACCACCAAAGGACAACGCCGGGCAACCAGAGCCACCAGCAGACCCCCAACAGAAGGCAGCGACACCAGGAACCAACAACACCAGCCACCAGAAACAGCACAGACGACGCGCACAGCAGAACGAACGGGCAGGACAGGGAACACACAGCACGACACCCCAGAACACACACAGCAGACGCGCAGCAGGAAAAAAAGCAGCAGGACAAGAAAAAAAAAAGGGGGGGGGGGCGCAGAGGCCAAAGGCAACCGGAAAGCAAGAAACGCCAGAGACAACAGGGAGGGGGGGGGGGCAAAAAAAACAAAAAAAAGGAAGGGGGGTGTTGGGGGGGGGGGGCAACAAGATGCCAAGGCCCAGGGCACCCCGGGCCGGAAAAAACGCAAAGCAGGAGACAACGGGGCGCACAGAGGGGGGGGAGGGAAGAAAAAAAAAGGGGGGGGGGACAAGACGCCAAGGCCCAGGGCACCCGGGGCCGGAAAACACGCAAAGCAGGTGAAAACGGGGGCGCAGCGAGGGAGAGAAGGGGAAGAGCAACCAAAAAAAAAAAAAACCCCAACAACAACCACAAACAGGGCAACCCAAGCCCGGAGGGGGCCGAACAAGCAAAGAGCAGCGCAAGAAAGGCTAAAGGAAAGGTGAGGCGCACCAAAGCGCGCCCGGGAGGCCGGTCCGCCCGACCCGGCCAAGCAGGGCACGCACACGCACAGCAGCCCGGCAGCCCGCCCAAAGGGCGGGCAGTCGGGGGTGGGAGAGCGCCCGACCCCGGACGCCCCACACCCAGGCAAGTGGCGCCCCCCGCGGGCACCCTCATGCCGCCCCCACAGCGCGCAAAGCCAGCTCGCAAGAGCGCGCGCTGCGGGGTTGGTGACGGGTCCCCACGCCCGCGCCCCCCCGCACCCACAGCCAGTGGGTAGTGGGCTCCGGCAGCTTGCCCCGAGGGCGGGCAGTCGGGGGTGGGAGAGCGCCCGACCCCTGACGCCCCACACCCAGGCAGGAGGCGCCCCCCCCCAGGCACCCTCATGCCGCCCCCACAGCGCGCAAAGCCAGCACGAAAGAGCGCGCGCTGTGGGGTTGGTGACGGGTCACAAGCCCGCACCCCCCCGCACCCACAGCCAGTGGGTAGTGGGCCGCGGCAGCCCGCCCAGAGGGCGGGCAGTCGGGGGTGGGAGAGCGCCCGACCCCGGACGCCCCACATCCAGGCAGGAGGCGCCCCCCCCCGGGCACCCTCGTGCCGCCCCCACAGCGTGCAAAGCCAGCTCGAAAGAGCGCGCGCTGTGGGGTCGGTGACGGGTCCCCACGCCCGCACCCCCCCGCACCCACAGCCAGTGGGTAGTAGGCCCCGGCAGCGCGCCCAGAGGGCGGGCAGTCGGGGGTGGGAGAGCGCCCGGCCCCGGACGCCCCACACCCGGGCAAGAGGCGCCCCCCCGGGCACTCTCATGCCGCCCCCACAGCATGCAAAGCCAGCTCGAAAGAGCGCGCGCTGTGGGGCTGGTGACGGGTCCCCACGCCCGCACCCCCCCGCACCCACAGCCAGTGGGTAGTGGGCCCCAGTAGCCCGCCCAGAGGGCGGGCAGTCGGCAATGCAAGAGCGCGCGGCCCCGGACGCCCCACACCCAGGCAAGAGGCGCCCCCCCGGGCACCCTCGTGCCGCCTCCACAGCGTGCAAAGCCAGCTCGAAAGAGCACGCGCTGTGGGGTTGGTGACGGGTCCCCACGCCCGCAGCCCCCCGCACCCACAGCCAGTGGGTAGTGGGCCCCGGCAGCCCGCCCAGAGGGCGGGCAGTCGGGGGTGGGAGAGCGCCCGACCCCGGACGCTCCACACCCAGGCAGGAGGCGCCCCCCCCCGGGCACCCTCATGCCGCCCCCACAGCGCGCAAAGCCAGCTGGCAAGAGCGCGCGCTTTCGGGTTGGTGACGGGTCCCCACGCCCGCACCCCCCCGCACCCACAGCCAGTGGGTAGTGGGCCCCGGCAGCCCGGCCAGAGGGCGGGCAGTCGGGGCTGGAAGAGCGCCTGACCCCAGACGCCCCACACCCAGGCAAGAGGCGCCCCCCCGGGCACCCTCATGCCGCCACCACAGCGCGCAAAGCCAGCTCGCAAGAGCGCCCGCTGTGGGGTTTGTGACGGGTCCCCACGCCCGCACCCCCCCGCACCCACAGCCAGTGGGTAGTGGGCCCCGGCAGCCCGCCCAGAGGGCGGGCAGTCGGGGATGGGGGAGCGCCCGACCCCGGACACCCCACATCCAGGCAGGAGGCGCCTCCCCCCGGGCGCCCTCGTGCCGCCCCCACAGCGCGCAAAGCCAGCTCAGAAGAGCGCGCGCTGTGGGGTTGGTGACGGGTCCCCACGCCCGCACCCCCCCGCACCCACAGCCAGTGGGTAGTGGGCTCCGGCAGCCTGCCCAGAGGGCGGGCAGTCGGGGATGGGAAAGCGCCCGACCCCGGAGGCCCCACACCCAGGCAAGAGGCGCCCCCCCGGGCACCCTCATGCCGCCCCCACAGCGCGCAAAGCCAGCTCGCAAGAGCGCGCGCTGTTGGGTTTGCGACGGCTCCCCACGCCCGCACTCCCCCGCACCCACAGCCAGTGGGTAGTGGGCCCCGGCAGCCCGCCCAGAGGGCGGGCAGTCTGGGGTGGGAGAGCGCCCGACACGGGACGCCCCACACCCAGGCAGGGAGCGTCCCCCCCCGGGCGCCCTCGTGCCGCCCCAACAGCGCGCAAAGCCAGCTCGCAAGAGCGCGCGCTGTGGGGTTGGTGACGGTTCCCCACACCCGCACCCCCCCGCACCCACAGCCAGTGGGTAGTGGGCCCCGGCAGCCCGCCCAGAGGGCGGGCAGTCGAGGTTTGGAGAGCGCCCGACCCCGGACGCCCCACACCCAGGCAAGAGGCGCCCCCCCCGGGCGCCCTCATGCCGCCCCCACAGCGCGCAAAGCCAGCTCGCAAGAGCGCGCGCTGTGGGGCTGGTGAGGGGTCCCCACACCCGCACCCCCCCAACTCCCACAGCCAGTGGGTAGTGTGCGCCAGCAGCCCGCCCAGAAGGCGGGCAGTCGGGGGTGGGAGACCGCCCGACCCCGGACGCCCCACACCCAGGCAGGAGGCGCCCCCCCCCCGGGCGCCCTCGTGCCGCCCCCACAGCGCGCAAAGCCAGCTCGAAAGAGCGCGCGCTGTGGGGTTGGTGACGGGTCCCCACGCCCGCACCCCCCCGCACCCACAGCCAGTGGGTAGTGGGCCCCGGCAGCCCGCCCAGAGGGCGGGCAGTCGGGGATGGGAGAGCGCCCGACCCCAGACGCCCCACATCCAGGCAAGAGGCGCCCCCCCGGGCACCCTCATGCCGCCCCCACAGCGCGCAAAGCCAGCCCGCAAGAGCGCGCGCTGTGGGGTTTGTGACGGGTCCCCACGCCCGCAGCCCCCCGCAACGACAGCCAGTGGGTAGTGGGCCCCGGCAGCCCGCCCAGAGGGCGGGCAGTCGGGGATGGGGGAGCACCCGACCCCGGACGCCCCACATCCAGGCAAGAGGCGCCTCCCCCCGGGCGCCCTCGTGCCGCCCCCACAGCGCGCAAAGCCAGCTCGGAAGAGCGCGCGCTGTGGGGTTGGTGACGGGTCCCCACGCCCGCACCCCCCCGCACCCACAGCCAGTGGGTAGTGGGCTCCGGCAGCCTGCCCAGAGGGCGGGCAGTCGGGGATGGGAAAGCGCCCGACCCCGGAGGCCCCACACCCAGGCAAGAGGCGCCCCCCCGGGCACCCTCATGCCGCCCCCACAGCGCGCAAAGCCAGCTCGCAAGAGCGCGCGCTGTTGGGTTTGCGACGGCTCCCCACGCCCGCACCCCACCGCACCCACAGCCAGTGGGTAGTGGGCCCCGGCAGCCCGCCCAGAGGGCGGGCAGTCGGGGGTGGGAGAGCGCCCGACACGGGACGCCCCACACCCAGGCAGGGAGCGTCCCCCCCTGGGCGCCCTCGTGCCGCCCCCACAGCGCGCAAAGCCAGCTCGCAAGAGCGCGCGCTGTGGGGTTGGTGACGGTTCCCCACACCCGCACCCCCCCGCACCCACGGCCAGTGGGTAGTGGGCCCCGGCAGCCCGCCCAGAGGGCGGGCAGTCGAGGTTTGGAGAGCGCCCGACCCCGGACGCCCCACACCCAGGCAAGAGGCGCCCCCCCCGGGCGCCCTCATGCCGCCCCCACAGCGCGCAAAGCCAGCTCGCAAGAGCGCGCGCTGTGGGGCTGGTGAGGGGTCCCCACACCCGCACCCCCCCAGCTCCCACAGCCAGTGGGTAGTGTGCGCCAGCAGCCCGCCCAGAAGGCGGGCAGTCGGGGGTGGGAGACCGCCCGACCCCGGACGCCCCACACCCAGGCAGGAGGCGCCCCCCCCCCGGGCGCCCTCGTGCCGCCCCCACAGCGCGCAAAGCCAGCTCGAAAGAGCGCGCGCTGTGGGGTTGGTGACGGGTCCCCACGCCCGCACCCCCCCGCACCCACAGCCAGTGGGTAGTGGGCCCCGGCAGCCCGCCCAGAGGGCGGGCAGTCGGGGATGGGAGAGCGCCCGACCCCAGACGCCCCACATCCAGGCAAGAGGCGCCCCCCCGGGCACCCTCATGCCGCCCCCACAGCGCGCAAAGCCAGCCCGCAAGAGCGCGCGCTGTGGGGTTTGTGACGGGTCCCCACGCCCGCAGCCCCCCGCAACGACAGCCAGTGGGTAGTGGGCCCCGGCAGCCCGCCCAGAGGGCGGGCAGTCGGGGATGGGGGAGCGCCCGACCCCGGACGCCCCACATCCAGGCAAGAGGCGCCTCCCCCCGGGCGCCCTCATGCCGCCCCCACAGCGCGCAAAGCCAGCTCGCAAGAGCGCGCGCTGTTGGGTTTGCGACGGCTCCCCACGCCCGCACCCCACCGCACCCACAGCCAGTGGGTAGTGGGCCCCTGCAGCCCGCCCAGAGGGCGGGCAGTCGGGGGTGGGAGAGCGCCCGACACGGGACGCCCCACACCCAGGCAGGGGGCGTCCCCCCCTGGGCGCCCTCGTGCCGCCCCCACAGCGCGCAAAGCCAGCTCGCAAGAGCGCGCGCTGTGGGGTTGGTGACGGTTCCCCACACCCGCACCCCCCCGCACCCACAGCCAGTGGGTAGTGGGCCCCCGCAGCCCGCCCAGAGGGCGGGCAGTCGAGGTTGGGAGAGCGCCCAACCCCGGACGCCCCACACCCAGGCAAGAGGCGCCCCCCCCGGGCGCCCTCATGCCGCCCCCACAGCGCGCAAAGCCAGCTCGCAAGAGCGCGCGCTGTGGGGCTGGTGAGGGGTCCCCACACCCGCACCCCCCCAACTCCCACAGCCAGTGGGTAGTGTGCGCCAGCAGCCCGCCCAGAAGGCGGGCAGTCGGGGGTGGGAGACCGCCCGACCCCGGACGCCCCACACCCAGGCAGGAGGCGCCCCCCCCCCGAGCGCCGTCGTGCCGCCCCCACAGCGCGCAAAGCCAGCTCGAAAGAGCGCGCGCTGTGGGGTTGGTGACGGGTCCCCACGCCCGCACCCCCCCGCACCCACAGCCAGTGGGTAGTGGGCCCCGGCAGCCCGCCCAGAGGGCGGGTAGTCGGGGGTAGGAGAGCGCCCGACCCCAGACGCCCCACATCCAGGCAAGAGGCGCCCCCCCGGGCACCCTCATGCCGCCCCCACAGCGCGCAAAGCCAGCTCGCAAGAGCGCGCGCTGTGGGGTTGGTGACGGGTCCCCACGCCCGCAGCCCCCCGCACCCACAGCCAGTGGGTAGTGGGCCCGGCAGCCCGCCCAGAGGGCGGGCAGTCGGGCGTGGGAGAGCGCCTGACCCCGGATGCCCCACACCCAGGCAAGAGGCGCCCCCCCCGGGCACCCTCATGCCGCCCCCACAGCGCGCAAAGCCAGCTCGCAAGAGCGCGCGCTGTGGGGTTGGTGACGGGTCCCCACGCCCGCACCCCCCCGCACCCACAGCCAGGGGGTACTGGGCCACGGCAGCCCGCCCAGAGGGCGGGCATTCCGGGGTGGGAGAGCGCCCGACCCCGGACGCCCCACACCCAGGCAGGAGGCGCGCCCCCCGGGCGCCCTCGTGCCGCCCCCACAGCGCGCAAGGCCAGCTCGCAGGAGTGCGCGCTGTGGGGTTGGTGACGGGTCCCCACGCCCGCAACACCCCGCACCCACAACCAGTGGGTAGTCAGCCCCGGCAGCCCGCCCAGAGGGCGGGCAGTCGGGCCCGGGAGAGCGCCCGACCCCGGACGCCCCACACCCAGGCAAGAGGCGCCCTCCCCGGGCACCCTGATGCTGCCCCCACAGCGCGCAAAGCCAGCTCGCAAGAGCGCGCGCTGTGGGGCTGGTGACGGGTCCCCACGCCCGCATCCCCCCGCACCCACAGCCAGTGGGTGGTGGGCCACGGCGGCCCGCCCAGAGGGCGGGCATTCGGGGCTGGGAGAGCACCCGACCCCGGACGCCCCACACCCAGGCAAGAGGCATCCCCTCGGGCACCCTCAAGCCGCCCCCACAGCGCGCAAAGCCAGCTCGCAAGAGCGCGCGCTGTGGGGTTGGTGACCGGTACCCACACCCGCACCCTCACACCCACAGCCAGTGGGTAGTGGGCCCCGGCAGCCCGCCCAGAGGGCGGGCAGTCAGGGCCGGGAGAGCGCCTGACCCCGGACGCCCCACATCCAGGCAAGAGGCGCCCTCCCCAGGCACTCTGATGCCGCCCCCACAGCGCGCAAAGCCAGCTCGAAAGAGCGCGCGCTGTGGGGTTGGTGACGGGTCCCCACGCCCGCACCCCCCCGCACCCACAGCCAGTGGGTAGTGGGCCCCGGCGGCGCGCCCAGAGGGCGGGCAGTCCGGCTTGGGAGAGCGCCCGACCCCAGACGCCCCACATCCAGGCAAGAGGCGCCCCCCCGGGCACCCTCATGCTGCCCGCACAGCGCGCAAAGCCAGCACGCAAGAGCGCGCGCTGTGGGGTTGGTGACGGGTCCCCACGCCCGCGGCCCCCCGCACCCACAGCCAGTGGGTAGTGGGCCCCGGCAGCCCGCCCAGAGGGCGGGCAGTCGGGGTTGGGAGAGCTCCCGGCACCGGAGGCCCCACACCCAGGCAAGAGGCGCCCCCGCCGGGGCACCCTCATGCCGCCCCCACAGCGCGCAAAGCCAGCTCACAAGAGCGCGCGCTGTGGGGTTGGTGACGGGTCCCCACGCCCGCAGCCCCCCGCACCCACAGCCAGTGGGTAGTGGGCCGCGGCAGCCCGCTCAGAGGGCGGGCATTCGGGGATTGGAAGCGCCCGACCCCGGACGCCGCACACCCAGGCAGGAGGCGCCCCCCCCCGGGCGCCCTCGTGCCGCCCCCACAGCGCGCAAAGCCAGCTCGCAAGAGCGCGCGCTGTGGGGTTGGTGACGGGTCCCCACACCCGCACCCCCCCCACACCCACAGCCAGTGGGTAGTGGGCCCCGGCAGCCCGCCCAGAGGGCGGGCAGTCGGGGGTGGGAGAGCGCCCGGCATCGGAGGCCCCACACCCAGGCAAGAGGCGCCCTCCCCGGGCACCCTGATGCTGCCCCCACAGCGGGGCAAAGCCAGCTCGCAAGAGCGCGCGCTGTGGGGCTGGTGCCGGGTCCCCACGCCCCCAACCCCCGCACCAACAGCCAGTGGGTAGTGGGCCCCGGCAGCCCGCCCAGAGGGCGGACAGTCGGGGGTGCGAGAGCGCCCGACCCCGGACGCCCCACACCCAGGCAAGAGGCGCCCCCCCCGGGCACCCTCATGCCGCCCCCACAGCGCGCAAAGCCAGCTCGCAAGACCGCGCGCTGTGGGGTTGGTGACGGGTCCGCACGCCCACACCCCCCCATACCCACAGCCAGTGGGTAGTGGGCCACGGCAGCCCGCCCAGAGGGCGGGCAGTCGGGGGTGGGAAAGCGCCCGACCCCGGACACCCCACACCCAGGCAGGAGGCGCCCCCCCCCCGGGCGCCCTCGTGCCGCCCCCACAGCGCGCAAAGCCAGCTCGAAAGAGCGCGCGCTGTGGGGTTGGTGACGGGTCCCCACGCCCGCAGCCCCCCGCACCCACAGCCAGTGGGTAGTGGGCCCGGCAGCCCGCCCAGAGGGCGGGCAGTCGGGCGTGGGAGAGCGCCTGACCCCGGATGCCCCACACCCAGGCAAGAGGCGCCCCCCCCGGGCACCCTCATGCCGCCCCCACAGCGCGCAAAGCCAGCTCGCAAGAGCGCGCGCTGTGGGGTTGGTGACGGGTCCCCACGCCCGCACCCCCCCGCACCCACAGCCAGGGGGTACTGGGCCACGGCAGCCCGCCCAGAGGGCGGGCATTCCGGGGTGGGAGAGCGCCCGACCCCGGACGCCCCACACCCAGGCAGGAGGCGCGCCCCCCGGGCGCCCTCGTGCCGCCCCCACAGCGCGCAAGGCCAGCTCGCAGGAGTGCGCGCTGTGGGGTTGGTGACGGGTCCCCACGCCCGCAACACCCCGCACCCACAACCAGTGGGTAGTCAGCCCCGGCAGCCCGCCCAGAGGGCGGGCAGTCGGGCCCGGGAGAGCGCCCGACCCCGGACGCCCCACACCCAGGCAAGAGGCGCCCTCCCCGGGCACCCTGATGCTGCCCCCACAGCGCGCAAAGCCAGCTCGCAAGAGCGCGCGCTGTGGGGCTGGTGACGGGTCCCCACGCCCGCATCCCCCCGCACCCACAGCCAGTGGGTGGTGGGCCACGGCGGCCCGCCCAGAGGGCGGGCATTCGGGGCTGGGAGAGCACCCGACCCCGGACGCCCCACACCCAGGCAAGAGGCATCCCCTCGGGCACCCTCAAGCCGCCCCCACAGCGCGCAAAGCCAGCTCGCAAGAGCGCGCGCTGTGGGGTTGGTGACCGGTACCCACACCCGCACCCTCACACCCACAGCCAGTGGGTAGTGGGCCCCGGCAGCCCGCCCAGAGGGCGGGCAGTCAGGGCCGGGAGAGCGCCTGACCCCGGACGCCCCACATCCAGGCAAGAGGCGCCCTCCCCAGGCACTCTGATGCCGCCCCCACAGCGCGCAAAGCCAGCTCGAAAGAGCGCGCGCTGTGGGGTTGGTGACGGGTCCCCACGCCCGCACCCCCCCGCACCCACAGCCAGTGGGTAGTGGGCCCCGGCGGCGCGCCCAGAGGGCGGGCAGTCCGGCTTGGGAGAGCGCCCGACCCCAGACGCCCCACATCCAGGCAAGAGGCGCCCCCCCGGGCACCCTCATGCTGCCCGCACAGCGCGCAAAGCCAGCACGCAAGAGCGCGCGCTGTGGGGTTGGTGACGGGTCCCCACGCCCGCGGCCCCCCGCACCCACAGCCAGTGGGTAGTGGGCCCCGGCAGCCCGCCCAGAGGGCGGGCAGTCGGGGTTGGGAGAGCTCCCGGCACCGGAGGCCCCACACCCAGGCAAGAGGCGCCCCCGCCGGGGCACCCTCATGCCGCCCCCACAGCGCGCAAAGCCAGCTCACAAGAGCGCGCGCTGTGGGGTTGGTGACGGGTCCCCACGCCCGCAGCCCCCCGCACCCACAGCCAGTGGGTAGTGGGCCGCGGCAGCCCGCTCAGAGGGCGGGCATTCGGGGATTGGAAGCGCCCGACCCCGGACGCCGCACACCCAGGCAGGAGGCGCCCCCCCCGGGCGCCCTCGTGCCGCCCCCACAGCGCGCAAAGCCAGCTCGCAAGAGCGCGCGCTGTGGGGTTGGTGACGGGTCCCCACACCCGCACCCCCCCCACACCCACAGCCAGTGGGTAGTGGGCCCCGGCAGCCCGCCCAGAGGGCGGGCAGTCGGGGGTGGGAGAGCGCCCGGCATCGGAGGCCCCACACCCAGGCAAGAGGCGCCCTCCCCGGGCACCCTGATGCTGCCCCCACAGCGGGGCAAAGCCAGCTCGCAAGAGCGCGCGCTGTGGGGCTGGTGCCGGGTCCCCACGCCCCCAACCCCCGCACCAACAGCCAGTGGGTAGTGGGCCCCGGCAGCCCGCCCAGAGGGCGGACAGTCGGGGGTGCGAGAGCGCCCGACCCCGGACGCCCCACACCCAGGCAAGAGGCGCCCCCCCCGGGCACCCTCATGCCGCCCCCACAGCGCGCAAAGCCAGCTCGCAAGACCGCGCGCTGTGGGGTTGGTGACGGGTCCGCACGCCCACACCCCCCCATACCCACAGCCAGTGGGTAGTGGGCCACGGCAGCCCGCCCAGAGGGCGGGCAGTCGGGGGTGGGAAAGCGCCCGACCCCGGACACCCCACACCCAGGCAGGAGGCGCCCCCCCCCCGGGCGCCCTCGTGCCGCCCCCACAGCGCGCAAAGCCAGCTCGAAAGAGCGCGCGCTGTGGGGTTGGTGACGGGTCCCCACGCCCGCACCCCCCCGCACCCACAGCCAGTGGGTAGTGGGCCCCGGCGGCGCGCCCAGAGGGCGGGCAGTCCGGCTTGGGAGAGCGCCCGACCCCAGACGCCCCACATTCAGGCAAGAGGCGCCCCCCCGGGCACCCTCATGCTGCCCGCACAGCGCGCAAAGCCAGCACGCGAGAGCGCGCGCTGTGGGGTTGGTGACGGGTCCCCACGCCCGCGGCCCCCCGCACCCACAGCCAGTGGGTAGTGGGCCCCGGCAGCCCGCCCAGAGGGCGGGCAGTCGGGGGTGGGAGAGCTCCCGGCACCGGAGGCCCCACACCCAGGCAAGAGGCGCCCCCGCCGGGGCACCCTCATGCCGCCCCCACAGCGCGCAAAGCCAGCTCACAAGAGCGCGCGCTGTGGGGTTGGTGACGGGTCCCCACGCCCGCAGCCCCCCGCACCCACAGCCAGTGGGTAGTGGGCCACGGCAGCCCGCCCAGAGGGCGGGCATTCGGGGATTGGAAGCGCCCGACCCCGGACGCCGCACAACCAGGCAGGAGGCGCCCCCCCCGGGCGCCCTCGTGCCGCCCCCACAGCGCGCAAAGCCAGCTCGCAAGAGCGCGCGCTGTGGGGTTGGTGACGGGTCCCCACACCCGCACCCCCCCCACACCCACAGCCAGTGGGTAGTGGGCCCCGGCAGCCCGCCCAGAGGGCGGGCAGTCGGGGGTGGGAGAGCGCCCGGCATCGGAGGCCCCACACCCAGGCAAGAGGCGCCCTCCCCGGGCACCCTGATGCTGCCCCCACAGCGGGGCAAAGCCAGCTCGCAAGAGCGCGCGCTGTGGGGCTGGTGCCGGGTCCCCACGCCCCCGACCCCCGCACCCACAGCCAGTGGGTAGTGGGCCCCGGCAGCCCGCCCAGAGGGCGGACAGTCGGGGGTGGGAGAGCGCCGGACCCCGGAGGCCCCACACCCAGGCAAGAGGCGCCCCCCCCGGGCACCCTCATGCCGCCCCCACAGCGCGCAAAGCCAGCTCGCAAGAGCGCGCGCTGTGGGGTTGGTGACGGGTCCCCACGCCCACACCCCCCCATACCCACAGCCAGTGGGTAGTGGGCCCCGGCAGCCCGCCCAGAGGGCGGGCAGTCGAGGTTGGGAGAGCGCCCGACCCAGGACGCCCCACACCCAGGCAGGAGGCGCCCCCCCGGGCGCCCTCGTGCCGCCCCCACAGCGCGCAGAGCCAGCTCGCAAAAGCGCGCGCTGTGGGGTCGGTGACGGGTCCCCACGCGCGCACCCCCCCACACCCACAGCCAGTGGGGAGTGGGCCCCGCCAGCCCGCCCGGAGGGCGGGCAGTCGGGGGTGGGAGAGCGCCCGACCCCGGACGCCCCACACCCAGGCAAGAGGCGCCCCCCCCAGGCAACCTCATGCCGCCCCGACAGCACGCACAAGCGCGCGCTGTGGGGTTGGTCACGGGTCCCCACGCCCGCACCCCCCCGCACCCACAGCCAGTGGGTAGTGGGCCCCGGCAGCCCGCCCAGAGGGCGAGCACTCGGGGGTAGGAGAGCGCCCGACCCCGGACGTCCCACACCCAGGCAGGAGGCGCCCCCCCCCGGGCGCCCTCGTGCCGCCCCCACAGCGCGCAAAGCAAGCTGGCAAGAGCGCACTCTGTGAGGCTGGTTATGGGTTGCCACGCCCGCACCCCCCCGCACCCACAGCCAGTGGGTAGGGGGCCCCGGCAGCCCGCCCAGAGGACGGGCGGTCGGGGGAGGGAGAGCGCCTGACACCAGACGCCCCTCACAACAGTGGCAGGCCACCCCCCCCCGGGGACGCCCCCCCACCACACCACCCCCGAGGCACGCAGCCCCCACAGGGCATGCAGGCCAAGGGGACAGTGTTGGGCCCCCACACCCACACACCCGCGCCCACAGCACGTGGGTAGCGGACCCCAACAGCCCGCCCAGTGGGCGGGCCGTCGGGGGAGGGGGAGCGCCTGACCTCAGACGCCCCTCGCAACAACAGCCAGGTAGGTGGGAGCCGGGACCGGACCGCCCCCCCCAAAGCACGCCAGACGGAGCAAGGGACCGGGGCAGGACACGCGGAGGGGCACGGACCACGTGGAACGGCCCTACCAGCGCCCAGTGCCGGGACCGCGCGAGGTGCGCACGCCACACCACCGAGTGGGGGGGGGAGCGGACGCCGCGGGAGCGCGAGCGCACACACACGCAAAGGGCACGCGGGGACTACCAGAAGGGCAACCGGACCAAGCCCGCGGAACGCACAGACCGCGTGGAATGGCGTACCAGCGAGCGAGGGTAAGGGACACCCTGACGCGACGGCCCGCCACAAGCAGCGCGGGACACGCGGGGCGGGATGGGGGAAACAAGAGAGATACAACACCAGGTACCGGCCCGAACCCCCGGAACCGGCCGCGAGCGCCGCGCACACACGGACGGGGCACTGCACCCGCCAAGGTAGTAGTGGCGCACTGCGCCACCCCCCAACCCCCAGGCTAGGCAGCCTCCGCGCCAGCCCAAGGGGATCCCACTGGCGACAAGCCAGTAGCACGGGACCGGCGGCGCCGGCGCCCCGGGCGACCACGCATTAGGGGGGCGACGCGGTGTGTAAGCGCCCGCGGCCACGGCTGCGAATTGATGCACTGACCGGGGAGTGGCGAAACGGGGAAGCCGGGGAGGGACGGGGCTCCGAGCCCTGTGAACCCGGGGGACTCCGCCACCAGGCAGGAGGTGCGTCTTGGAGGGCCCCCCACTAGGACCCGGTGGGGAGGATATCACCTGGCCCGATCAGGTGGCCCCCCGGGGCCGAAAGGCGTCTAGTACCCGCAAAATCAAACCTCAAACCTCAAACCTTAAGCCATAGCACGACCTTGGCCCACGCATTTTTTTTCTTTACTCTGCGCATCACCCTGCGTTTCAGGCAAGGGGAGGGTTGCAAGTTTTCTTTGCCTTTGAGCAGCTGGCTTGGAGGTGCAGTTGGGAATTTGGCGCCGCAGAAATGTAATCACGGTATTCTTGTGAATGAGAAGCATTGCCTTTCAGAAAACGGCACCACAAAAACGGTCTCCAATTGTGCGCCCTACTTGATAAGCTTGTTCTTGCAACTGAGCTTGAAAAATGTAGAAGTCTTCTACAACGCCTTTTCCATAAGAGTTGTCCAGGCGTGCTTTTACCAGTTGGCGCTGCATGTCTAGGCACTACGCCCAATCGACCTCAACTTCTGCCATATGAGTCATGGTACACTTGACGCAACAAAAAGTTTGGCTTTTTGGGTCAACCATGTAGCAAACACAACGACACCACACGCTACAGCCTCCACACTTGATCCACTGTGCATCACCAACGTGACTGGTTGGATCCCATTCGCCACGGACGCATTCGACGGCGACATTTGTAGCACTGAGAGGTGTGCTGTGTTTGGCATTGTTGACGCCGCAGCGCAGAGGACACGAGGCTGACTTTTTGTATCCCTGCAGCTTGTTGGTGAGCACTTCGTTGGTTGCAGAATCGAACAACCCCCCTCCGAAAAATCTACAGTTTGCAGTTGATTTGCAATGAGGTCCACACAATCAGCGAGCGCAGCGTGTGTAACACCAGCTTGTGTAATGGCGGTCTCGTTGTGGGTCAATGTGCATCCTAAAGAGACACCCTCCCTGTGGCCACTCTGTGTTGCATAGTGGGCATTCTTTACCTGAAACTGAAAACCATTCGTATCTTCTCCACCTTTGCCACAGCCTATTCCAAACTGCTCAATGCAATGCAGCCTCTCTCTGGCTAGGGCCCTGGCTGCACACAATTTAGCCCACTCACCTGCTTCCACACGGAACCTTGATATCGTTGTTTTGCAGGTGATGGCAGAGCCACTTAAGTGGAAACCCAAACGAGTAGCAACTTCCTCGACAATAGTTGTGCACTGGCGCTCATTGTCTCACCCGTGCACTAACCTGTAATAGATTGGCCTGCTGCATGCACCATATAATCTGCCATGCTTCAATTGTGGCCTTCGACATTTTTTCAGTGGCCATTTAAAATCCCTGTCAGTCCTACACACAACGTTAGTTGGTGCTTTTCACTTACAACAAGTGTAGTGAAGCTGACCACAGATGCAACAACTTTCGAAACAGAGTTGACACAAGTGGCGACGTTAGCATGTTCAGAAAGGCAAGAAGCATATCCCCAATGACCAAAAGCAGAAACTTCACATCTCCAGTGGCAAGAAGCAGAAGCTCAGTGAAGTACTTTTCAAGTCAACTGTTGGGCGGCGTACAGTAAGGAACAGAGTGGCGAACAGGAGCGCGAAACGAAGTTTTTACCTTCTAGCACTGCGAGCAGTGCATTTCACAAACCTGTGTTATGTTGTGACCTCTTTCCAACGAAGCTCCCTTCAAGGTCTGCACATTTGCTTCCAAGTCCACTAGCCTGAACAATAAAAGGGGGTTGACAGCTTACGGCTAAGCAACAGGCAGGCTAGAACCATACCTTGGTGCCACGATCTACCCTCCCGCCAAATATGCTGACTTGGATGTCGCCGAATGTGTCCCATGGCGAGTTCTACTTCAAATGGAACGTCTGTCGTGGTGGGAGGCCATCCTGGAGGGGGTTCAGAAGTCACATACGCAGTCGTGGCGAACCAGCCACTCACCGGCGTAGCAACACCATGGCCGTCGACTTGCTTTTGTCGGCCTCTTCTTCATTGCACCCACCGGGATCAGCTGTGGAGGGCAGACCCTCCGTTTCTACCGCCTCTACCGGCGGCACAAGCAGCAAAATTTAGAGGATGCTGGCATGGCCGCCAATTCCTCTACAAAACTCAGGGTTCAAATAAGGCTTTTGAATAGCAGATAATCATCCTAGAAAGTCGAATCTTTGCTAGCTGTGACGGCAATTCGATTTCCAGACTAAGTCACGTCCAAATATACCCACGTCAGCAAAATCTGCATGAAATTTGGGGAACGGAGGGTCAAATTGTGCGTTTCCGGGGTCCAAATGGGCATTTTGGCAGTTTCAGGCCAGAACAGCATGAAAAAGCTGCTCACCATGACCATTAGTGTTGCAGGGGCGAATCATAATGCGCCAACCTAAGACTAAGTTCATAACGTGACAGCACCGTCTCGTGAAGAGGCAGTTATATTCTCCTCTTAGAGAGCAATACTGTGGCACGAAAAGCCTACCTCAACTTTTGGTAACTCATCGATATGTCGAAGAAATTCCAGTGTTTCAACGACCCGCTAACTTCGCAGTTCTACGCAGCTGCCCGTTTGCGAAGGAGGCGTGGGAGGGGGGGCGAAGGTACGCGTGCATTGGACATAGGTCTTTCACCATGACCCCACTCCCTATTTTGAGGCCGCCAGATCCAAAACAAAGCGCGGCTGCGCCTCATATGCCGCCTAGAGACTTGTAACTTCCGAAGTGATAACCCCTTGAGCCCAGAAGCACAACATGCAGCAGAACAGTAGTGTATCACCATACAAGCTGAACAATGAGGAATTATTATTCCTTTTGCAATGCGGAATACTTTCTCATCCTCGTGGGAGGAGCAAATCGCAGACGCCATGCCACGGATTGTTAAATTGCCATGTACAAATCTTCCTTTGTGCCCTCACTAGATGCGCGGATGCCAAGAACATCATGCTCTTTAGCAGACCTCATCTCCAAAGAAGCAAACGAATTCCCCTAAAAGGTGTCCGGATCCCAACCACTTTGTTGGGCAACCACCTTAACTTGGTGTCCCAAGAAGGAATAGGTTTGCATGTGAAACAGTCAAAATCAGTCATCATCGGTCTAGATGAAGGGTTGGGGAGCGCAAAATCCCAGTATCGTTATTGTTACAATCTCTTTGTTCGAGGCGAACTCGTCGCAAAAAAAAGTTTCGAGTTTGTGTCACCGAGCAGTCCTTCGCCAACACAACACGCTCGAGCAACCAGGGACTCGTGAGGTCCTCTCTCACTATTGCCTTGTTGCTCTCGCTCGTTGTCCCTTCCACCTCTGGTCACCTGCGGGGCAGGCTCCCGAGGAGTGCGAAATTGCGACACAGGGCTAAATGTGATAGGGGTCCTAAATGTACCGGTAGGTTGCCTTCCAAATGTACCGCCCAATGTGACACCAATCTGATCAATCGTTCATATCAACCATTTGAACCGGTTCCATTTCAAGGATGGCAAAAGTAAGCATGGTGGAGGGAGGGATGGACCAAATCAAACCAGTTGAAGGAATTCCGCTTGAATGATGGCCTGCTGGAGGGAGGGAGGGACAAGTGCAACCAAATGAAACCCATTCTGACCAATTGAATCTAATCAGGGCACGTGGAGGTGGAGGCAAGAGCAGAGGGAAGGGACAACTAGCAATCTGATCATGACTTGCAAGCGCGAATAGGTTATAGGGCCGAGTGCTCACTATCTGACTATCCTTGGTTGTTAGCTACTGGTTTCTAAACTTGTTTCGGCACAGTGTTGCCGTCCATCGCTGCGTCTATGGACCTATGTAACCTGCGGTTCACGGTGTGTTTATGGTGTGTGTATGTGTGCACATGTACATTTGTGGTACAACGGTTATGGAAGCACGGCGCACACAAAGTCGGCAATGCATCAAATGGCTATATCCCGATTTAGCAAGCAAGCAGCGTTCCAGCGAGCAATCAGCAATTGGTGGCGTATTCCATGAGTTGCACGAATGTGATAAGCAAGATTCAGAAGCGTTCGCTTGCGTGGTGCGTTGGACGACATCAACAACTGAAAAGGTAATTTGGGCAACACTCCCTCATTCTCACTCGAGGGAGCCGGTGAGAACTTGTCCACGTTCCGGAAGAAAAAATGGACCCTCATAACTTAGGAATTCCATTTCGCATCAAAAGAGGCTAAAAGGCTTTTATTGGGAGTATCCATATTTCAACGCCAAAAATAACTTCAGTATCTTGGTTTGCGCCTTTGACGTGCCACAATTTGTGGCACAAAGCCTCAAATAGCAAAAAGAAAAGCGCTGTGGACTAGATTTCATTTGTACAGTAAAACCCCTATCACTTTTAGGCAATATCCGCAGCCTGTGATAGATTGCGCGCTCCAATGTGCCGGCCTATCGGCCGTCACATTGGGTGCGCAATTAGGGGGGGGCGAGGCGCCTCCCGCGTTTGCGGCACCTGTTCGGGGCGCTGCGTGGGAGGGAGTAAAACCTTCCGGCTGGATTTTCTCTGAAAAGTTTACGGATGAAAGGCTGATTTTGGCATCGGGGAGGTCGTTAGTACATGCCCTCCACGGCCCAACTGAGCGCTGGTTCCTGCAGCGGCGATTTTCGGGTTTTCCCCCAAAGTCATATTGCACTATCGCTTGGCAGGAATTTAAATAGTGGAATCAATATCTAATATCATTATCTTTTCATTCGATCTTTCATTTTTTTGCCACGGGCCTGTGCTCTGTGATGCCCAAAACACAGGCCTATTGTTGGGTGTGCGGCGTGGGCCCAAAGTTTTCTCTCTGGCGCCCGCCCCCTGACGGCCTTAGTCTAAAGGCTCCAGGCTCACCCAAGCATGGCAGGACTCCCAAATGGTGCTACCTAGGGGAATGCCAGGCATTGGGTGAGGCCCAACAAGCATCCAAGGCGGCAAATGACAGCGAGGCCAAGTTGATGGCGGAGAACGCTGCAGCACCAGTTGCGAAGCGCACGCGCCTGGGCCTAGGCACCACTTGGCAGCCTAAGGTTTCCAACAATCGCGCGATTCGGGTGAGGTTTGTGATTCCGGAATGACCACTTGCCACCATTTTGCTTCAGCATCATTGCCAATCGTGCCCAATGCTTACAATCTACGTGCCCAGGGGGTGTCTTGTGTGTTGCCGTGCCTTTGTTTGGTCATATTCCTCCCCTCTTACGTGAGTTTCCCTTTGCTAGGAGTAGCTCCACGTTGGATCCAACAAAAACTTTACGTTTTGAAAAGTTGTTGTTTTGGCCCGTTTGCGTCACATCCGTCAATGGGAGGTCATAGGACATATGAAGGGACCTTTGGGTCGTTGTTTGGAGGCCCGTACCGCAAATTTGTATCGGCGATGCTTGAATGAAGGCGAGCCGGTCCTAATCTCAAATTTTACGCTTCGCCGCTTTAGGCTATTCCAAAAGCTTTCCGTGTCGGAGAGGGAACTCAGAAAGAGGAAAAGACTATCGGAAGAAGTTGAACACCTCCGACCATTCAAGAAAAGGGCGATCGTGCTTGAGGACCAATTTGATGCCCAAAGGACGGACCTTGAAGCCTCAAAAAAACAAGCCGATGAATACCATCGGCGGTTCAACGAGGAGCGTCGGCGTTCTCATTCCCTTGCCGTCGAAGATAAGAAACTTAAGGCGAAGATCAAAAATTTGCGTGTTCGTGTGGTCAGGCAAAGGGCACGTGCCGTTCATTGGAGGGAAAAGATGAAGGCTTGGGGAGCAAGGCAACGAGCCAAGGCTAAGTTGTTTTTTTCTTTTCGTAAAGGCGGTTGCATCCCTGCAAAAGGGCGGCAACTTCATTATGACTTGCATAGGCATCGTGTTGCTGGTAACCAACATACCAACGTGGTTTATGATGTTCTTCGTTTCTTAGGCCTCACTTCGCGACTCGGGAAGGTTTGTAGTCCCACTGCTATCAAAAGGATGCGCACGGAGTCCGGTTCGTTTAGTATCAAGTGTGTGGCCGGCTCCATGAAAGAGAGTAAGGAGCTCGACCTTTCTCTCTCCTTTGGGCATAGCCGCGATGGAACGGGGAGGCGGGGAATTCCATACCAAGTGGATGCCACCCACTTCCAAGCACCTAATGGAGAGTTGGCATCCGGCATCATTGGTGTACATCTACCCCCCAACAAAAAAGCCACCACGCAAGTCAAGGCTACCACCATGAGTTTTCACAATTTGAAACAACTATCCCAAGGTGTTCTGGAGCCATCCGATTGCAAAACACGCATTACGGATGGGGCTAACAATGAAAAAGCCACCAACAACCCTGAGGGCCAGCCATGGACCAATTGTTTGCAACACAATGGGTCCAACACAACAAAGCATGGCGTGGCCCCAACCTTCACAACGGGATGGATCGACTGTACATGCGGACAAGAAAAACCCCCGATCCCTCCCACCGCGAATAATCTCCGAAAATGGTGTGGATGCGTGGTGTGCAAAACGTGGGTTCATGAAGAGTGTGTTGCTCCCGTCGTGAACCCTTTTATTTGTCGCACTTGTTGTAACCTCGGAGCACGTGCTCTTGAAGGTGACATCAAGTAGGACGATGCCACCGACAAGCTTAGACAAATTGTCAAAGCGAGCTTTATCGACTATGGTAAAGATGTCGATGGCGACCGTCGTGCTTGGGCCGCCCGCGTCGGCGTGCACGTTGAAGAAATGTCACGTGAGATCGGGGAACGCTTTTGGGGTTCTTTCTTTGCAGGTGCCTCTATATATGCAATGCGGAAGACATTAGTTGACTTCATTGCTACGCAAGAAAGTGAAAAATCAGCATGGTTTCGAGGTTTAATCAATTGGCTTCAAACCGAGGGTGGGGAGATCTTCCTTGCTTTGTGTGCTGTTGTTCATGCCTCGTTCGTGAAGGTGTTTTGGAACACCCTCACAGCGAAAGGTGGGAGCATGTCCGTAGTCGACGCGTACCCTTATGTCTACAAGATCACCGACACTTTGTATCGGTATGGCGAAAATCCAGAGCTAGCTTTGCAATGTGAGGGTCCAGCCATGGATCTTGCACGTTCTTTACCCGTTCTTCTGGAGTTGAAATGTCGCCTCCGCTTCGTGTTCAAGCGAATGCATAGGCGCTGGCTCCACTACACTTTTTCCTACCGCTCCCGTGGGAGCACATGTGTACCGGAGATGACTCCCGAACAAAAAAAAAATTGGGAAGTCACTCCGTGGGACACAATTTTTTGCGAATCGTTCTTTGGTACCTTGGGTGACACTCTGCACCTCGGAGGTACAAGGATAAATCCTCAACGGGCCGCCTTCACTGCAATTCATCGGCACAACCATAAGTTTGATCGCCCTCTTGAAGAGGATGACGTGTCATGGATTAGCAAGACGGCCCGGGTGGTGGAGGCAAGGTATGGGAGCCAAAAGGAGATGCGCGGTCAACAATATCGCGATAAGATGTTGGCAGCTAGGCAGGGTGCAGTGCAACAAGCAGCCAAAAAATTGGCAGCTGCGAAGCGTGCTTTGCAAAAAGAGGAAGCGAGAGTGGCCACGGACCCACAAAGGCAAGCGGAGAGAGGTGGGGGACGGGTGGGGGCAAGCAATGCCCGTCAACCCAAACCGTAGTCGTAGCAATTTTGCTGAAACCAACTCAGCTCTGCTACTCTGTGTTCCTGAACATAGTGGTGCAGATGTTGCCAATGTGGGTCCAACGCGGTTTTGTGCATTCCGTGCTTTGCATTTTGTGCCTTGCCTTTGCTTTCAGCCTTCCTAAATCGTACGAAAGTAGTGTAACACATGTCATCATGGTGCAAGAACCATTCATGTGCAAGGGGATATAACCCTACCCTGCAACAGGGCAGCCTGGCACCCCAAGGGGAGGGGGGGCTACACCCACATACGGAGGTGTGCGAAGCAAAGAGGGACCAAAAAGCTTCTTTTGGTACCACAATGGGTTCATATGAACCCTCATAGGGGTGGTGGGGGGGCTTCCTACTTGGTGACATGTCCCGTGCCCCCCCTAGCGCAATCTACCAGCGGCTGTAATAATGCTTACGCGCGGCGCTTTTTGGCCAGTTCGTACAAATTTTGGGAATATCTTCAGCAGGAAGCCACCAAATGTTGATTTTTTTTTACGGATCTGTAGCTTGAGAGCTGTTCTATAGCTGGGAGCATCAGAATTTCTGTCACATTGCAACGTACCAGAATTTCTGCCGTGGGGGGTTGTGGCATTTTGGCCCATATCTGGCAAAATCCCAAAATTGCCGTTCAAATTTTGAACCTTTCTTCTTGCCAATGCCATGTTTTTTGATTCCGGGTTTTTCTGCTACATTGGCATTACAATCCGCATTAAATAGATGCACACCTAGGTCAATTGGAGCCAAAGTGCCTCTTTAAAGTCCAATATTTGAACAACCGTTTTTTTGCCTTTTCGGTCAAATTTCTCAGCATTATGAGGAGATCTTCTCGCAAATGCACTGTGGTCACAGACCATGAGAAGTTGATTGCAACTCTCTCTCAAAAAAATCGTGCTTTGCGAGATGCATGGGACATCCTCAATGGAGTTCTCAAAGGTCCCACATAAGCCGGAGAGAAGTGGGTTATCCCGAAGAACCATATTGCCTACTACTTGAAGAAGCTCAAGGAAGAAGGAGTTTGCATTGAAATGGAGGTGAATGCCCCCCAACCTGAAGAGTCAACTCCTCGACACCAAGAAGATGTTAAGGTTGATCCTTGGGACCTCTATGTCCAAGCCTACCAATGGGGGGGTCAAGAAGTAAGTAAAGGGAAACTAAGTTCTCGTAAAGCTGCTTCTGAAGTTTACCTTCGATTTGGCATAAATTTGTCACACACTACTTGTGCCAAGGCCGCCGAAGATGAGGGTGCCCCCCCCAAGAAGAGAGGGAAGGCTACTTTTGTGCCCCCCGATGTCGAGTCCAAACTTGTTGACTTTTGTATTGCATTGCGAAGTTTAAACTTTCCAATATTTAAGAAAGAATTAATAGGTTATTGTAATACCTTGGTTCAAAGAACTAAGTTGGTTTCCTCAAAAAAAAAAAAAAAGCGCCACAAAACTCACCGGTGGCGCCAAGTTACCCCCCCCGGGACATTTGTTGCACCCACCGTGCAACATGGCAAAAATTGCCCAAAACAGGCGAACCCCCCTACCATCCCCCCCAAAATAGCTCAAAGTGAGCAAGACACGGCCTAGCACGGCCAAGCATATCGTTTTAGTACATGTTTCAAGCTACATTCTCAAAACAAAGGCACCACAAAACTCACCGCTGGTGCCAAGTTACCCCCCCGGGACTTTCGGTGCGGCCCCAAAAATATTGTGTGCCACTGTGGCGGTCAAACCTTGAGAGCCCCACCCCCCAACCAAAATAGTTCAAAGTGAGCAAGAGACGGCCTAGCACGGCCAAGCATATCCTTTTAGGACATGTTTCAAAGGACAGTTTCCACAAAAAAGCGCCACAGAAGTCACCGGTGGCGCCAAGTTACGTCCCGGGAGAAAAAAATTTCCCCTTAAAAAAAAGAGAAAATTTTGGTAAAATTTTACCAAGTCAAAATGAATTATTGCAAAATGTTTCGGAACTCATTGCATTTGAGTAATATTGAAATACATCTTTCTATTCTACACAAAAAGGGCTTTCAAACAAAAAAAACGGTTTGTAAAACGGCCACGGTGGCACCAAGTTATGACTTTTTTGGGGGTGGACGCATGTGACTTTGTATACAAGTGTGCAATTGGTGAGTTTTGGGTAAGTTGGTGGTATTATGCCACCTATGTGGGCTTTGCGGCCCGATCGTTGATGTCTACATGTGCCCATTGATGCCCCAGGGCACACTGAGCGGTAATTGGTAAGGATATCGAGCCGGGGCGCCCGCCCCGGCCTTGATTTTTTTAAAATTTTCGACCTTACTATGACAAATCTATAAGCAAAGGCGCCAGAAGAACTACCAGCGGCGGTGCTGTTACAGCGGTCTAAGCGCTGGAGTCGCAACCGACAAGCGTAGGTTCCGTCCCCGCTGCGGGCACTCTTGATTGGTGGGGCCAGCGCAGAGATTTTCTCAAATTGGGAACAAAGTGCAAATTTTTTTACAATGAAAATTTGATGCAACCCCAAAATGCATCTACTTCAGGCAGCTAAATCAAGGTCCCCTGGCAAATCCTCTCCCCCCCCCACCTGGGATCCCATTCTCCATCAGTGCAGCTGCCAGGGCGTCCAAGTCCGACCCCAAAACTCGGCGGCAGCCAAGAGAAAATTTGAACGCGGCTGTAAATCTATTAACAGCCGCTGGTACCACAGGCCGCGGATATTGGATACAAAATCGCTACGGGCTGAGCTGCGACCGTGGTGACCCAATTCCACAAGAAAAACAAGCCCGACCAGCCGCGGCAAGACCCGAGTTTCTGAACCCGTGCTGGGCCCCCCTAGCGCGCCTTCCTCATCTCCAAATCTTTTCCCCTTTGTTTTGTATCTCTGGGTCCTAGCTTTGCGCATTCAGCGCTGAGGAGCTTGGTCGCGATTCTTTGTGCCAGCTCCTGTTGTCCACAGCACATGTAACGACCATCATAACCAAAGTTGTGTTCAAATTTCGATGCTACCCCATGTGGTGTTGTCTCGTTGTTCATGTCTGACAACCCGAACGTGTAGCCTCATGTATAAGCTGACCGTAGGCATTAGTGAAAGCCACAACCTTGGGTGAAAGCCGCAGTCGTGGCCAAGGTAGAAGCCGTGCCGTGGCCATGAGTGAGATCGGGGTTGTTGTTGTGTAATCATAATCGCTTGTCGTTGTTGGTGGTGGGCAGTGGTGTTCGTTGGTGGTGGTGGTGGTGGTGGTGGTGTTGGTGGTGGTTGCGGCGGCAGTGGTGTTTATTGTTGGTGGTGGTGATGGTTGCGGTTGTAGTGCTAGTGGTGGTGGTGGTAGCATTCAATGTTTGTGTTAGATGTGGTTGTTTTCCTTGTTGTCGTTGTAGTCGTTGTTGTTGTTGCTACTGCTGTTTTTGGTAGTTGTTGCGGTTGTTGGTTGTTGGTTGTTGTTTTTGTTGTTGTTGTTGTTGTTATTGTTGTTGTTGTTATTGTTGTTGATGTGCTTTTGCTTCAGTTAATGTTTTTGTTGTTCTTGGTGGTGGTGGAAGCTCAAACCGTAACCATAAGTGAAAGCGGGAGTTATCACCGTGAGGAAAAATGTAGAGCCGTGGCCATGTTGTTCTTGGTTGTTGTTGCTGCCATAGTTTTTGTTGTTGTTGTTGTTGAGGTTGTTGTTGTTGTTGTTGTTGTTGTTGTTGTTGTTGGTATTGATCTTGCAGTGTTGTTGGATTTTGCTGTTGGTTGTGGTTGGTGGTGGTGGTTATGGTGGTGGTGGTGGTGGTGGTGGTGGTGGGCATACAAACCTATTGCAATAACCATGAGTGAAAGCCTAAGCAATTTTCTACCCGCGCAGTTGCGCGGCTCCAAGGCTAGTGCGAGTTACTAACTTTAAACACCAAAAGGACTTAGGGCTTCTGGACCAGAAATGTTTCAATCATTCACACCGGAGATGCATTTTTTGCCGCAAGATTGTGGCAACCCTCACAACCTAACGCTATTGCCGTATCCGAAACGAAACGTGCATCAACACGAAGACCCATGATGTGCGGAAGACGTGTAGCACACGTCCATTGCATTCTTCTCGACAAACGCGCAGCAGTCGGCCGTGCTGAGTGTGTATTCCCAAGAGTGGCCTGGCTTGCATTTTTCCGACTCAAACAAGGAGATGTGAGCAAAAGGATACCCGCGAAACTAGTGGATGCGGAGGCATGGGATGAGTGGCACTGTACTAAATGGGGAGTGGTGGGTCCTCAGAAAATGCACTCACACACCATGACGCCAAGGCAGGTCCACAGAAGTCCAAACCCAAGCCTTGCTCCCACACACGCTTGCAGTCTTCAATACAGAAATGTCTCCATACACGGCTCGGGGCCCCTTGAGCCCCAATTTTGAAACACACAGGCACAAGTCCAAGGCAATAAAGCGAGATTACACCAAACGCAACAGTAGGACAAGCTAACGTTTGCTAGCTTTATCGGATGGTCTCGTGCATGAACACATTGTTCCTTTCCTTTGTTGGCAGCCTCGAATGCATTCCTGAAGATTTGCGTCGCCACCTGCATAGCTTATCACAAGAATACAGCAACATACAAAACGTGATCCTCTCATCATCAAAACTCAACGGAAATAAATGTCCCCACACCATCCCAATTAACTGTGGTTCACCTCCATCAAAGATGCTTTTTGCTTTCATCGGTCTACATTTGTTCCGCGGTGGTACTAAATGTTGTTGGACGTTCCGAGGATCTTTGCTCGGCTGCACACAATCCTTGTGGTGTGGTGTGCATTGAGGCCATGGAGAGGCCTCAATGTGAGGTTGTCAATTTTGTAACGTGGAAAGTGGAGTGTTGCAGGTTGGATTTTGGCGTCCCATGGCTCCAAATGTCATAAATGCTACTTGATCACATTCAACGAAATAGAAAAAAGCGATGATATCTTCTCCTCGAGCACCACGATAAATGCCCCTAGCATATTTTGACCCATTCCGCATGGCAAAATCCTTTTGGAGCTAGTTGCACAACGACGGCAAAAGCTCACCATTTGCTTGCATGTTGTGACCAATGTTGTGCAAGGTGTTTTACAAGTTTTGCATCTTTGCCCATGTTTACTTGAGTTGACCTACAACATGTCAGACAATGATAAAGATCAAGGGGGCGCCCCACCATCCCATGCGAAGCTATCGAAAGAAGAAGCTCGTCAAAAGGCTGAAACCGAAGCCCAGAAGGCACGCGAAAGATTCGAGAAGCAACGCAAGGAAATGGAGGCGAAGATCCAAGCCGCCCAAGCTGCTCAATTGGAGCGCAAGGTGTGGCCGGACGACTCTCGGGTAGCGGCAAGCAAGCAAGCAGCCGGCAAGCAAAATGAAAAAACCTTCCACAAACCTTAGTGCTAGTAAATGGTCCTTGATGGTCCTTGATGGGTGGGAGGAATTCTAGTTGGTTCTTTTTTGTAACCGTGGTTCACATAGCAGCAAAGGAATGAAGGACCGCGGAGTCATGTCGAATATGAGTTGTTCCACAAGCAATAGGTAGTGTAACCAAGGTCAACTGCGCAAGTGCGTATTGCACCCCATGCTTTCCGACAACGGCTCACGGTATGGTATGGTTTGGTTGAAGTGTCAACCCACAAAAGCGTTACGAGGCCGATGGGTGACACGAGGATTCCACCATTTGGTTGCCATGAGTCAAGTGCAATTTCCATTCGCAAACCCAAAGGAACAGCGAAGGCGTATGGCGTCGACTTAGTGGGTCCAGTGCGTCGACCAAAGAAGCGGAGTGGAGATGTATCTTTTGCACAAAACAAGTGTGCGTAAACGTTGACCTAAGCGACCCGAGAGAACAAGAGGTCTTCCTTTCACAAAGCAGGTGGGCATTAGTGTGTCAAAGGTATGTTTTGCTCTTTCTTTCTCTGTGTGTGTGCGTGCGCGCGCACGCACGTGTGTGTCCTTCTCGAATAGGGCAAGTGGTTATGGTGTATTTGCAGTTGGGTCATCCTTGTGGCCTTTACTTGTGATGGCATGGTTTGAGCAATGAGACCACGGATGAAAATTAAATGTTATTTTTAAAAATTCGCCCACCAGTGGATGTTTGGAATGGGAGGGAGAGGCTACACCTTCAGTTGGGTGATCCTTTAACCCAAGGCCTAGTGAGCCATGCATGGGTGGTTGGAGCCTTCGAGGAATTACCTTGTTGAGATGAGGAGTGTTGTTTGAGCAAGGTTCCAAAATCCTCTCAAACCACATAAGGAAGGGCCACCACGACTAGGCACCATGTGTTTTGGGTGTTTTTGGCTTGCGGGTGTCAACCAAAGGCACTACAATGGCTAGTCGCGGATTGGCATAGCTTGCTTGGCACATTGAAATGACTAGCCCGTCATGCCCCGGTCTTTGAGGTCAAAATTTTCGTTATGGTGAGTTGTGTGACTCAAGAAAGCCCATAATGCCGTGAAAGCGGGTGATTTTGGACACACACAATTAGGAGGGAGTGTTTCCTTGACCATGAGACCACACAACTTGTTGGTTTTCACGTTTATTTTGACCGACATTGAACTCACTCACTCACCCACCGAATTACAATTTAGGAGGCACACAAATTGCGGCAATAATAAGAAGATGGGGAGCCTAAGGAAGGGAGGAACATGGAAAAACGGTATGAAGAACTCTTGGGGTGGGAAGGAAAACGGAAAATGGAAGGAAAATAGTGAAAAATTGCACAGCATCCTCATTTTTGGGGCGGTTTGGGTTTTGAGACTTTTCTAGAGGCTTATGCTACCCAATGGCTTTTCTCACAGCCCATCACCCGCATTTCTTTTGTGTAGGCTACCCCCAAACCCAAACCAAAGTCAGAAAAATCAGAGGACGCCAAGAAAGTCGACGATGCTCAGAAAGCCGACGCCAAGAAACCACACGACAAGAAACCAGACGACAAAAAACTAGATGACAACAAACCAGAGCGTGCACAAGAAGACACTCGGGGCGTCAAGCGTTCGCATCAAGACCTTGCTGCAGATGACATGTTGTACTCTACTGGCGACAAAAGGCAAGACTCCAAACAAGCAAAACGTGTCGTGGCACAACGTTCGGAGGAGATGATGGCGTCTATGGGTTTCGCAGGATTCGGCAAAAAGGTGTCTACATTCTCGCTTCCATATCGTGCCAGTTTATAGCTGTAGTGCCTTCGCTTACCTCCTCTGCTTGATTCTAAATATTCCTTTGGCTACCATACCGGACGGAGCACCGGTGTGGTCTTGTGTGCAAAATCATTAGTTTCTGGGAAAGGACTTAGTCCAGGGTTTTTGAACGTGGCGGAAAGGATGGTTTTGGTGGTTTTTCTTAGATTCAACGGTATTTTAGAGAAAAACGGTAAAACCGGTTTCTATTATGAAAACGGGCTATTAACCCGTTTTCCTCAATGAAAACGGGCTGTAAAAGGTGCGAAGCACCTTAGCCCGTTTTCATTGAGGAAAACGGGTTAATAGCCCGTTTTTCCTAAAAACGGGTTATTATAGCCCGTTTTATTTGGCTGAAAAACGGGTTAACCAGACCGACGTTAGGTTCTTGGGACACTTGTGCAAACCTCCCGGCGACCGGTGCAGGTTCCAGTTGACACATGGAGGAGAGGCAAGGCAAAAGAAAGTACCGCATGTGAAATGTTGGATGACGTGATAAAAAACCCTACCATTGGCATGGGGAAAAACGCCTCCACTGTACATACACTATACAGGATAGTTTCGAGTGGTCACCTTTGATTAGCGTTTATAATAATATAGTATAATGTTAGTTTGTGTTGATTTGTCCTTCGAATCCGAGTGTACATTATTAATAATAGTGTACAATAATTATGATCTACTCCTTGGGGCAACAAGGGCCACGCATGGAGCCATCTTTGGCACCCTCGCCCATGCAAGCTTCATGGTAGGGAGCATTACACATCACACAAAAGACACGATGCTGCCGTCGCAAAGGACGCCACACATTAATCTCTCGGGAGCACTTATGACAAATGAACTCGGATGCCACTTGCCTAACCGCAGGCGGACACTTAGGTCGCCGCATCTTTTGGAAAGGCATTGGCATATCCGAGAGATCTTGGGAAATGGGAGCATTAACTGCGGTGGGAGGTGCAGCCCAAGCAGCATCCCTACACTCTTGGCGACTATCCTCCAAAGAGCGCTTCAAGGACACCTGTGTCAAGGGCCGCTCGTCATAGTCCCACACCGAGTCACTAGACTCACTTCTACCATCAGCAAGCAAGTCAACAGAGGCACCTGATTGGGAGGATGTCACACTAAGCTTTGCAGGGCTCGAATCGGCCACGGGAGCAGGGTGAGGAGGAGCCTCCACCGGTTCACGGCTCAAATCGGCCACGGGAGCAGGGTGAGGAGGCGCCTCCACCGGTTCAGGGCTCGGATTGGCCACGGGAGCAGGGTGAGGAGGAGCCTCCACCGGTTCACCGGAGTTGCTGGCGGTAGTGGCGGTCGTAGCCTGGAAAGCACTCAAGATGTTTGCCACTTTAGGAGCAGTGCCTTCCGATTCCTGGTGGTAACCCATCATGGTATCCACCCCAACTCTAAAATACTTAGCAGCCTCGGGCAACGGCACACCGGAGTTGGCAGCTTTAGTCATGGCCGCACGTCGGGCCATATCCTTCCATACCAACTTGCGATCCAAGACCTTGGAGGCCCAAGAGGCAGCACCATTACAGAGCTCGGTGGTACCCCGTTCCGGGCCAAGGTTCACATCGAAACATTTGCAACGACGGAAGAAAGGAACATTACCCTTATCCGGCAACAATTGAAGTTGCCTCTTGTAGGCTTCAATGGCACAGAACCTCTTGTCAGGGCATGGTAGAATGCTCTCAATGTAAGGTTCTGTGCCTACCTTTGCCAAGGTGCCTTGCATGTTTTTCATCGTCCCCAAGTGAAACTTTAGGGTCTCAACACCTCTAATCTCTTCAACAGACAAGGAGGTGTCTTGAAATTTCATTAGGCTGTCACCTCGAAGGCCCGTTCGATACCCGAAAATTGTAATGTTGAATCGTTGAACTTCGTATGCTCGAGAAAAGTTTGTCTTTTCATACAACTTCTCAAGGTCATGATCATTTAGAACACTTGACTTTGCAGGCTTATTGGCCTTTGCCGCCGCCTCATTGTCACAATGGCGTGTAGCGCATTGCCTTGTAAATGTGTCAAACTTGGGAAATTGTGTCTCGGAGCTCATGACAACTTTGGGCATGCCACCACCTTTGTTGAACACTTTCCCCATGGAATTGATGTACGTTCGGAAGGTTCCAGTACACAATTTCCGGAATGGAATGTTGTGTTCAATGCACATTTTGCGACGATGCTCAAGGATTTCTTGATGTTTGGCAGGATTGTCGCTGAGAACCTGCGGTTCCAATACAAACCGTCCAAAATCACATAGGAGATTATCCAATGATGTCGGCATTCCACCCGTCTTCTCCAAAACCGTGATGAATTCTACCAACGCTCTTACCGATGATTTGGAAACCCCGTAGATCCTGCCTTTCCGTGGATGGGTTCATCATCGAAAACACCCCCAAAGACTGCAGAATTTTGGTCCGCATCCAAACCAGCCAAGGAAGTTTGTAGGACGCGGACAAACTCTCGTGCCGTTGGTGGTGCAGGCATTGAAGCATCCAACATAATTTGGTAGCGTTTGGACATTTTTGGCGTTGTCTAAAGGTCAAAGGAAGATTGACAACACCCAAATTGCCCAAAGCAACCTTCAAAAAATTGCGGAAATTTCATCCCCAATTCGATGTGAACCCATTGTTTTAATGACCTTTGTGGCATCATCTTGTGACATCACCACCTCAAAAAACGGTTTTTTCGGTTGGAAAATGAAAATGGCCAAATGTCCCTCCATTGGATCCGGGGTGTCGCCGTGGTTCCGAAAACACGTCCAAAGCCCATCAAATTTGGGGTTAACCCGTTTCCTTCCAGAAAAACGGGTTAATAACCCGTTTTCATTGAGGAAAACGGGTTAATAGCCCGTTTTCATTGAGGAAAACGGGTTAACCCCTGCCGGAACTGTGGACAGGTTAACCCGTTTTTCAGCCAAATAAAACGGGCTATTAACCCGTTTTTAAAGACTAGTGAGACCGGTCTCCGTTTTCCGCATCACTGCAGAGCACTTTGGAGCACTTCGTTACACTTCCCTCCCATACCTACCTTTCCCCGCCCATTTGCACAAGCATGCCACCACACACCACACTCAAACACTACACACAAGCATAGAATTGCCTTTGGGGCAATAGGCAGGAGGGGGGGGGGTACTTTTCAGGTCCATGTTGGGCCTGTGTTAACACAACACATGAGGGGGTGAGGGGGGGCACTTTTCACCGCCCGTGTTGGGGCCGTGTTAACACGTCCAATAGGTGGTGTGTTGCGGTACGTGTTGTTGGGTTGGGTTGGGTTGGGTTGGGTTGGGTTGTGTTGGGTTGTGTTGTGTTGTGTTGTGTTGTGTTGCGAGGGCCCTGGACAGTGCACTGCAACTTTGCCAAGAGGCCTGTAGGGACGTCTGGCAGGATCTGGGGTCTCGGAGTTGCGAAGGGGCGCAACCTCACCCCAGTCAATGCTCCCGCTTATGTGCCACGGGTGGCATTCTGGCACCAGTGTGGGTGCACCCATGCAACTCGGTCTGTGAATCTTGTGGTAGGGTACGAAGGGGGTGGCCCAAAGCAGGATGGGCCTTGCGCCATTCGGGGAGTTTGTTATGAAGTGGATGGCAGGCGATCAAACCGGCAAAGCATGCAAGTGCGCGGTCTAATGAGCCGTGCTGCCCCCACCATCGGGCTTCCTTTGCTCTTGTGGTGGGCGGCAACTTGTCCGCACCAACAGGCTAGGACAATACACCGCCTACTTTACTCCCTCAACCGCACACCTAGCCATGGTCCCCGAATAAGGACCACCGTACCAGCATCCCATGTGGGCACACGTAGTGTTGCGTTCATTACCTCGATAACTCTACATCTCTCAGTGTTCCACGCAGTCCCTCCGACATTGCCAGAGTCATAGGACCGTAGAATCCTTATCTAGCATGGGTGCGCCATGACGGCCAACGTGGTGTGGCAGGCCGTGCCGAGCTTACAATGCACAGAGCTTCCACCGCTCTCACTACTATGACGATGACACGGGAATTGCTATGCCCCTCTGCCTCAGGTCGCCAACTACAACAGTGAGGTGCCGTGGGTCGTCTAGACGAGAGTAATAAGGGCCAAATCCCTAAAGGGCATTTCCACGGTACCGGGGTCTGTAATTTGCTGGCCTGGCTACGGCGGAAGCAGGTGTCTATCCTTAGGCTACTCCGGGGGGGGTATGCGTGCACGTTGTAGTGATGGTGCGACTTGGTATGCCAGCTTCAAGTCATCGAGGTGACCGCGGCATCCTGACAACGGTTGTACCCACAGAGTCGCCGTGGGAGCGATGTGGGTGAGCGCCGTGGGCGTGCGGTGCATGGACACGTGAGGTGAATTGTGCTATCTACTACCCGAACAATGGGCTGGAGACTCGTGTTAGGAATTAGTTTAGGAGGACCTCAAGGCGGTGCGAGGACTCCCTGCGGGCGAGTGGGGAATGTCAATGGGGTTATTGGGGTGTCCCTTGACCCCAAGATCAACTCAAGGAGGTATAGGGGCAGCCCTTGGCCCCAGGAACAACTGAGCGGGGGTATCGGCTTTAAGATCCGGGGCGTCACGTGGCCATAGGAGAAACCTAGAGGGAGTATCGGGACATCCTCTGCCCCGTACCCCCGACATGCGGGTCGTGCCCACGACCACCGCCACCGCCACGGCCGTCATATTCACTCTTTATGGCAAGATTGAACAAATCACGGGGTTTGGCTATGCCAATGCCCGCACGCAAGGTCCCTCTAGGTTTCTATTGGGGCCGCTTGTGGAGTGAGGCGGTAGTGAGTTTGTAAGCATTTCAGGGTGGTGTCAAGGCAATGTATGTGGGCCACATGAGGTGAACCTGGTTACCACGGCCCGGGGCAAACCTTTGGTGGGTACCCCTACAGGGGGTGGATCATCAAGCTACAGCACCCGCTAGCCCGAAACCCAGCCAGCAATATTCACGGGTTGTGCCTCTCATGCTGCGGCTTGGCCGGCATCCGCCCTGTTGACGCTTGTATTATATTATACGAGGGTATGTACAATTACCACGGTTCCGCTCATGATGTTGCATGGAGGTGAGGGACATAGTCCTACATATGTAATGTAGGGATCCGAGGGGGTTTACCGTGGGCGCAGCCGCCGGCTACTGCTGGTATTGGAAACTTGCTGTGTGCATACATAAGGTGATGTATCTCGGCTTGGGGCTCCAAAAGAGGTGCCCGGGGGGACACCAAGTAGTGATGGACTATACGATGCGAACAAGGGGGCCATGAAGGCTGAGGGCCAAGCTAGGCGGATGCTCCCCAGAAACCCGGGCTACACGTCCATGGATTTTTGCACGTGCCTTACTGGTTACGGGGTGCATGCGGGCCGAGGGGATGACACCGTGCAGGACTTCAAGGACATACACCGGGACGGGGCCCGATCTCGCTTCGCCGCATGCACGCTGCTTTATCTCTTGGTTGCTGCACTGCACCCATAGGATGCGCCCTTGCTTTCTGCTTGTTGCTTGGCTGTTGCGATGCTATGCCTTGCCCCATTCCCCCCGGCGATCCAACGGGCCAGCGCTCGTCGCCATTGCTAATGCTAACGCTCTGCAGTTGCCGCTGCCCCCAAAGACTGGTTCGCCGGTATCCCCGGTCCTTTGGGTCCTCTGTCATGTTGTGGGCCACCTTAGGCAACCGTGGAACCCTCGGGCTCGAGCGAGGCGGGAACCACCCGTCGGTGTGAGATGCCCGGTAACTCCAGTAGACGGCATGATAAGGCTATGACCATGACCATGACCACGTATGTATGTATGTATGTATGTATGTATGTATGTATGTACGTATGTATGTATGTATGTATGTATGTACGTATGTATGTATGTATGTATGTATGCATGTATGTATGTAATCCTTAACCAGTTCCACATCTTCGATGCCTCACGGGATAAAGGTAGGAATGGTCGGCAATCAACGAAATCAGAGTAGACAGAAGTAGTCGTCACGAAAAGGGTACAGGTGCAGATACCATAAAGAGGGCTCCTGCTCATTACTCCAGGTAGGTGGGATTTTAACTATTATTTTTCCTTCTCCTTTTCAGGTGTCGACAGAATACGATGTCGGAAGGAGACTAGGAGTCAATCGGACGCCTCCCTGCCGGGGGGGCCGAGAGAGGTATCAAACAAGCAGGAGTTCATCTCTCTGGGGTTCCATCAGGGGAATATGAGATGATCATTGGGGTATTCAAGCTGGGGAACAATCAGGGGTACTTACCTGGGGATCAGATCTGGTGTACCTCCTGAGCATCAATCTGGGTTCAAACTGGGGAACTAACTGTGAAGTGCACAGGGGAATAGCCTACGCCCTTGCTCGCCAAGCGCGATGCGTGCCCATTTGGGCGGGGTCTGGCAGCCCCGGGGATCATATCTGGTGTACCTCCTGAACATCCATCCGGGTTCAAACTGGGGACCTAACTGTGAAGTGTCTGGGGATCACTCACTTCAGCACAGTCACTGAAACATGCAGCAAAGTCATGGCCTTCGGCCAGGGATCTGTTGTCACGGGGGGCTACCGGTCGTGCCCTGCGATGCTATGCGGGACAACCGTGACAACAGGTCTCACAGCCATCACACAATCTAAATAGGACCAGAGCAGGATGTTCAACTAGACTATTACTGGAGTACATCGGTGAAGGCTCTCAAATGGTGGACGGGTTCCCCTCCCAGATGTCCGGGTCTGGGCTGGGGACGGATTTAACACAGGGGTCGCGGGAGGTGGAGACGGCACCGGGGTGACCCCTACCCCGCCGGCAGCCAACATACAGACCATCAGCTGGCCCTCCCCTCTGGGAGCGGCGGTACACGAGTCCGTTTTTTTTTTTCGCAACATGTCCGTCACACAATGTCGGGCTCCCAAGATGAATCTCAGCTATGTTTCCCCCTCTACCCCTCTCACCCATAGAATCACGGGTCTCTTCCTCCCTTCCTGCTCCTATTGCTTCCCTAGGAGAAGGGGGCTCAGGGGACGAGTGTGCCAGTTCCATTACGATCAGAGTCCCCCTGTCATGGGGGGACTAGGAGACTTGGACCAAGTCTTGGAAGTGAAGTCCCCTTAACCCCCCACACGCTCTTGACCTCTTCCCCAAATGATTTTTTCCAATTTTTTCTATTTTCTGGGGGCCGCAGGCAGCACCGCTTTGTGAAATTTTGCTTTTTATTTTCATTTGGGACCAATATTTTTGAGTGAAAGTGTGCTGCCTGTAGGCTTGGTGCCCAGGTAGCCAGGTTTCAGCTTCAGCCCTACAGAAAGTACGGCAGCCGGCAGACAATAACAAGGACTGCGGTGTGTCTACGGTGTTGTCCACCGTCAGTACCCTCCTCCGGGTGCCGAGGCGGGGCAACCTTCTGTCCACGGTGGACAGGCGGTGGGTGGCGGCGATGGTCCTCAACAGGGCCACGGGGCCAATCATGCGCCTACCCTCACTGGGGGAGTTACCAGCGGCGGTATTGGGTGCCCTCCCGGCACACCGCGCTCCTTCGGCAGTGGCGGACGTTGGGCTCCAGCCAACGTAACCTCATGCGTGGCTTGAGGACGCCGTGGTGTTCCTAGTAGCGGCGGAGGGGGGGATGTCCTTGATCGTGTTGGTGTCCTTGCAGCATGTCAGGCGTGCGCTGCAGAGGCAAAGGCCGCACACCCCCCACCGATGGGAGTAGCATGCCGAGCGATGGCTGCGGATGGAGGACTCGGTGCCCACCCATGTTGTGGGCCAGGCGGACATGGGACACGTGGTGGTGTTGGAGGGCACAGGGTTTTGGGCTTGTGTGCGGGTGGAACGGGGAGGACTGGATTAGATCGTGGTTACCGCAGACAGGCAGGTGCGGCAGCACTCCAAGGGGTTTGCCCGCTGTGGGGTCTTACGGGACCACCTCAGGTTCGTGGGCCCTGTGCACTTGGCAGAAAGGTGCTCGCCCAACGACATCCCGCCAGCACCAGTTGTGTTCGTGGAGGTGACAGCGGAGCCACGAATCCTTGGGCAAGATGTATGGCTGGTGGTCCCCAGCAACATGTAACAGCCCGCGCAGGCGGCCAGCATGTGTGCGGTGTTGCAAGGGCATGCGGCAGCCCTTCCTCGGGCGCTGGCACCGCGGGCGTCCAGCAACCGGCTGGCGGCATCCCTGGCGATGCTGCACTTCGGGTCCCGGGCATGCAGCTGGGTCGTTGTGGCGCTGGAGCCGCACTCCTCTGCGTTCCTCGTGTATGACTGCGGAGGGTTGTCCGAGCTCACGATCCGCCCGGTGAACCTGGAGGCCTTGCACCTCGGTACCCTGAGCGGCGATGGCGGCACCGCACTGTTCCTCCGGGGAACACTGGTGGGTGCTGCGGCGCGCTGGTTCCGCGGGAGCCATGGAGGAGACGCCTTCCGCTTGGTCATGGCTGAGACCACGGCGCCGTGGCGCCAGGTGTTTTGTGCCTCCCCGTGGACCGCCGCGGGCGACCGAGAGCAGTTTGCCAATGCGTGGCGCCATTGGGTGGAGGGGCAGTCTCCCGTAGAGGGGATGATGCACCTGCCACCACTGCCCAATGTGCCACCGGTCCGGGCGACAACCGCTTGGTCGCTATAGTAAAGGCAGTATCGAAGGCGGCGCCGAAGCCCCCCCCCCCCCAAAAGGGCCTCAACGTGCCTCATTGTAGCTACTCTAACATCCGGGTGGTACCCAAGCACTTCGGGGGGCATGTGGCCATGGAGCAGCGTGGGGTGAGCGACGTGAATGTCTGCCCGTGGTCCAGGCTAGAGGGGTCGTGCTAGTGTCCATGGCGGGCTGGCCGCCACCTGAAACCCAGCCACCTCAAGGCTAGGGACCTCCTCAACCACCTGGTGAGGGACCATGGGCCGGACCGAGCTCAGCGTGAGTAGGCGGAGGCCATTATCACGGGTGTCATGCCTCGTTGGCCGACGGGGCCCTTCGCAGCAGCCAAAGCCGGTTCATCAGCGCTCGCACATCCTTCGGGAGTGCAATTCTCGGGAGCGTAGGAGGCCTCTTCTTCAGCGGTGTTGAACGGTGCTCGCGGGTGTGTGGCAGTGTCCTCGACAGAAGGAAAAGGCATCCACCAAGGTGCGGCCCACAATGCATGGTGCCGCGCGGACTTCTTAGGGTCACGCAAGGTGTGTCCGGCGGCAGCCTCTTGGAGAGGTGCACGCCAGCGCTCGGCGTCGGGTCGTGCCAAGCGGGGCACCACACCCGCTGCCCGGTACCGATGACGTTTGCCCCCCCTTTTCCAAGCGGATAGGAACAGGCTGATGACTTGGCGGTAATGTAGTGTCGGGATCCCGCCTATGACGTGAGGTCGCGGTGTCTTGGAATGTCCCAGGCTCCATGCGGCGTGACGGCGTGCCCACGGCCTCGGGCATGGTGAATAGCGAGGCGGTTTCTAGCGGGCGTTTTAAAGGCCGAAGATGCCATCTTTGGTCTCTTCCAGGAGAGAGGCGTGCAGGACCTCGAAGGCATGGTGCACATGGAGAATTAGTGGCGCCACCATGGGTATCATGCGTTCCTCGGGGTCAACCCCAAGGTGGGGCCATCGGCTGATGTGCGTGGTGGTCTCTTGATAGCCTTTTGAGCGGACTTACTCTCTACGGAGGAAGTTCGGGACGTGGTGGTCATTCGACCGAGCAAAGCCATGGCCCTCCATGTGCCGAATGACGGTGGGACGCTCACGGTCGTCAGTATCCACGGTCTAGGTAGTGGAGGTGACTCGTGGGGGTCTAAGGCATCGTTCTGGGTTGACGTGGCCATGTACACGGCGGCCAAGAGCGCGGGAGGCACGGGGCCGGTGCTCATCGGGGGGGACAGCACCTTATTGTTGGAATCCACGTGACACCCCACCACGAAGAGGTTCGTGGCATTGTGGGAGCGATGTGGGTTCTTAAGGGTGGAACACACGTTCGAGGAAGACCGGCAGCCCACGCGTGAAGGGCATAAGCTGCAGTCCTACTTGCTCAACGCCCCGCTGGTCCCATGGACCATGTGTGAGCGCCGGTATGTGGTCCTGGCGCTAGGATCCCACCATGGCCCCATAGTCCGGGGCATCCCACTCGCAGTGGCTGCCAAGGAAAGGGTCACCAGGGTGGCATACTTGCACGCTCAGGGCAGGCTACACGCCATACGTTCGGACTCACCGGGAGTCCTAGGGGCGGCGGCGGCTGTGCTGCGGCGGGCCTTTGATGACCCGACTTTTAAAGGGTGGCTCTCGTCGGACCACGATACTGCCACCATGGGCACGCCTCAGGTTCAGGCAATCTTGGACCTGCTCTACGCCTTCCGCGACGAAGTGTCCAGGGCAATGGGGGTGCGCATGCCCTCAAGCATGGGTCCGCAATACCTATATGGACAGGCGGATGCAGAAGCGTCTCTATCCTAGGTCCTCACGGATCAACATGCCCTCTCATGGCGGCCCCGGGAGTTATGGAGACGGGACGCCGAGGGAGCAGGGCTTGCCCAGAGGCAAGCAGCTCCCCTCTTGCAGCACGTCCGGCAGGTAGAGTTTGAACTGTTGCCCACCACCATGGAGGATCTGCACGATCCTTTGGATCAACGGCTTCAGCAGCGCGTCCAACGTGTGGAAGACCTTAGGGGCGTCCTGAGGCGCCATCGGCGTAGGTCCATCAAGGACTACTGGCGAGGCAAGGTCCCGGATCTGCATCTACGATGGACGGCGATCCGCGGGGCCATCAATGTGGTCTGCTATGCTCCCTCCAGCTTATGGTCGGTGTGTGTCCGGGAGTCGGAAAAAGTGCTTATGGAGGGGTCAAAGGTGATTGGGGAGGTCCAAAGGTACCGGGAGGCACTGTACGCCAAGCGGCCGGCGAACCTACGAGCCTTTGAAAGGCTGGTCCGGGCCCACATCCCTCAGGGTGTACCTGACGAGTGGAGGTTGGTAAAGGACTACACGCTGCAGGATCTCAAGGACGCCGTTAAATAGGCGGTGGCGGACGATAAAGCGCCGGTGTGCAATAGTGTTATGGCGGCCCTCATTGTAGTGGTCCGGTCTGGCAAATGGCTTAAATCGGAGGATATTCGAGTCCTATGCCGCAACTCCGTGGTAGTGACCGTGCCCCAGCTCACGCATCATCGCTCGGCCGTGATCAAGGGTGAGATGCAGGCCCTGCTAGACGACCCGCACGCACTATGGGGTGGGCAGTTTATGGTTCCGTCGACGGTGTTTGCATCGCACGCGGGAGAAACGTGGGTCGACCGTGTGCTCAGGGCGATGGGAACGTTGGGGGTCGGTCTCCTCATGCCGTCCTTAGTGTACTCATGCGTGCACGCCCATTTACCGCAAGTGCAGTGGGCCGTACGGCGGTGGGCGACCCGGTCCTACACCTTCAAGGGTAGGGACGTGTGGGTGCCGTGTGGGCCCCGCACGGAAGCGGCGGTGCGGACCCTGACGGACCCGGTGAATGACCTCTTGCACGGCAGTGTTCCATGCCATGTGCTTGGACACTACGCTGCACAGCTTCAATAAGATCATGAAGTCACCCATCGTAAACCCCTCAGGTTCGGCAAGGCGACGAACCCCAAGGAGCTTTTGATGGTGCTCGCACCAAGCGTGGGCAGCAGCAAGGGCCATAGTAAATATTTTGAGAGCTAAGGCGAAGAGGGGAAACATGGAACAAGAGCAAAGGAAGGGCGATAACCCCCGCGATAACTGTGGCGATAACTACTTTTCGCGCGATAACTAGCGCGATAAGTAGGTTATCACGCGATAACCCCCACGATAACTAGTGCTCTAACCCCGTTCTAACTAGTTAGAGCACAAAACGACCAAATCGCAAAAAGTGCAAAACAGGCAATACCAAGCAAGCGAGACATGCAAGGCACGTTGTTGCATCATAGTGCACCCATGTAACATGTGAAAGTCTAGGTTCCAGCCATATTGACAACCACAAAAACCGGGGGGGTTCCGCACCACGCCCTAGAACAGCACATCCCATTGCATCGCCGACTACTTGGAGGGGGACAATCTTTTACAAGTCCTGGTGCAATTGGGGGGCATTGCAATGACATGGACTGCTTGTTGGCGGTTGTGGGGAGAAAAATTTGCACTTACTTGTGACCTTGTGTGGAAGGAGGGGTGGTTGGACCTTCGCAATTTGAATGCGTTGAAGGGTGCTTTGTCCGAGATGGGGAGTGCCCACAAACCTTGTGGGTATGTGGTGACCCTGTGGACCCACCTTTGGGTGGACCACATGTGGGGGAGTGCGAGGGAATGGGGAACCCCGTCCGCATTCAATGCTTTCAAGGGTGAGGGGAGGCACCCAGGAGAGATTAGGAAGAGGAGTTTCAAGGGGGGAAGTAAGAAATGGGGGGTCTCGCCTGTGGACACACGCCGAGCACAAAGGAAGGGGTGGCCACAAGTGCTTTGGAATGACAATGTCGATTGGGGGTTGTATGCCAAGGGGTTCAAGGTGTGGCAGCTTTTCTGGACCAGGCAAGAGGCATATGGCAGGGCTAAGAAGTATTGGGAAAGGGTGATGCGGAAGGGGCAGGAGTAGGGTGTCCTGCATTCGTAAATGTACCAAACAGTTTTGTTGTGCATACTTTGCTGATTTGGTGGTGGAATACCACTTGGACACTTGTGATTGAATGATTGGAACGCTGCAAAAAAAAGATACAAGCAATTGCCTCCATGTTGGCTTGCACCCCTGGCATGCATTGGACCCGGGTTGCGTGTTTGTGTTTGGGTGTAGAAGGGGGGGGCTTGCATTTACCTGTATTTTGCACATGTAAAAGGGGTATTTTGCGTTCGGAGTGAACAAATACCTCGTAAGTAAAAAGGGCATTTTACGCACGCAAAGGGGCCCTTTTGCGCACGCGAAAACCAAGTAAAATAACTGAAGCATAGTACCAATTCTCGAAAGCAAAGGAGAACACTGCGGGTAGGGGTAGGGGACCACCACGGGTGTTTCCAATGAGGAACCCAAACCATGGGGGTATTTTTAGCATGCCGGATTTGAATTTCATACTCATTTTTGACCAAAATGATGTTTCTCACCACTTCCTAATTTTTGCCCCATTTTTGCCCCCGTTTTTTGGTATTTACTAAGAAACATTACTTCGTAGTTACAATCAGAGTAGAGATTTGTGCATCAGTTTGCCGTGTTCCATGTCGCTCAATATGTATCATCATTGTCCTTATAGTAATAAGAAGATGAGGATGTCCAATTTCCGTGTACTTTGTGCGTTATGCATGCTTCTGTGGATCTGCTACGGTGAAAAACCAAGTGACTGGGAAGAAAGATAGACAACAAGAATAACTACAAGAGTGAAGATCAGATCTAAAAGAAGTTACAAAATGATCTTTACCACGAGTCAGATTTGGTGCTTCACCGCAGGCTGTGAGACCGAAGGTGGCGTGGCGAAAATCAAGTTCTCCACCACGCACAAGTTGATGGAGAGCCTCGTATTATCTTTGAATGCAGGCCTTGGTTCTGGCGGGCAGTGCTATAAACAACTCGCCTTCCAACTGTGTGTGGGGTGCGCTGCGAGAAGGTGTGCACAAAACCCCCCTCCCCTTCTCTTGGGCACCACTACAACCACGATGTGCATGCGTTTACAATGCTTGAGAGTCACTGTACGAGTTTCTATAAGTGTCCGAAGTCCAAAGCAAGCCTAGGTTGTGAAGGGCCACACGCTATCTTGAATTACCAAAAATGACCAAAAGCGCACAAAGGTGGGTTCGAGCACGGGTTCCAGAGCAAAAAGGGGGGTTCCAGCAGGGGTTCCAGCAGGGGTTCCCGCGCTGAAAGGGGATTCTAGCAAGGTTCCAGGAGACGGTTCTAGCGCACAAAGGGGTTCCAGCAAGGGACTCAAGCAGGGTTCCAGCACTTTTGTTTCAGCATTGTTCTCTTGCATTTCAGCCAACATGCCTTTGTTGGCCCCCTTGGTCGACTGGACCAGGGCTCCCGGGCTGCCGTGGGCACTCGGGGCTATGCCGGCCCCGATGGGTCGGGCTGCACCAACCTCACCGCCCACCCCGACACCAAGGTGGTGATCCCCCGGGGCACCACCATTGCCCGCATCCGCCGAACCTGCACCCTCTTCGCCGACGACAAGCAGCCCTGCGCCCTCACCGATTGGCTGCACGGGTCCCTGGAGGACAACCCCCACGTGCCGATTCTGCACGTCCGGCTGCACGTCAACAATATGGATGATGTCGTACAAGCGTGCACCGGGCGGGCGAACCCCACCGCGAACAAGACGCAACGGCGTCATGTGGGGATGGAGGGCACCACGCTCCTCTTCGGCGCCCACAAGCCCACCACGGTGGGCTTGCCGGCTGGGGTGGTGCTGGCATGGTTGACGCCCCCGGTATCCGCGCCGAGGCCTACAGTGCCCAGGCTAGGCGCGGGGCCGCGGAAGGGGGTGCCATTGCAACCAGGATGTGCTAGGTGGCCGCCTGAGCCCAGTCAGGCAGTGACGACATGTCCCCCTGGTCCTTGACCGCTGTCTCGATCACCTGGAGGTCCTCCGGGCAGGCGGCGGTCGAAACCGCCCCTACCAAGGCTGCCCGGAAGGTGCCCCGGTCTGTGGTCTGCAGGAGGGCCGCGCGGATGTCGGCTTGGGCATTGGCCGTGCACGCGATGGCGGTGGCAACTGCGGCGACGGGCGTGGTGTCCGGGAGGGCCGCTACAGACTGCCATAGCCGCTCGGCGCATCGTGGAGAGTCTCATCCGCTAGTGTGAGAAATTCGCCGGCCGCCAGGTACGCCACCCAGTCGACCATCGCCGCCGCCATCGCCAGGCCCTCAGCCCCCTAGCGCGCAACGTTGGCTATGAGGACGTTCACGATTTGCTCGGCCGCTTGAGCGGCGCGGAGGGCCGATAGGATACCGAGGGAGGAGGAGAAGGCGGCCATGCGGATGTATAGGTCGTCTTTGGGTGTGGACAGGAGGCGGGGGCTATCAGCCTGGACGCTTTGGTCGCCCGTTGCGTGCCACGGTGGACCACGGCGTGGCCCTCCCAGCGGGACCGGGTTAACGTGTGCTGGGCCGGCTGGGGGTGGGGGGAATATTGGGGGGCCGGCAGGTGCGCTGCCGGGGAGTAGTGCGACAGGGGCGGCTGGCGGTAGGGAGCCGCCGGCGCTGGTGCTGCCCCGATGGGCAGCGCCTAGGGGTAGTGCATCGGTAGCTGGGGGAGGGGCGGTGCCCGGCTCTCGCTGTGTGCACCCGCCGCAGATGGTGGGTCGGGCAGGCGACGGAACCCTTCCGTGGTAGCCGTTGCATCACGGACGGGGGCGAACAACGGTCCCCCAGGCGAAGGGCCCAGCGGCGGGCCTTGGTCGTGCGGCGGGTCGACCGCCGCCTGGGGGCCCAAGGCCGGCGCGGCCGCCTGGGCCTCCTGGGGCGCCGCCGGGGGCCCCGCAGCCATCCCCGGTTGCTGGGGTGGCGCTGCGCCAGCGTGCGCTACGGGGGGCGCGCCCGGTCGGGCCGGCTCGGGGAGCGCCGGGTTGGCCTTCACCATGCGTAGTGAGCCGGAGATGAGGCCCCCTAGGTGTGGCGGGGCTACGGGGAGTCGGCGGGGTACTCGTTGGCATTAGGGACCCCGGCCCAGACCGGCTCTTGGGAGCTCTGGGCGGCCCATGCGGCCGTCAGGGCGATCCACAGCCATAGCTAGTGCAAGGCCACCGGGGGGCCCGCGGTACTGACGGACTGGTTGAGGAGGCACCGGAGGTGGTAGGGATCGCGGTTCACCTTGTCCTTGCACCGCTGCTCTGAGGTGCCCCACCGGATGTGGCCCAGGGCCGACCCCACGAACCGGAGCTCATGCTCCCCGCCCTTGGGGAGGACTTGTTGGCGGTACCAGTCCACCACGTCGGGTACAGACATCCACAGTACCTCGGGCCACTGTGCCGCTAGCAGCGCGCGCTCGGCCCTGGTCACCTTGCCCGTGAGGATGGAGAGCAGCATGCCTAGTGTGCAGGCGAGCGCGTCCGTGAGGGGCACGCCCACGACCTCGGTTGCCGTGGGCCAGTGCGGCACCGTGGTCAGGAGGGTTCCCTCCATATGGGCTACACGGTCCACGCGGCCCACCTGCTGCGGATGGGCCGCAAGGTGGAGCCTCTGCTTTGCAAGGGATAGGGCGCGGAATTCGGCCATGGTGCCTGTGGCGGAGCTGCAGCCGGTGTGCGTGAGCCAGGGCGGCTAGGACGGTGGACAAGGGACATGCACGCCCCGGTTGTGGCCGTTCTGCGCTAGCCGGGGCGGGAGGGAGGACACTAGGCAAGAAGCACGCCCCGGCCATGGCCGTTCTGCGCTAGCCAGGGCGGGGGACAAGCTACCTGGGTGTTGGGACGCCCCGGCTGTACCCGGTGTGCGTGAGCTGGGGCGGGTGGGAGTGTGGACAAGGGACATGCATACCCCGGCTGTGGCCGTTCTGCGCTAGCTGGGGCGAGAGGAAAGACACTAGGCAGGTAGGACGCCCCGGCTATGGCCGTTGTGCGCTCGCTGGGGCGGGGGAGAAGCTACTTGGTAGTTGGGACGCCCCGGCTATAGCCGGTCTGCGTGAGCTGGGAGGGGGGGGGCAAAGGGTGGACAAGGGACATGCACGCCCCGGCTGTGGCCGTTCTGTGCTAGCCGGGGCGGGAGGGAGGACTCTAGGCAGGCAGCACGCCCCGACTGTGGCCGTTGTGGCCTAGCCGGGGCGGGGGTGAGGCTACCTGGCAGTTCGGACGCCCCGGCTGTAGCCAGTCTGTGCTAGCCGGGGCGGGTGGGAGGGTGGACAAGGGACATGCACGCCCCGGCTGTGGCCGTTTTGCGCTAGCCGGGGCGGGGGAGAAGCTACCTGGCAATTGGGACGCCCCGGCTGTAGCCCGTTTGCGGTAGCCGGGGTGGGAGGTAGGACACGAGGCAGGCAGCGCGCCCCGGCTGTGGCCGTTATGCGCTAGCCGGGGCGGGGGAAGTGCGCCCCCCCAGCCGGACTCAACCGGCCGCATCGAGGCGAGCCCAGAGTCTGGGTATGGCAGGCCAGACGCAAGTGCTAGCAGCCACGCCTCTTCGCAACCCCGCGGGCTTAAACTGCCCAAGGGGGCCCTAAGGACCGTATAGTTCGAGAGTTAAGCCCCGGCGGGCATTAGGGTTCTTGTTAAGAGGACTGACGTTGAGTCCCTGCTACTGGTACCCCGGGGTTATGATCTCCGGTACTGCCTGCTTACCTCGCCTACTGCTGCTTAGAGTGCCTAGAGGGAGGAGAGGGCGCCCCCATCGTACAGCTCGCAGACGCGAGGCGTTAGTACGGTCTTCAGACCGGAGGACCCAGCCCAGGGCTCTACGGATGGGGGTGCTTGATGCAGGGTAGCGCTGCAGGACGTGTCTCAGCAACGGCCGCCGGCAGGGCGGGGCCCACGACCCCCCCCTGTCCGGCAGGACCGCACCGGTGCAGACTACCGCCCCCTGCAAACGCCTACCACACCTGCTGCCACTTAGAGTGCCCGGTGTCGCGGGACACCCCACCCTACAGGTCGCGGGGGCGAGGCGTTAGTACAGTCTCGGGTCCGGATGACCCAGCCCGGGGCTCTACGGATGGGGGGCCTGACGCAGAGTAGCCCTGCAGGGTGTGTCTCAGCAACGGCCACCGGCTGGCAGGGGCCTCAGGGCCCCTTGGACCGGCAGGCCCGCGCCGCTGCAGACTACCGCCCCCTGCAGACGCCTACCGCGCTGCAGCAGCTGTATTGCCTGGGCAGTGCCGAGGGTCACCCCGTCTGCGGCTCAAAAGAGCGAGGCGTTAGTATGGTCATCTGACCAGAGGACCCAGCGCAGAGCCGCAAGTAGGGGGAGCCAGACCCCGGGCAGCCCGGCAGGACGTCTCTCGGCGGCAGCTGCCGGCGGGGTGCAGCCCCGGACTCCACCCAGCCGGCGGGCCTGAGCCGCTGCGGACACCTGTCTGCTCTCCCTCCCACTCTAGCTGGCGCAGACCGGCTACAGCCGGGGCGACCCTGCAGCCAAGAAGCTTCTCCTCCGCCCCGGCTAGTGCAGCACGGCCACGGCCGGGGCGAGCTGGCTTCCTGCTGACCTCCCTCCTGCCCCGGCTGCCGCGGATCAGCCGCAGCCGGGGCACGCACGTCCCTGCCCGGGCTCCCTCCCGCCCCGGCTCACGCAGACCGGTTGCCGCCGGGGCGTCTCAGCAACCAGGTAGGCTCTCCCCCGCCCCGGCTAGCGTAGAACGGCCACAGCCGGGGCGCGCTGCCTGCCTCGTGTCCTCCCTCCCGCTAGCTCAAACCCGCTACAGCCGGGGTGTCCCAACTGCCAGGTAGCTTCTCCCCCGCCCCGGCTAGTGCAGAACGGCCACAGCCGGGGCGTGCATGTCCCTTGTCCACCCTCCCACCCGCCCAAGCTAGCGCAGACCGGCTACAGCCGGGGCGTCCGAACTGCCAGGTAGGCTCTTAACTGGACCTGGGGGAGGCCCTTAAACCCTCTAAGCATTAAATACGGCAGTAGCCCTAGTTATTGCGTTATTAACTATGTACACAGATACCCCGCAGACATGCCCGGTCCGCTGGTGCGCTCACCATTGGGGCTGCCGTTGGGGATTGGGGGCTGTTACCCCTCCCGGACGCCCTCGGGGCACCGGGGTGGTGGCCGGGGGGCCTTATACCCATACGCAAAGGATGTTTGGATACTTTACCTTGGGGTGTCCATCCGGACGGGGGGAAACGGGCAGTATGTTCCAGGGGCCGCATTCAACAGCGGGTACACAACCCCGCTCATTTCTCTCGTCTGTGCCTGTGGCTTGCTGCGCAAGGGCGGCGTGGCCTCAAACCGCTGACCAGCCCATTCCGGGGGGGTTCCTGGAGGGTTCCGCCCGGCATAGGGCACCACCTACAAGTTCAACAGGCTGGGGGGGGGGGGTACAGGGCAGCGCGGGGTAGGTGCCATCGCCCCGGCGCAGTGGCGCCATAGCAGTGGGCTCTGGCCCCTTCCCCGGCTGTGGCTGTCTGGGGGTGCTGGAGGGGGAGGGGGGGGGGGCAGGTCGTGATTGGGGCGGGCCGCCGTACCCGTCACCCGTCTGTCGTCCCGGGCGGCGCTCCACGCTGTGGTAGCCCGCGTTGCGGTAGGCCGGCTGGGTGGCGGGCTAGTACGCCGGCTAGTAACGCCGCCGCCGCCGCGCTGATGGCGCCCGCTCCGGTACAGAGCGCACCCCGCTACCTCCTTCGACTGCCGCCGGTGCGCAAGCCGTCGGCCTGTGGAGGTAGTACACGGGTGAGGGGGGGGGACACGGCGGGCCCTAGTTATACAAAGTCGCCACCAGAGGTGGGCCGGCTTAACTTTCTTCAGGCCTGCAGGGCAGAGGGCAGTGGTGGAGGGGGAGGGAGGCGGGGGCTGGGCGGGGCGTGGGGGGGGGGGGCGGCTTTTGGTGGCCTTGCCACGAGGTGGGGGGGAGGGGAGGGGGGGCGGCCACGGCCTGCACCCTCGCTTTGTGGTGGCTTAAGTTTTGGGCCGACAGAGAGTGTGGGGGGGAAAGGTGTGAGGGGGTGTGGGGTGTGTGGGGGGGGGCGACTCCGTGCATACTATTGCTGGGAGGGCGATGGGGCCTATGTCCATGCACAGAAACATGGTTGGCACCCACCGCCGGTCTGCAGGCAACAAGAGGTTCTCATGGCGGGGGGTTCGAAGCAACACACCGACTCTGGACAACTGCGCACAGGCCCAGCAGTCGGTGTTCTTACCCGATCGGTTGCCTCACGAGGGACTAGGAGCCCGTGACCAGTGGACTGACAACCCTGGGCCAGAGGGGTCGGTGCCGTTGAGCAGCATGCCTCTGCGTCCCACTGCCATGTCCCAAGTGTCAACCCAGTGGGGCGGATATCCCCTCAACGACGGCGGATGCATCGGATCCATAACCATGTGGACATTTGGACCTAGGAGACGGTGGGCTACCCACGGACAGAAGCCTTGCTTCGTACAGAAACTCCGCCCCGCCGAGCTCCACATGGTGTGAACTAGGGGGCCGGCGGGGCACTAAGTGTAGTGCTACCCCTCCCAGCCCTCCCTTGGTAGGATCATGGCATGGGGTCCCTTTTGCCCTTCAGGCACAGCATGTACTGGTCGTAGAACTCAGAACTAGGATTTTTGGGGAACTCTAGCATAGCCTGGCCGTTGCCTGTCATCGCTCCCACACCCCAACGCGCTCATCTCCAACCGACCCACTTCCATGTGCAGGCGAATCCTCTCTGTTTCTCTCCCATCTTGTCATCAACCCCTCTCACATTGCTCTGCCACGCCCACCTGATCCACAGTATATCAGCCCAACATGCTGCACATATACGTCGCCCTTGTCCCTTGACCCCGATTGTGGGGCAAGGCGGCCCTCATAGTACACACTACAGTATAATATAACACGTGGGTCAACGGGGCAGAAGCGGGTCACCCCACGGCAAGGGAGGTGCACCTGTGAATATTGTTGGCTGGGAGTTGGGCTGGTGGGTGCTGTAGCTTCCACACCCCCCCACACCTCCGCCCCCCCACCTTCCCCCCCCCTCCCCCACACCCCTCTACACCCCCCCCCCCCACAACCCCCCCCCCCCCCCCCCCACACCTCCAAGGTGTGGGGGGGGGGGGGCGACTTCGTGCGATATATGTCCCGCCGGCACTGTTGGCCTCCCTCCCTGCGCCCCAGGCGCCGTTGATGCTGGTGGAGGTCCAGCACCGAACGGGCATGCTAGATGCCAAGATTACCTGGTGTTGGATGCGTCAGATGGTGTGTCCCTCATCATGTCCGTCTCCCTGCAGCCCCTTGCGGCTACGCTGTGGCAATCAGAGCCGTATGCCCCCAGCGGTGGGAGATGGACATGCGATAGGGGCTGGAGGCTGACCCTGTGCCGGTGAATCACATTGCCCTTCAAGGGGTCCAAAGGCGCTGTACAGGGTGTTGTGTCCCTTTTTCAGGGCCAAGATGTTTTCTCCCGGTGACTGTGTATGGTACCACTCATGCATACTTGGTGCACGTGTTGGCCACTGTTGTGGGGCCTTCACCAAATGGGCCACAACAGTTCAAAGTGTACTATTCTCGTACCCAGAAATTCTTTACCGTTCATTTGGACCCCAATAACATCTGTGTTACATGAATCACGTTGGCAGAGCATCAATGCAAAAGTCGCCTCACTTGTGTTCTGTTTGCTTGCATCAGTGGAGGGTACCACAGTTTGCCTTGAAATACCCTTGCAATCTTCCCCTTAGGGGGGGAGATGCCTGTGTCCATGTGATGATATCTAAGACGAACAATGGAGTATATGATTCCATGTCCTTCATTCCTTTCTGTGCAGGGAGGCAAGCAACACGCAGCATATTCAAGCTTCTCATATCAGTGATGGCTTGCTCTCGAACTGTGTACTGTATCAGTTATGGAGATAGGTAAGCCCAAAGCCTGACATGGGAAGGGCTTCCGAGTCATTATGAATGGATACTTACTTCTGTCCAGGGTTCCCAGGTTCCAGCATCACAGGGGTTGGGGGTTGGGGATGGGGGGGCAGGGCAAGGCACCGCCTCTAATGTAACTTGTCGGCAGAGGATGCGGCCTCAGCAGGTAAGCACGCTTCTGGTGGATGCATCAGGTCCACATTGTTGGTAGCTGGATTCGACAATTGGCACTGACGATATGCTGCTTGCTTTCAGTGAAAAAAGAGTGCAGGGCACCCGCAAATTGGAGGTGGATGTTTTCCCATTGATGGCTAAGGCATGACATCGAAGAAAGAGTCGAGGGTGCATGACATGAAACATTGCAGGGCACGATTTGCCGTCAACACCCGTGCGCATGCCACCCATGTATGCAGCACCTGCCACTCATGTTGTTGCTGTTCAATATAGCGATGAATCCAATTTTGCAGAGGTTAGGGCACCCTGGTCTTTCAATCAACGCATTTCTGACAGCGTGGGCCCGTTGGACCCTGAGACATAGACTAGAGGTGACGAAAAGCAGAATTTTTGTTCTGTTTGAAGTCACGAATGCAGATACTAATGGCCTTTTTGTTTTGGTTTGGGCTGTCTTTGAGCTGGATTTTTCATCAAGCACACAAAGCTACTGATTTGGATTGCTGCCACTGAGCTTGTTGCCCCACCACCCTCGTTGCTCCATTGTCCACAGTGCTATCTCTTAGTTCTTAGTTTGCAAGGGCCGAGAATGGATTGATTTGGCTGGAAAGTGGGTCCAAGCCAAGAGTGCTGTGTCTTGGGTGACTGCTACACCATTTCAAATGCATGCGATGACTGTGTATCCCATTTTTGGGTTCCATGGTTTAGGTTTTTACAAGATGTTTCCAGCAGCCATGGACAACGCAAGCCCAGCAGGGTATCTTTACAAGGGAAGGTTCAGCACTCTGCAAAACCTGGAAAAATCTTGTACATATTGTAGATTGTCCACATCAGTTGATCGATAAGTTGAGTTGAGGGCTTTCTCTTTTGCCTTTTTTTTGCACGATTGTTTGAGTGTTGATTGCAAAGGAAATGTTGCGATATTGAGCAGGCTGCAATGCTTCTGTTTGGAATAATGGGATCATGGGGGGCGTTCAAACTCGGATCCTGATCCCTCCCCTGGGAGGTCCAAAGTGTTGAGGAGGTCTGGTCCACATTTAGCCCAAACCCGGTGCCAAAGGCACCGGATTTTTTTTTTGGCATCTGGCTGGGGGGTAAAAATTGACTTCACCCTCTTTATGTATGCTCAAAATGCTCATAATTTTATGGGGAATTCTAATATGCATGCAGATCAGGAAAATTATTTCACCCCTGACCTTTGCCCCCCCCCCCCCCCCAAAGTCTGGCTGCTGGGACTGGACGCCCAGTGGGTAAATCACCTCGAAGAGAGGTTGTTAGATCAAGCGCAGGCGCGAGCGCCGTATACCCCCCTTTTTTGGGGTCGTTCGCGTAGCATACCCCAATGTATGGTTTCTAACGTTTAACCCCCTGTAAAATCATAATTTTAGGACCAAAAATGATCCCCCAATGATTTTTTGGATTTTGACCCCCTTACCCCCCCGCACCGGGGTACCCTTTTTTCAAGGGGGGGGGGTGGGGGTGGGGGGGTGGGGTGGGGGGGGGGGGCCCAAAACTTCTTTGCGTATTGTGGCTGCTGTGTGTGTATTTGGACCTGGGTCCTGTAGAACTTTTTTCTTGTATATGGACCCCCTAACCCATGGCGGGGGTCCCGGGTCCCAACTCCAGGTACCCCCAGTCAGCCCCCCCTATGTGGCCCCTCGCCAATGAGGACTTAGCCGTTTTCACGCCGGATAGGCTGTTTAGTGACACCCGCAAGACTTCCAAAATTCGACTTTTTCGGAAACCCTTCTGTCGCCCCTGGGATGGGTTTGGGTGATGATTTAGTGACAATAAGGGTACTTGAGCACCCATGGGGACCCACGTAGTGGCTGCCAAGCCCATATAGCCCGAGCCATGGGCCCCCCAAAAGCCCCAAAATTGCCGTTGTGTAGGGTGTTTAGTGACACTTGCAAGGTTTCCCAAATTCGCCTTTTTCCGAAACCTTTCTGTCGCCCTTGGGATGGGTTTGGGTGATGATTTAGTGACAATACGGGTACTTGAGCACCCATGGGGACCCACGTAGTGGCCGCCAAGCCCATATAGCCTGAGCCATGGGCCCCCCAAAAGCTTCAAAATTGCCGTTTGTAGGTGGTTCAATGGCCTTTGGTGTGTGCACAAACTGCTTAAGCAGCTTTCCACCCTCTACAGGTCAAAAAAGGAAAAATTTGCAAATTACCTCGCAGAGGTTGTTAGATCAAAGCCAGGCAGGCATATATATGGGGAAAACGCCACATACCCCCCCATTTTGGCCTATTCGCGTACCCTACCCCAAGGGGTTGAATTGTTAGTTTAACCCTTTGTAAAATCATTATTTTGTCCAATAAACGCATCCCCCAATGAGTTTTTGGTCCGGACCCCCCCAGACCCCCCCCACTTGAAACCCACTTTTTAGGGGGGGGTGGGGGGGGTGGGGGTGGGGGGGGTCAAAAATGTCGAAAAAATGACCCCCCCTTTTTTTTGGGTCGAAAATCATGAATCTTTTGGTTTTTTTCGATTTTGAGCCCAAAAAGTGTTTCCGGGTCCCGACTGCATAGGGTTTGTATGGGGCGGAGTGGGACGAGCGCTTATGCAGTTTATGCACTTTTCAGCCATTTTTGCTATGTTGGCGGTTTTGGCAACCTCGGTGACCCTGTGGTACCCCCTTTGAGGGGTGCGAGTGGGGATGTTGTGACAGTATATGCCTACTAGGATACGGAAGGACGTTTTTTGCAGTCTCTAGCCTTGATTAGGGCCGTTCACAACCCGTGCCAAAGACGAAAAATGGCTGTTTCCACCAATAATGGCAGTGAATGGGCAGGTACACACTTGCTTATGCAGTTTTTCACCCTATAGAGCTCAAAAATCGAAGTTTTCGAAACTTGTTCACCTCCCCCCCCATGGGGGGCTTTTAATTGGGGGGCCGGGGAATGGGGCCCCGCCCCCCTCTAAAAGCACTCCTTATGCCATTATATACAGTCCGCGCGCCGAAACGAAACATACCTCAAAAGTCTACGATGCAACCCCTCTAAATGACCGCCTCGGAGAGCTGATTCGCGCTTTCATATTGCTTTCGATTCATCATGGCTGTTTTGCAAAGTTAGGACCTTTACAAGGTTTTAACTTCTTTACCAGCATCCACTAATTCCATATAAGCTAGGGATGCGGATTAAAGGTGCACTAGCAAAGTTGAGGTGACGAAAAACACTATACAGGCTCCAAATCCTAGCAATTCGATTTGCCATATTATTTATTTGCTGTGCACGCGTGCATTTCGCAGTCACCGGCATTTGCGATCTTTCATTTTGATTGTTCAAAGTGAAATGGGGTTACAGTGCACGAAATCACCTCGCAGAGGTTGTTAGATCAAAGCCAGGCAGGCGTATATATGGGGAAAACGCCACATACCCCCCCATTTTGGCCTTTTTGGGCCTATTCGCGTACCCTACCCCAAGGGGTTGAATTGTTAGTTTAACCCCTTGTAAAATCATTATTTTGCCCAATAAACGCATCCCCCAATGAGTTTTTGGTCCGGACCCCCCCAGACCCCCCCACTTGAAACCCACTTTTTTGAGGTTTTGAGGGAGGGGGGGGTGGGGGGGGGGGTGGGGGGGGTAAAAAAATGACCCCCCTTTTTATTGGGTCGAAAATCATGCATCTTTAGGTTTTTTTGGATTTTGAGCCGAAAAAGTGTTTCTGGGTCCCGACTCCATAGGGTTTGTCTGGGGCGGAGTGGGACGAGCGCTTATGCAGTTTATGCACTTTTTGGCCTTTTTTGCCATGTTGGCGGTTTTGGCGACCTCAGTGACCCTGTGGTACCCACTCTGAGGGGTGTGAGTGGGGATGTTGTGACAGTATATGCCTCCCAAGATACGGAAGGATGTTTTTTGCAGTCTGTAGCTTTGCTTAGGGCCGTTCACAACCCGTGCCAAAGACGCGAAATGACTGTTTCTAACAATAATGGCCTCGTGAATGGGCCGGGACACAACCTGCTTATGCAATTTTTCACGCTGGGCAGCTCAAAAATCGAAGTTTCCGAAACTTGTGTTTTTGATATTGTGACCACCTATAATGATCATCCAAGGTATGTAAAGCATGTTTTAGGCCGTATTTGCGGGGTTTTCACCCTATTTGGGTATTAGGTCCGGGGGGGGGGGACTCCCAAGGGATTGGTACACAACCTGCTTGTGCAGTTTTTCACGCTCGGCAGCGCAAAAATCGAAGTTTTCGAAACTTGTTCAATCTCCCCTGCAGGGGCCGTAGTGATTCGGCTTCGGCGGGGAGGGTACCCGCCGAAGCGCAATTCACGACTGACAAGTGTGTTGATGGCAGATCGCGTACTTTTTTTTTTCGCCCTTCTCAAAATGTGCGACATATGCCCCTCAAAATGATCGCAGCGAAAATACAACTACGAGACTTTTCGATTTTTGGGCCATTGGTAGTTGTTTTGGTGAAATAGCACCGTTTTAAGCGATTTTTAAACCAGTCTCCGCCGAATAGGGGCTGAGTTTTGTACTGGCTGCCAAGTGCGGATTTGCCCCGCCTTGTTACCCCTTAAAATGATCGGCTTATGTCAAAACGTCGGGATATCAACTTTGTTGGCCCAATTTGGTGCCGTTTTGTTGTTTTGCAGCAGTTTGGAGCGTTTTTGGGGCAGTTTTGTAGCGAAATAGGGTCAAATTGTTACTAAAAGCGCAGATTCAACCCGTTTGAGGGTATTGGTGCCTCTCGATGCATAGTTTGCAAGAAGGAACAGTGGCTAGTCTCGGTTTCTGTGGGGCTTGCCCCACAGAAACCGAGACTAGCAGGCGTGAAGCTGGTTTTCATATGGTTTTTTTGGCTTACAAACCCATCTGTACGGATTATACGTGGCTGCACAATGGTGGCAGAAGTACCGTATGGTATGCATACCCCAAAGAGGAGCGGGCCGTAATTCTCCGTGATCCGCTCTTGTTCACCTCCCCCCCCATGGGGGGCTTTTAATTGGGGGGCCGGGGAATGGGGCCCCGCCCCCCTCTAAAAGCAGTCCTTATGCCATTATATACAGTCCGCGCGCCGAAACGAAACATACTTCAAAAGTCTACGATGCAGCCCCTCTAAATGACTGCCTCAGAGAGCTGATTCGCACTGTCATATTTGTTTTGATCAATCATGGCTGTTTTGCAAAGTTGGGACCTTTACAAGGTTTTAACTTCTTTAACACCATCCACTAATTCCATATAACCTAGGGATGCGATTTAAAGGTGCACCAGCAAAGTTGAGGTGCCGAACAACACTATACATAAGCCGGAGGCCCCAAATCCCAAGAAAATTTTATTTGCCATATTGTTTATTTACTGTGCACGCGTGCATTTCGCAGTCGCCGGCATTTCTGATCTTTCATTTTGACTGTTCAAAGTGAAATCGGGCTACAGTGCACGAAATCACCTCGCAGAGGTTGTTAGATCAAAGCCAGGCAGGCGTATATATGGGGAAAACGCCACATACCCCCCCATTTTGGCCTTTTTGGGCCTATTCGCGTACCCTACCCCAAGGGGTTGAATTGTTGGTTTAACCCCTTGTAAAATCATTTTTTTGTCCAATAAACGCATCCCCCAATGAGTTTTTGGTCCGAACCCCCCTAGACCCCCCCCACTTGAAACCCACTTTTTTGAGGTTTTGAGGGAGGGGGGGGGGGTGGGGGGGGGGTCAAAAAATGACCCCCCCATTTTTTGGGTCGAAAATCATGAATCTTTTGGTTTTTTTTTATTTTAAGCCGAAAAAGTGTTTCCGGGTCCCGACTCCATAGGGTTTGTATGGGGCGGAGTGGGACGAGCGCTTGTGCAGTTGATGCACTTTTTCAGCCATTTTTGCTATGTCGGCGGTTTTGGCGACCTCGGTGACCCCGTGGTATCCACTTTGAGGGGTGTGAGTGGGGATGTTGTGACAGTATCTGCCTCCTAGTATACGGAAGGACGTTTTTTGCAGTCTCTAGCCTTGCTTAGGGCCGTTCACAACCCGTGTCAAAAACGCAAAATGGCTCTTTCCACCAATAATGGCTTAGTGAATGGGCTGGTACACAACCTGCTTATGCAGTTTTTTACCCTGGACAGCTCAAAAATCGAAGTTTCCGAAACTTACTTTTTTGACATCGTGATCACCTAAAATGACCATCCAAGCTATGTAAAGCATGTTTTAGGCCGTATTTACGTGTTTTTCACCCGATTTGGGTATTAGGTCCGGGGGGGGGGGGGTCTCCCAAGGGATTGGTACACAACCTGCTCATGCACTTTTTCACTATGGGCAGCTCAAAAATCGAAGTTTTCGAAACTTGTTTTTTTGATATTGTGACCACTTAAAATGACCATCCAAGCTATGCAAAGCATGTTTTAGGCCGTATTTACGTGTTTTTCACCTTATTTGGGTATTAGGTCCCGGGGCGGGGGGGGGGGGGGGGGGCTTCCAAGGGATTGGTACACAACCTGCTTATGCACTTTTTCACTATGGGCAGCTCAAAAATCGAAGTTTTTGAAACTTTTTTTTTTGATATTGCGACCACCCAAAATGACATTTCAAGCTATGCAAAGCATATTTTAGGCCGTATTTACGTGTTTTTCACCCTATTTGGGTGTTGGGTCCGGGGGGGGTGTCTCCCAAGGGACGGGTGCACAACCTGCTTATGCAAATTTTCACCCCGGACAGCTCAAAAATGGAAGTTTTCGAAACATATTTTTTTGATATTGTGACGAACCGAAATGACCATCCAAGCTATGGAAAGCATGTTTTAGGCCGTATTTACGTGTTTTTCACCCGAGTTGGGTATTAGGTCGGGAGGGGGGGGGGGGTCTCCAAAGGGACGGGTGCACAACCTGCTTATGCAGTTTTTCACCCCGGACAGCTCCAAAATGGAAGTTTTTGAAACTTGTTTT